>QAOC01051154.1:0-233210 GCA_003255005.1 Begonia fuchsioides | reverse complement strand
TGAGAAAACTAATCAGACAACTTCTCATTACAACTTTTAAAGCTATATTAATTTGATTGGTATCATCATCGGCAATTCATAATAATTTGGTGGGATGATACACAAATAATCCAATAGCCAGCCACTACAGATTTTCTAATATTATAAGAAAAAGACAATTTACCCTCAAAATACATCATTACCTCATCAGTATAGACCAAGTTCCCATTACAATTTAGTTACAAATAAGATAAAGAACTCAAACAGAGAATGACTATGTTTTGGAACTAGATATTCCATCTTGCATACCACAAACTTGTAATTTTACTTTCTTCCTAATCAGTAAAGCATTTTTTAGAAGAATACTTGGTGAAAGGATATCAATGTATATAGCCTAATGAAGTGAGCTAAAAAAGCTTTACTCCTTAAAATATCATAATTCTTCCCTCTTAATTCAAAAAACAAACCTAACCAAAGAAAAAAAAAATGATACAAAAGAATGATGAATACACAAATCTCATCGTGATAACCCAATTTCTTCTTGTCCAAAGGTACCAACAAGTAAACAGACCTAACTTGGCCAAACTAACTTCTTGTTTACAGATCCAACTTCCCTCCACTGAACCAAAACACTTTTAAGTGAAGGAAGTATCATCATCCAAGAGATGCCTAGTCAATAGAACTTGTAGATTATATGAACGCCTTAAAGTGAAGTTAATGACAGTTTTATTTGCGCCAAGTGAAATTTCAAAATTCAAGGAATTTCTGTTTGCTCATATAACTCTTACACGTAAGAATACTTTAATACAGCCCTAAATGACAACAGTGCAGAACATACCTATAAGCTGTCTATATACTTGGTTGTCAAAGATGGAACCGTCAGAACTATCTTGCTTCTCGTGCTTAAATATGGTAATCTTTTTCTGAAAATCAAATGTGGTCCCATGCAACAGCGGAATGACGAAATCGAGCTCGAGGTGCGAGGCAAAAATGACAAACCAGAGGAAAGCGAGCCAGAGAGGCGGAGCTTCGGCTTTCGTTTATGGGTCGTCTCGGAGATGGCATTTCATGGTGGCAGCGGCAGTTCCAGGTGGGAGGAGGGAGAATCCAAGGAGGAAGAAAGTGGAAGTTGCAGCAGCCCTAGATGGAATGGAAAATTGGAGAATCAGAGATGGCTAGGGCAGTCGTCAGATGCAATTAGTGGTTGGAGATTGCGGGTTTGCGGGTTTGCGGGTCAAACCCGTGAACATAACCGAATCGATAACGAACCGAAAATCGGTTCGTTTTCGATTATAAAATTGATCGAGATTCGACCCGTGCCGACCCGATAAGACGCGGGTCGGGTCTGACCCGCGGGTCGCAAACGGGTTGCCCACCCCTACTTGCCGCAGTTAATGTAGCCTTGTGGCCTCGAGACTAGAGGTGGCGTTCGAGACTATTTAAGCTAGATGAGCTTGAAGTTGTTTGGCTCGTCGAGTTTGTCGAGCTTTTCGAGTTGAGCCTGTCGAGCCTGTCAAACTTTTTAAAAAAATGTTAGGCTCGAGCCTATTCGAGCCGAGCTCAAGCCGAGCTCAAGCCGAGCGAGCCGAGCTTGTCGAACCTCATAGAATCGAGCTAAATAATTTTTAATACATGTATCTTGTATATATGTTTTGATAAGTTGTTTTCGTTGTTATAAAATTACATGTATCTTGTATATATTTTTTTAACAAGTTGTTTTTGTTGTTATAAAATTGAAAATGTGATAAACATAGAAATATATTGTAAATATTTTATTAGAATAAATTTTAAAAAAAAATTATTAAAATATTTCATAGCTACCGTTATACAAATAATTTTGACATTTGCATCACCACAACTTAAATACATCCTGTAGGACCGGTCGACATAAGTGCGGAGCGGTCGACACAAGATCTGTCTTTGAAATTTTAGCGATCGACATAAATCTATGCGGTCGACATAGGCACCGTCTCTGGAGTCGGGATTTCGCGATCCTGACTCCAATCTTATATGGGGTGGGATCGGTGGGTGGCGGCCTCGACGACAAAGGCGACCGACGACAACAGCGGGCGACGGCTGCGACGAAAACAACGGGCGAGCCTCGACGGTGAGATTCGAACCTTCGATCGTTCTCGACGATTCGTCGACTCTCGAGCGTCGTCGTCCCTCTCCCTAACAGCGAAGGACACCAGCGAACCCTTTGGTCATCGATTGATCGACCGACGAACAAAATCGGCGAAATCGTAGGCGAGATGCCGACTTATGTCGACCTATGTGGTAGACGGTCCAAGGCATATTTTTCTTTTTTTTCCATTTAACAAATTAAATATATTTTATTGACAAAGTGACAATCCTCGGTAATTGTTGCCATAAATTATAAAGCACAAATTAAATGAACTGTTTTATTATATTGTTTATCAATTAAAAAGGGCGACTAATATATTTGCTCGAAATAAAAATAATGCAAAATGTGAAAGATTTCAATGTAAGGATCAAACCATATAACATACTATACCGACAATCATCCAAAATTCGAAAACTTGGAGGATAAAGTTTTCTAATATTTTCGTTTAAAGTTGCAAATATTTTTTTTTAAATTCTATTATCAAAATTATGAGAATATTTAATAAATTTCAAAAAAGGATTAAAATAAAAAAAATTAAAGTGTCATAGTGTAATTTTTAAATTGTCTATTTAAAGTGTCGTAGTGTAATTTTTATATTTGATTTTGCATAGAACATTATGAATCATTAGCTGTATCAGAGGTTAGTTAGAGAGAAAAATTATTCCTTAACTCTATATATATATATATATGATATTTTACTTATATTTAATGATAAAGATTTATTGCATAAAGTAAAATAATGTTTTGATAATTTGATATGAGAGACATGAGTGATGCTTCTTTTGTGCCTGATATTAATTTTAATTTTTTTTTTAGTATTGTTTTCGGAAGTTTGTTTCAGTAAAGCTTTACAGAGATATCAAATGAACGACGAGGTTTAATTTCTTTATTTATTATTCATTGTTTTTTTTTATTTTAGAATAGTGAAACATGTTCAATTACATTAGGAGAATTTGTCGATATGATTAATGTATTATTTTTCTTATGAAAGTAAAAAAGTAAATGGAGAATTTTGAAACTTTTTTTAATTTTGGAAATCTTTTGGAATTCAAAATTATTAATGACCTTATGCATATATTATACATATGGTTTTCAAAGTCATCAAATACATTATTATGTAGCTTAAGATAATATTTGAATAAAAACCACTAATAATTATCACAATTTCAAAATTATAATGGACAGATAGAAATTGCGATAAATAGTATGTGATTTTGTTGCTGAACATCAATCTATTTTGACTGCTTCATAGAGAAATACATTATCACAAAAAGATGAAAATGATTGGTAGAAATTCTTTAAAAGGGAAAACAACTATCTTGTACCTAAAAGGCGAAATCCTTCACCTCGAGGGTGTTAAATCACAGTGACTCAGCGACCCAGAAATATGAGGCATTTACATGATATCCCTAGGAGCTACCCCAACATTGGGGGTAACAACTCTCACACTAGGATAGTGCAGACGTCGAACCTAGACTTTTATACTCAATCTACCATCTCCGAGTCAACTGAACTATGCCCGTGCGGGCAGTGAAAACAACTATCTTAGTTTAACCATCAAAGGCCTAGGTCAATTTTTTTGTGCATTTTAATCAAGAACTTTAATCATTAAATGTTGAGCATATTCGACCGACTTAATATCCAAACAAGACAACGGAATTTACTTACAAAAAAAAAAGAAAAAAAGACGGAATTTATTGATACATTAGAAATATCCAAACAAGGTGTCCATCCATGAACTTTGGGCCGACAATGTTGGGCCAACAATGTTGGGCCGACAATGTTGGGCCGACGATGTTGGGCCCTCACGTCGGCCCATTTTGTTTTTTTACCGGCCAACTCTTCAAACTGGGAGGGAGGAGCAAACCGGTTTGGAAAACCCTAATTCCATTAACGTCCAGAAACGAGAAGCTTTGTTGTCTGTTCACTAAAATGGCATCCTCGTCAAGGATTCTGCACGTTTACAGGAAGAAAAATTTGAATTTCAATGGACTCTTCTCGGCGTATTCTCCATTCTACACTCACCGTGAATTTTACCAAAGTTCTTTGCAGCAACGTTCGATCTTCTCCACGACGCACCTCCAAGGTTCGTGGATGGACAAGATCAAAGGAGTTATCACTGGGAAAAAAGAAACCTTAGATGAGGCTCATGTCAGCTTGGAGTCTTTTACGCTTCTCCGTTCGTCCCATTTCTTCCATGCCTTCTATTTTTACTTCTGTATTTGATCAGTTTCTTTGGCTATGCTACTCAGTTATGCTGTGTGCAAAGTGGATTATTATTTATATTTTTTTTTTCATGTCATAGTATAATTTTGCTGCTCGATTGATTGCTCAAATTTGTTTTCCTGCCCATTTGAATTGTTTTGTCGGGTAACATCGTATTGATTTCAGGATTTGCTGATGAGTTGAAGAATGCGAGAAGAGTGGGAGCATTTAAGCAATATATAGTAGGACGAAGCAGTGAAGCGACATTTTCAGATGCCTTTGAGAAACAGGAAGCCATAATTCGATATCTAGGAGGATTTGATTCCACAGGAGAGGTTGGTTTAGTTACATTAGATTTATGATTATAATCAAAATGTATTTTTGTAAGTAAATTAAATTATAACCAAATTGACCTATAAAGAGGAGAGATCAACCCAAAAGAACTTCAAATGAATGATGCCTCAAAACCTCAATCAATAAGCAAACCATAGGAGAGGTTGATTCAGCTACATTGTTTTATAGAGTAAATAATCTGCTTGTCTTCATATATAGTTACTGATTTTTGAGTCTTGTATATCATGCTTACACTCTCATTTGAAGAGGCAGGGTAGAACTAGATGTAGTGGTTCACTTTTGGAGTCGCGACAAGTATTTGTAGTCCTACTCCCCATTTTTAGTATACTTCTTACATGAACTATGCTTATTACTGACAAAGAGAATATGTAGACAAAGTCAATGCCTTGCACAAAGCAGTACCGCATTTGTATAAGATTGAAAATTATAGTTTGTATGAACTTCAAATGAATGATTTCAGGGTTTTTGGTCTTTAGAATCTGCAAAGCAGTCAAAAGCAAGAAGCAGCAAAACATTGCAACTGCCCTGTAGCTGATGTTGAGAATGCATTGGCAAAGTTCACTTGGGCTAGAGAAGCACAAAAGAAGATCGAGAAGTTGAAGGAAGAAGGCAAACCAATGCCAAAGGACATTAATGAGGTACCAATTCTCTTATTTGTCACACACACACACATCAAACAGAAATGCAGCACACCAATCAATTAATAAAGAGCATTTGATTTTGAAATAAAAGTTCAAATAAGTTTGATAAAAACAGATTTTTTTTGCAAATTATAAAATCACAATTAGAACACCTATAGATTACTCAAACTCTTTTCGTGAGTTTTCCCAATAAATGGCTGTATATATTGAAAGTCCGAAAAGGGTGATTACACACTCAAACTTTTAGCCAAAAATACGAAAATAAATTGTGTTCTTAGGTTACTTGATCAACCATGTTCTGACAGAAACAAAAGATACTAAATCCAGAACCCAAAATAAAAGGTAAACTATATTATATATTGCCTACATATTGAAAAAGAAATCAAATGGGAAGTGCATCTTTTGTTCTCTAGGTGCAGAAACTGATGGGATCGACTCCAATAGATATTGCCCGTTCAAATTTAGCTAAGAGTGGACAAATAAGTCGGAATGCACTTTGCCCTTGCGGTTCCAAGAAGAGATACAAAAGGTACAATAACCTAAACTTTATTTTTGACATATTTTACTAGATGTGTTCAAATTTATGTAAAATAATTAACTTGGTCTTAATAAGTTTTTCACGGGGGATACATGGACAACAGAAACTCACCTGATCGCAATCAATGTTGATGAACAGAAAAACTACTAGGGCGATTGATATAAGTAATTCATTGATCATGCTAAATCTTTTCGTTGAATCAATTCATTTAATCAAAATTACAACCAGTCACTTATAGTTGTTTAAAACAATTGTGTTTCTAATGAATTTGGTCCATAGTGGCATATCTTCCTCTGGGAGACTAGAAGTTAAACCTGCATTTTCTCCATCAAAACAATGTCAACTAATTTTAATGGACATTTTTATGATGAAGGTGCTGTGGCAAGGATTGAAGTTGTTTTGAAGAGAGAGCTCTCTCTCGTAGAGAGCGGAAGACGGAAGAGTCGAGTGCAGAAAGAAAACCTAACTCCATCTGCAGGTTTCATTCTAATGTAAATTTTTGGGGGCTAGGGGAGAGCTTGGAATAGTTGAACATGTGGCAATGACCACCATTTTGCTGTTGTTTTACTATTTCTTCTGAATATTCATTTTGATGAGGATCTTGAATCATTCAATTTAATGAAGCTTCTCAAATTGTTCTCTTCATGGATAGAGAGCATATAGTTGGACCGGGTCAATGGGCGATCAGGAAGGCCTACGGCCTAGGCCGGCAACCGCCATTGCCCATAGGAGGGGTGCCGGCCTAAGGTCTGCCCGATCAGGCCGTTATTGACGTCATTATTTGTTGCAGTGGGGGCCTGCGTTCGAGCCAGTTCTACTCGAATCTTATCTCTCTCCATTTGGTAATAAACTCAAGAAAAGTTTCAAAATTCCCAAGTCTTAGATAGAGAAATTATGAGACAATTATTGCCCAACAATGCTAACCAGAAATCCGCCATGGGTTGTTCTTTTTGCCAGACTCCATAAGCACTGGCATGGCTCAAGAATCCCAAGGACCAAGCCGCTAGCTGCCCCGCTCTCCGATCCCTCCTTAGTCCCGACTGGCTACTACTTGCAGTAAATATCAATGGAGATTGAGAAAGGGAGATAAAGGGAGGCCAGAAATTATCTAGCCTCTACTAGTTGTTCTTTTTTTAATCCAGTCAATCAGTTCCCGAAAATTGATCTAAAATCTGAAGTTTGTTTTTCTACCCGACTCAGAATTTCGATTTGGTTTTGGTCGTTGCAGTTTTTAATAATAATTTTTATTTAATTTTTTTTTAATAATATTCTTTTCAAATATAATTTTTCTATCAATCTTAAAGATTAAAGTTGAGAAAACCCCTGAATTTAAAGGAAATTGATGAAAAAAACTGAGTTTTTTTTTTAATTTTCATTTTTGTTTAATTTTCTTAATCAGTGTTATCTCAATAACTTGAAATTTTAATTACACATTTTTAATACTATAACACAATATTCTGTAAATTTTTGTAAACTTTCAACAATTATACGATTTAAGAATTTTGAGAATGTTGAAAACATAAAAGACATTGTGTGATTTAGTGTTAAAACTTTAAAAACTCATAACTTTGCGCTCGATGTCCGATTTGGACGCATAATATGTTGATTTTATAGAGATCATCGCAATCTACACGAAGAAAAATTCACAAAGGATATTTGTCCAACTTTTGGCCCGAAAAATTTCTTTTGATGCCTCCATTTGTCAATTTTATAGAGCTCATCGCAATCTACGTGATGAAAAATTTTCAAAGGGCATTTGTCCAACCTTTGGTCTCGCTCTTGTTTGATGCCTCAATTTTGCTTTTTCGATATAAATATGAAAAACTAACTCTCCTAATTTATGGCTAACCTTTCGGACCACAATTTTTTAGTGTTGCACCGCTAAATTTTTTGCGCAAGTTGCACTGGCCCTCTCATGTTCCATTTGCAAATTCTGTTATTTAATAAATTTTTTTTATGTTTTTCAGGATCAATTTTCGGTCACCATTTGAAGTTGCAAAATTTAGTCAACTAAGAAAATATGTATTTTCAATTCACTCGTGTTTGATCCAAATTTGACTTTTTTCAAATAGTTTTGCAGTGGTATGATAGACTTATTAGAGTTTATCATTAAATTTTTAATTTAAATTTGTAACTTTTTATAGAAGTATTATTTTTTATATTTCAAAAATTTTAATAAATTGTACAATCATTGAAAATTTACAAAATATTGTGTTACTGTACGATTCATGTGAGGTTAAAATTTCAAGNAAAAAAAAAAAAAAAAAAAAAAAAAAAAATAATAATCAACCATTCGATGAGGATTGTCCGGCCTTGCATCGAATGTCCAACAAGGTTCAATTCACCTTTTTAAAATTCAGGATTTTTTTCCAATCATTTCTGTTAATAAAAATAGTTTATACAAATCACAAAAAATAAATAAAAACTATTTTGATGGTTTACCTTGATATCAATTAACAATTAAACATGATTTTTTTTCAAATTGACCAAAAGAATTCATAAACCAACCAAACTCGGTACCTAAAAATCAAAACCAACCCAAACAAAGAAAATAATGTTTTAACAAGACTCGACCAAACTTAAACATCGATAGTTGAGTTGGAAACCGTGGGTCGATTTGGATTTCCAATATCTTGAGGTATAGCTTGAAAATGTTAAAACTTGAACATGGCATATAAAAGAGGGAGGAAAATGTTAGAAACAAAAATATTAAATAAGGAGAAAAACACACAAAGTACAACCCCAAACGAGCCCTTGGGTAAAACAAGGGGAATAGCAAAATCAAAATTGCATGCACGTATATACGTAAAAAGCATGTACAACTCTACAATTTTATCGCCCTTATGAATGGTTTTTTTTTCATTTATCTACATTATGCGCCAACTAGACAAGAGGAAACTACACTAATGTTCATTTAGTCACAGTAGATATTGCAGGGTGTAGAATTTACTGAAATCTCTGGCAACAAAGCCGAGGTTGTCTGGTCGAGTTGTCTGGTCGGAAGCGCATTTAGAGCCTCTGCGAGCTGCGCAAATGAGGGGCGCAGATTCTGATCTCTGAGAAATAGTAAAATGATTAAGTTAATTACTGCAATGCTTATTTTTAATCATCTTAAAGTTTAAACATGAACCGGCAAGATAAAGTTTTGAAGGAACTGACGTCTGCCAACATTCTGAAATGATCTTGGCGATGCCAGGGTCAACTTCTTTTGGAATTTCAAGCCAGCGACTCTGAAAGCCCACAGCGCCTACAACTTGCATAGGGTTCATCCCACTCCATGGCAATCTTAGAGTTGCGAGCTCCCACAAAATGACTCCAAAGCTATAAACATCACACCTGTACATTTTTTGAGTACACATGATAATTTCAGTTAAGCTACAAGCAGGTTGTATCTATATCTGCAACTGATAGATAAACGAATTTTCCTTAATTCCGCATCTTGATAAATCATTCGTGCTAGTGTACAGGCATCCAATCATGTCATTAGGTAAGTAATGGGAAATGAATGACTGTACTTGAAATCATAACATAATTAGGTCGAGGGAGGATGATTATCAGCTCCAGTAAAAAATAATCGCTATTAGTGCAGACACTAGATGACTAGCCCAACTAAATGATGCAATCGAGCAACAAACAAATGCCCAAGGATGAGGAAAACCATGTTTGATTGAAAGTTATTTTCAAATTAAATCAGAATTCTTCAACATGGGAGCTATAGTTGAGTGCTATAGAAGAAAAGTATAACATGGGTGCTATTAGTTGAGGAGTACAATTACATTAACATTTTTAACATATATTTTTGTTGTACACGCTGATTTATTAAGTTATGGTTAGGTTAATTAAAGCGTATTTAATATATTACAATAAAAATTGTTATTTATAATATTTATTGAATCAATCACAAAAAAAATAAACTTAATATTACCCTAAGTTATGAGCTAAAATGTAAGTATAAAGCATAGAAGCAGCCCAGTTAGGTACATAACCAAGCAAAGCATGAAACGATGTTTAACAAGTTTTAAGATAGATATATGACTATTGAAACTTACTTCTCATTTGAGGGTTCATTGCAAAGAACTTCAGGTGCCATCCACTCAGGCTAAAGACATGGAAATTGTAGTCAAATTCTTCCAAATATAATAATTTTGCGTAACTCATGTTCAGAAAGGATTTCCTCACCGTTCCACCAGTTGATTTGGATGATAAAAATGTGTGGTGCTTCAGGCGGGACAACCCAAAATCACCCACCTGCATAACAACCTTCTTTTTAATCTTGTTCCAATATTTTTCTCAATTTTTTCATCTAAGAAAGAACTCCAATATCTATGGGATATGAAAAACTTGTTTATGTTTGATCTGAAACCATAGATTAAACTAATGAACTAGTACACACCAAAATCAGCTTATTTACCATCTTAGAAAACATGGTAAGTCATACAGCGTAGCTTAGAAGAGATATAATTTAACAAACATAGGAGAAGCAATTTGAAAATATAATATTTGAATTAAATCATCCAAAATTAACAGATATTCAAGACCAACCTATAGCTTTGAGGCAGCATGTTCATGCTTTTTACTTGGCCGTGCCTATCAAAAATAAATTTAGTCTTTACGATTTAAAACTCATATTTCCTTCCATTTTGATCATATCCATGAAATTTAAATATGGTAAAGCTACATAATTGCTTCTCTTTAAGATCAACTTGAGGCCGCATATATATGCTCATAAGTCAATCTGCAGTCACATTGCCTAAAAGTAGGTTTTCCAATTTACATTTTCCGTATCTTTTATCAGAAAACTTAGATAAATGTTTTCCACAAAAAACTAGAACATATTAGAAGGTATAGATCTAATTACAAGTCTTGCCCAAAAATTGGATAGTAATGTTCAAATTAAGATGTAAATGATGAAAACTCTAGCACTTGGATTCATTATATAAGAAAGACGACTAGGAGAAAAAATAAAAGTTAGCGAAACAAACAAAGAGACTAACATAACTGTGAATTGTATCCATCTTATACCTTGACATTCCAGTTCGCATCGACCAGGAGATTTGGCGACTTCAAATCACGGTGCACAATGGTGGGTCGGCTTGTATGCAAGCAATTCATGCCCTGTGCCTCATGTTAAAAAAACAAAAGAAGATTAAGGTCTTGTTGAATCGTATGAAACATAGACCAAGACAATGGATTATTAAGCAGAATCAACAATGTCATACCACATCAAGAGCCATCCTTATTCTTCGTCTTTCATCGATTGGGCAGTGGGGATGGTGAATAATCCGATATAAACTTCCTCTGAAAAAATAAAATATCATTATACATTTTTTATTAAGAAAATGAAAAAAAAAATACATACACTCGCAGTTTGAGTTCGTGCAATAATAGCCAACATAATTAATCTAATTAAAGTCCATGTTCATTTATATTTTATTTCCAAAAGTTATTTAGCTGTAATGTTTTGTCCAATTTGGCACTTTTAGCACCTTACAGAAACATATTGGTATATATCAAAGGAAGATATAGCAGCAAGTTTAATGTAATCTTGATTTTTAAAAATAAATTTGAAAAGAATTTGTCAAATGATTTTATAGACACAACAATACAAAAGAAATAATGATGGTGCGTTGTTTCTATAAACTTGAACTGCATGCAGGTTTTTTACATTTGGCATTGAAAAGATAAAGTTAATATTTAGAGTTGCAAAACAGGCAAAGACCTGCACACATGCATAACAACAGTAAGATAATCAATTTTACTTCCGTTGGTATTTATAAATTATAAAGAACCATGGACCGAGGAAGCATATGAAATTAGCAGAATTACCTAGGAAGAAACTCAGTAATGATGGAAAGATTTGGGGAACGAGTGACAGCGCCAACAAAAAGAACAACATTTGGATGACGCAGTTGACGCATTATCAGTACCTTATGTAAGAAAAGGGTAACATGGATTACCAGGAGATAAAATCAATCTTCTAATAAATTTTTCCATAATGATCACATAAATTTGTAAACATCCAAATTGCAATAAATGTTGGATTAATAATTGGAAACAGAGCATTATTAGTTCCCAAATTTGAATTCAATTAGAGTCGGTTACTTGTAAATGAAAATTGCGAGAGTTTGAAGTTTGGAGGCCATTTTAGTTGTGTACATGTCATAACCCAGCAACATGACCTTAGTCCAATGCTACATGATATCTGCATTATCAATTTACTTGGACACCAAATATTCAAGCCAAAACATAAATTTATTGGCTTCAACTGATTTGAGGAACGCCTCATTCTTTCCAGCAATAAATTCGGTTTCTTATCATAAAATAAAAACTTTTAGATATACTACAGAAACGTGAGACCTATTCTCAAGTTCAAGTTCAGAGGCAACAAGGTAAAATATGTCCCCTAACATTAGGATTTTCTTCTAATGAAATGAAAGTATATTTAAATTTCTATGGTGCTATATGTTTCTCAATCATCTGGGCAATAAAATAGACGCTTGACTGCAAAATAGGAAGAAAAATAATTACTTACTTCCCTTTTGAACTCAGCCAAAGCAGGCCCAGAAAAATCTTGATCTAGAAACTTCTTCACAGCTACCTCCTAAAACCCATGAAACCACGATACCATTATTAAAACAACCAGTGAAAGACCAAACATATTCTAGTCCACAATTTTTATGTATTTAAATTCAGAAAGTGTGGAAAAAAATACATATGCATGAAAATTAAGGTAAATTGCAACATTTTTCACAAAGGAAAACATAAATAATAAACTTAACAAGCTAAAATATACATATGTTAGTTTTAAAGACATCAGTACTATTTGCTAAGAGAAAACAACGCCCAGGTTTCATGAAAGTTCAATCTTCAAGCTCATTTCTACAGTAATGGGTGAATGATATGAAACTGAATCACAGAACATCGGTTATGTTTATGCATCATCTTCAAATCAATTCAAGTTATGTACAAGTGTATAAAGATTAGGAACAAATACTTTACCATGCCATTCCAATCAGCACGGTAGACCTCTCCATATGAACCTACTTATAAAGAAAAGCCAAGAATTAGAATTACAAGGGAAATAAACTTTCTGAAACAGACATATCCACAGGTTGAAAGTAAAAATTATCAATTTGTGTTCTGAGTAAAAACAGTTAAAGCTAAATATAATCAGCCATCCCTTTAATATAAAATCAACATATGATGGCACTAAAGAGGGGTACTCATACAAAATTGATCTTACCTATACTCAACCAGAACAAAATAATGCCATTGTTATGCTACGTTATGGTTAAAGGAATTTAAGGATATAATTTATCATTTGTTTTTTTTGCGGGAGGAATTTGTTTCTACAATCACAAATTCCCCTTTGCTACAGACTTTGAGGATAATTATTCCTACAAGTAAAATATTGCTTTCTTCCATCGCACCTCCCCAGCCAAGGCAAACAGTTTGAAGAGCATTATCATTACCTAGCTCAATCCTTTCACCAAGAACCAGGTCTTCCCAAGCGATTTCGCATTCACCTACGTCCACATCATCAAATTCTTTTGCAACTCTGATTGAGCTGAATGTTCTAGATGAACTGGGATTCTCCGGGGCCTTACATTTTAAATTGGGTTCCCAAAACCTGTCAGGGGCATCCTTTTTCCGATCATGTAATCTACTACAGTCTTCACGTTTTTTAATCATATCAACTTTATCATTCTGCAAAATTTCCTCGGTCATACTACTTTCTCCATTTGAATTACCACTTTGCTTCTCAACTGATGCTGCCATGTTGGTATACTGACTAGTTACTGATTCCAACCCCTTAGTACTACTAGATGCAAACTCTGTGGCATATGCATGTCTAAGGGGCATGTTTAAATTATTTGATGATGTGAAACTTCCAGAATTCACTTTGACAGGTGCATTGGAGCTTGAAGCAGCAGATATGGACATGTTATAATGATTTAAGCCATAGCTATTTTGTGGAACAAAAACACCCACTAGGTCGTTCTCTTTTTTCTTAGGGACTTCATTACAAGCATGTCGGTTCTTCCACATCAATGGCACAGGGGGTCGACCAGGATTTCTCAGTCTCTGAGATTCAACAACATTATAGTCTGATGTTGCATCATGCATAATTTTTTTGTTGCTTCCTTTGATATTAAATGGATTCAGATCGGCAAAGAGGTCATTAGAATCTTCTGGAGTCTTTTGGGTGTATGGAACTACATTGACATTCATCCTAATACCACTGCCAACTGCTAAACTACCTTTGTACTGAGACTTCCCAATGGCTGATGAGGAGGTGTTATCAAATTGCTCAGAATTTACTTTCTTTGGCATTCCAGAAGAAGAAACACTGTCACCATTTGATAGTGAAGACACTGATCCTATATTTCCAGGATCGGGTGTTCCATCCACCACTAAACTACTTTGACCGCCATCCTTTCCTCGTGACGATGTTAATTCTGAGAAAGATGAAGAAAAATGATGATGAACTTGACTTAATTTTGAGTTGTAAGAATTAGGATCCATTGCTTTTGAACTTAAGATATCCGCTGGAATGAGGGTTCCTGGCGCTGCCATTAGATCAACCAAATAATCCCTGAAGACACAAAAGAAATCAAACATGCAAAAGTCAATAGATGGCCCAACACATTAACATTAAACCAGCAAATCTTACTACTTTTATTAAAGAATAGTATTGAGGAGTGGGGGTTGGTTGTATAACCTTCATCCTCCAGCTTTATAATGTTTACTGCATCATCCTCAAATCCAGTATAGTAACTACCCTTTAGAAGTCTACAAGGAATTCTAATACTGTCAGCCAACACCTACATTCACAAAAACAAAGAAACTAACATAAAGAACTTTGTAAAAGTAAATTCATTATTTTTAGGGGTTTTGGCTCTTGTTATTCTTTTTGTAGGAAAATTGGTCTCTAACTTTTTTAAGTTGATGGCAATTTGGTTCCGATACTTTTTAGTACTTGATTCCTGTTACAGAATGTCAGAAAGAGAAAAGTTGATGTGTGCGCTGGTATTACCCAGCTCCAGTAACAACTCATAGAATCTAACCAAAGGCCAACCAAAACTTTCATCAACTCCCCAACGACAATGATGTTTTTGTCAATTGCTGCACTTTTTTTTTTCAGAGATACTGCACAAAGAAATTCCTCTATAGGACGTAGAAAAGGCAGTGAGGGAGGATAAAATGTTTAAACAAATATCTTGCTTCTTCTTTTCAAGCTTGCGTCCAATTGATAGATCCAGGGACATCCCGAATTCCCTCTATTTAATCTGTATTTGCTTTTTTTCCCTAACAGCATACCCATTTCACTCAGCCAATCTCATTTCCATCATACATACCCATTTCATTCTGCCAATTTCATTTACATCACACCTTTAGTATTGCAAAAAGGGTGGTAAAGACCTAACAATCAAATTTTTTCGACTCTTTGAAGAAAAATAATAAGGGAATGTGGGCTAAAAAAGGCTAACAGATACTGAGCACATGATGAATTTAACAGATTTTATAGCAAAGATCTAATTTGTTCCAAAACAATTTGAGAAGCTAGTGATTTGTGTGCAGAATTCCTTTAAGAAAACAATTTGAGAAGCTAGTGGTTGTGTGCAGAATTCATTTAAGAAACTCACAACTCATTAATAGTACAGGAGTAGATTAGATATTATTCCACATTAGACACAACAGAGGGTTTTCTAGAGACCTTACTCTCCACAAAATTTACAGAATTTCCCACCACAACTTCCCCTCACTACTACTTATTTAACATGAGCAGTTGAATAGCTGCGATTTTCAGCTGATGTTTAACAGTTAACAAAAATCTACAACTAGCTCCTATACACTCCCCTTACATCTTATGCCTTCACAATACATAAGTCATAAGCCTTACAAGAGGTTTATCAGTCAGCTTACATGACCGTTACAGTCATAGGTCCTCTACACTGAAACTAAACAAATTATTGGTATCATAAACACACTATTGGAGTATAAAAGTTATTTTTTCAACTTTTGGTCCACAGAATGCATAAGGAATACACATGAGGAAAAAAACTACAACAAATAAGGCCATCATACATTTGAATCATCAAGTTTAATGACTTAACTCACCTTGAAAAGCAACGCACAATGTCTTGACAAGCCAATATTTATAGACCCAATAGGCAACATACTGGTATGGAGAGATGCCCTCAACTCTGTGCTTTGCTCCATCCATCTTGCAAACATTATAGTAGCATCTAACACAGGTCCACCCATATGTTCAGTAACAAGTTCGGCTAGTCTCTGCACCAAAACATCAATTTTGTAGCCAGGAAAGTCTGCAATACATTGGGCGATTTGCACTAGCTCCTCTAGCGCACGATCAATTTTTCTATTGACTACAATAACTTCAGTGCTAGAACTACAAGGGCTTAGCTCCAAATCAGCAAGTGAGGGCATTTTTTCTTGAATAGTGGAACCAGAGGATATTCCATATATGTCGTAAAACCCATCCACAACTTTCTCCTCATAATCGAGCAGATTGTATTCCTGATACGACAAGGAAAATTGAAGGTTATTTGAAAATGTGAATGTTATATTACAGCTATATAAAAGATCATGATAGCAAACTTGAGTCCATTACATGTTTCCATATTTAATTTTGAAATGTTCTAGTTTTACTCATATTATATGTTAGAATCTTCGTCAGAGGGTATATCCCTAGAACGAGTGACCACTTCTTTTTTTTCATTAGAGAAGCAATCAAGATGAATAAAAAAAGAGAAATAGAAAGAAAGAAAATTAACCAAAGAAAGAAAAAACTTGATTCATTAACTGATCTTGATTACTTATGGTTAATATTCTTTAAATAGACTTCCTAGATCTAATCATTTATCTAATTGAATATAAAAAGACCAAATTGACTATCTGACCTAATTGCATATAAAAAAACTAAACTGATCATATAAGTTAACTAAATAACAATTAAAAAAATAACTAGGAAAATAAGAAATAACATTAGATAACTAGACCCGACGAGAATAATATTTCTCGACAAAAACATCATGAAGACTTAAGTCCGTAACATTATAAGTTCTTAATAGTGGAGTACAATATAATGACGAAATAAGATATAGATCATTGCATTTGATTTAATAAAAAATTCATTCAAATGAAACTTCAACTTTCTCTAATATAAAGCTCAGTTGAAGCCATGTTTGCCAATTATGGAATGCTACTTTTTTGTAATCCTCATGCATAGATAATTAAAGCACAATAACATAAAGGAACGAAAGCAGTAATAGAATTGCTAGAAGAAAACAAGTTAATTCTCTAATTTAATAATTATAAAAGAAACATCATTCATTGAAACGTATTAACAAAAAAATACAAATTCAAGAAAGTTTGTAGAGAAATTATAAAGGCGATTGATAGAGAAGCGGGAAGATGACAAACTTTACGCACTTTCCCAGACCACTTAACATTCCAAAGAAATTTTACATCACAGTCATTTCTTTAAAGGTTCGAATGCATATTTGATTTCAAACATATAAAAAAGTCCCACATTTGTTTGGGTTTTCACTAATTAAAACATGGTAAGTCTACAAGAATTTACCAATATTTAAAATCATCGCCGCTCGTATTCATCGACCACAGAAAAAAGGTAGTTTGCGCTGCAAAACATGAAGTTACTCATTTTCTGAAATTTATTTGAAAGCCAAAAAATTTCCACCCGACTAGAACAACAAACTAACCCAATACTGCCTCGACAGTGCCTCGGCATCTTCGTTCTTGAACTTAGTAGCTGAATCAGAACGATTATTACCCAAGCTCAGCAGCGTCGCTGTTCGAATTTGATCCGTCTCCGGATGGCCAAGGACGTCAGAATTCGAGGCGCTAATCGCTAGGGAAAGTTGGACCTGAAATTCTTCCTCCGACGATATGTAATCGGGCAAATTGGAGGTCGCAGAGGGCGGAGTGGCGGAAACCCCACCAGCAGGAACAGCTGGAATCGACGACAACGAAGAAGGAATCGCCGGAGAATTTCCAGACGCCTGGACAGAGCCTGTTCCTTGATCAGTGGCAGAAAATGGAGATGTGGCGATCGGCGTCTCGTTGGTCCGATTGCTTTCGTGATTGCTTCCTTTGTGAAGCTTCTTGAAAATGTGTCTCATCTTCCCCTCACTCTCCTCCAACTTTTCCTCAGTTATCGCTCTTCAGGCCTTCGTATTCCCCTCCTCGGTTTCCATCTCCACACTCTTCTGCTAAGCTTTCCGCATTCTCCCCCTGCTTTCTTCGCTTGAGCGGGTAAGAGGAAATTGCTACCTCCCTCCATAGTCCAGAAACAGGCCTGAATGCTTTCATAATTACGAAACAAACACTTTTCAACCTTTCCAATGATAAACAAACACGTGGCAACGCCGAACCTACGTCCAAACGTTCTTAATCGCTGTGCGTTCCACGCGCTTTCATAAAACAACTAAGTAAATCATATTTAGTCAATTTATAAAAAATATTGATTTATAAATCAGTTTCAGTGTGAAATTAAAATCAAGATTGTTAGTTAAAAAAATTCTAAAATTAAATAAAATTAAATCTAAATCTTAAAAAATCTGATGTAATCCTAAAATTTGTTACAAAATCGTCAAATTAATTACAATCGATCTAAATATAATATATATATAATATTTTAATTTTTAAATATAAAATAAAATTGGGTTAAAATTAGAACCGCACCAAAACCATTAATTTTAATGTCGATTCCAAAAATATAGAACCGTAAGTTCTAGTACTAGTTCTAGTTCTGAATAAAATTAAAAGAGACCAGCTCGTGCCGTCTTAGTTTATAAAAGATTTTAGTTTCTAGGAATGAAGATTAAATGACATTTTGCCAACACAGACGTAGCTCAGTTGGCTCAGAGATTGTAGATTGGGTACAAGAGCCTAGATTCGACGTTTGCGTTGTCCTAGTGTAAGAGTTGTTAGTGTGAGAGTTGTTACTCCTAATGTTGGGGTAGCTCCTTGGAATATCAAGTAACTGTCTTCTATCTCTGGGCCGCTGAGTCACCGTGATTTAACCTAATTACAAATTGTCAGGCCAGAATGTGAGGATAGTTCTTTGGGATATCTGGTAAATGTCTCTTATCTCTTATCGAAACAGATTTTGCTTTTTGAGTACAAGATTAAATGACATTTTCATCGTTTAATGTAGTACATAAATTCACTAGTCTTGAATGGGTTTTGATTCAATTCATAGCAAAGTCTTTTCTACCCAACTGGATCCCTTTCGATGGTTCATCGCATCATTTAAAGACTCCTTTTTTTCTACCCAACTGGATCTCTTTCGATAGTTCATTGCATCATTTAAAGACTCCTTTTTTAAGCATCCCAACTGAAACACGATCTATCATCATTTACGAACCAGCTGAAAAACGAGCTTCGTGGCAAAAATAAGCTTCAAACTTTGATTTATGATCCTCCAACAGAGTATGAACATAAGTTATTTCCATAGAGTTACAATAATCTTCAATACTAGGAACTTCTCAGAACGTCCTCGAAACAACCCTATTTTTTCTAGTATCATGACACTTTCGGAAGAATAAAAAAGAAGGCAAAAATCACTCGTAAAATTTGGAAATCCGGAGAAGTTGATGGGACCTAATATCTCTTACCTTTGCTCCGTCGAGATGCGACTCTTACCCATCCATCTTCTTCTTCAGCTGACGCGGATCTTGGCTCATCCATGGTAACTTCATTTGAATTTGACTGAGATTCAGGTAGGTCCACTGCCATGGCAGTAGAATCGTCCTTCTTTACAACGTTACTTTCACTATCTTCCTCTAAGCTGTCTGAGTCGGACTCCTCCTCCTCATTCACCTAGCATAATGGTTTATAACAATTTTCACCATCATTTACCCTTGGAAGGTTTATGAATTCAAATAACAAAGCATGTCCTTCCTTTTCAACATTGTTTAATGGTTAAGTTGGAATCAATAACAGAACTGGTGAAGATAAGCAAAAGAAAATCTTTTCCGCCAGCCACCAATATAAGACAGAAGATTTCATGACACCATACAAAGAAACTTTTTTGTTTGCTTTTGTCTCCTAAAGGGCAGTGCAAGTAATTAATCTTGTCATACTTTTTTTTTTCAAAATCACAGGGAAAACGAAACGTTAGATTTTCAATTAAACCTAAAAAAATTTCAATGGTCTTGCTGTGAAAGCTGCCATGCAGCACTATTTGTGATTCAAACATCAGGCATTCGTAGATAACAACCAGATTCAAGCTCTGGTTTACATCAATTCTGCCATAAACTTTTTTATTCTACCTAGAAAGCACAAAACTCCATTTTAGGTGGAGTGTTGAGGACTTTATTCGGTTAAAATTTAACCTACTCTTAAACATCAATAATGTTTTCCAAAATGACACATCAATGTGTCCATGTACTGCCTCTTGTCTGTATTCATGCTTCGTATAATCTAGCTGATCTTCACAGATAATCTCCAGTCTTAGATTGTTTTGTATCAATAAATGCATGCTTGTAAGTTTCTACCAGTCCATTTTATGCTTTTTCATTGGAGAATATGTTTGAGTATGGAAACTACATAAAAAATGCAATAGGCTAATATCATACGTATGAATACCTGTCTGACATGAGAACGAGTGACCCTCTGAGAATTGTCCCGCTTAAGGTTTTCAATAGACGTGAAATCACCCTTCAAACAATCATCATACATAATCATCAACTTTTCAGCTACCTACACATTAGAGAAGCAAAACAATGACAGAATTGTAAGGAATACCATTGTGATATTGAATAAGCTTGAGTAGAAGTAACATTTAAGGGATATAGATCAAAATCCAAAGGTACGCAAAGTAAGATCTTTTGAAAAATGAGATGCACATGGAAAATGTCCACCGGCAAACTTCTCAGTTCTCATAGAAAACATTTATTTTCAGAAGTCGGAACTGTAAAAACTACTCACCCACTAAATTCTGGTTTTGAAGTCTTATTAAAAATCATTGTTAAAGTCATCATATCCAAGAAGAAGATAATAACAGATATACATCACCAATGAGGGAATAATCATTTATAGCAACCAGACAATGACCATAGACAGTAGTGAGCTCATAGAGAGATGCCCTACAAAATATAAACTTAATCCTCAACAATCAAGATAACACTGTTGTAAAAAAAATTGTAGTGATGTCATTTTACAATCGATAAATTTGCTTCCACAGTTATAAACAACCTTAAAACCATTGATCGAACCAAAAGTTCACTCTAGTACAAATCTCTACTTCTCTTCACAAAGTAATCCCTTTTGTGTAGAGGAAATTATTAAGGTGGGAATATTGTTTGTCAGTATCTTTTTGGAATATTTGGAACAAGAGGAATGTAGTATTTCTGAAGAGTAGTTCGTATGTAGAGTCATATTGTCGGTTTGCCAGAGCTCTGTGTTGGGGTAAGATCAAGTCGTCGGTCTCTTGTGAGTCCCACATATTCTAATGATTAAAAACATCCCAGCCTAGTTAATTAGTGCTTGAAATGCTTACCTCCTCAATGCTACCATCATCACCAACTGTATTTAAAGATAGTAATCCTTCATCAAGAATATTTTCTAAATCGTCAATGTAAAGTGGTTCTGCATAAGAAAGAAAAAATCAAACTTTCGTCAGGATCTAAAAAAAATGGTAGCCCCGGTAACACATGACCATCTCAATAGAACTGATAACACGTGCCTTTCTATTACAAAATCTGATTCTGGGGGTGTAAAAAATCACAAGTATATCTGAATATTATAACATTTCATCTTTATTTGACAAAAGCGTGGAATAATCTTTCAATATCGCGTTCCCAAATAGACAAGAAAAAGCCAAAACCAGCCACCCAAAAGGATTGGTTTGTATTCTATGATACAGAAATTTAGCTTCTAGATCAATTATCTCATTCAATAAAAAGTCAGAAGTTTTCTTGAGTAATAATCTAAATGGACTATGGAACGACAACAAATTTTATGAACGAAACAATCCCATATTTTCTACAAGATAGAATCAATTTCGGGTAGATAGACATGGTAAATTAAAAAAAAAACTTAATTAAAGCAACAATCACTAAAATCGAGAAGCTAAATTTAACCTTTACATTGAGTGAACCAGGATAATAGATGAGAGTAGAGTAAATCAGATTTACGGCGGGAGTCACGTCCACCCCATTCGTTCTCGATAGCAAGCTGAAGAGCGGACCATTGAGACAGAAGCAGTTCGACGCCTTCTGTGAACGCGGCCACACCCTGCGTAGAAAGACGTGCCTCGCTCCCACCTTCCATCTCTCTTCTCCCTCTCCCTCTCCCTCTCCCTCTTCCAAAAACCTTAACCTAGTACCTCCGGATTGAATGACTGAAGCAGAAGTGTCTGTTTCGAGGATGGGATGGGATGGTCTGGCTGCGGATTACTAAACCCTGGCACGACCGCACGAGTGTACTTATATTCTTTTTTTTTTTTTTTTACAAAAACAACTATATATAAACTTTAAAAATAAAATGTTTAAAAATCCTGAAATATTAAAAAATGGTTTAAAAAAATCACAAATTATTAATTATTTTACAAATTCAAATTTATAGGTAAAAAATAATTTAGTATTCTCCCTCACAAGTAGGATATTTTTTATCATTACTTGTGAGTTTTTCTAATTATTATTTTTGAGAATTTAATTTGCAACTTCTAATTTTAATATTATGAAAAGTTATCAACTATTTTAAAATTTTAAATTTATAAATAAAAAATAATTTAATTATTTATATATTATCATAATAAGAATAGACTCATATCAAGCTCAGCTACACGTGACCCCTTTATGTAAGTCCTACCAACTGTGCTATTTTGAAGTGCAAATGGTGAACCACCACACTCACTCACATGCAGAGTAGAGCCGGCAAACGAGCGAGCTGGCTCGCTAGCTCGCTCGGCCGGCTCGTCTTGCTGTCGAGCCGAGCCAGGCTCGGACCGGAACAGTACCGAGCCTGGCTCGCTCGAGCCTCTCCGGCGAGCCCGAGCCGAGCTCGTCGAATGAGGCTCGCGAGCCCGACGAGCCAGGCTCGGCAGGCTCGCGAGCCCGACGAGGCTCGACGTCGCGAGCCCCACGTCGCTCGAGGTGGGGAGAAATACAACGGTCATCAGACCGTTTGTTAACGAGGTGGGGAGAAAAAAAATGGGTATATTTGATTTTTTGGGTATAAATATGGTTGATTTGGGTGTTAAAAATTACAAAAAAATTTCTTGAATTCTCTCAAGCTCTCAATTCCAATTTTTGAAACTACTTTCGCGTGTGTTGACGATTTATTCAAGGATTAAGAAATTACTCATCGAGGTATGTTTTATCGGTAATATATCGTTAATTAATCGTCAAACTTACTATTAACGTCGAACTAATGTTTTTCTAATATTTTTTCAGGACTCGTATTTGTGGAATTAAAGATTTATTGCCACGTACAAGTCAATATCGACCCGAGTAATTGGTGAACGGTATCAATTTATTTAGTATTTTTTATTAAGATGGATCCAAGAAACGTAGAATATGTTACAAATTCCGACGATGATATTCAAGAAATTGGCACAAATAATCCGGCATTTTCAATTGGACAAACATCTGCACAAGCATCCACGTCATCACTTCCCCGTCCCAAAAAAAATAAAACGTCCGATGTTTGGAAGCATTTTAACATTGTCGAAATGAATGTAGGGGGAAAATTAGAAAATCGGGCACAATGTAAATATTGTGCCAAAAATTATGCTTACGAATCGACGACTAGTACAATTCGTAGACATTATCAACATTTTCACGCACACGAGCAAACCCCCGATAAAAGACAATTACAATTATCGGCTAGCGGTAACACTACTTTTTTATATTCACATGAACGATTGCGAGAAGGTGCTGCAAGATTTGTGGCTCAACACGAGGTCCCACTATCGATGTTTGATAGCGAGGTACACGAAAAATTTATTAGGGAATATATTAACCCTAATTTTCGACGAATTCCTCGTAATACACTTAGAGGTGACATAATTAAATTGTATACGAAAATGAAAAATGAATTATTTTGTCTTTTTGCACAAGCACAACATATGTCAATTTGTATTACTTCCGATTTATGGAGTGCACCTAATGCACTCGGTTATATAGTTGTAACTTCGCATTTTATTGATAATAATTGGCAACTTCATAAACGAATTTTAGGATTTCGTAGTTGCGAATATCCACATAGTGGTATTACAATTTATCGATATATTTTAGCTATTTTACAAGAATATAATGTTAGAGATAGAATTTTTAGTATTACTTTAGATAATGCGTCCGCTAACGACGTATGCATTTCTCAATTTAAACGATTATTTCAAGTTGATAATTCTCAATCTTCTCTTTTACATATGCGATGTGTTTGTCATATTTTGAATTTAATAGTTAGAGATGGTATGAGTTTTATTTCTCCACATATTGATAGTATTAGAAGTGCAATTTCTTTTATTACAACGTCTAACTCCCGACAACAAGAGTACAAAGAATTTTGTAAAGCGGTTAATCTCCGACCGAAAAAATTAAAAACCGATGTATCGACTAGGTGGAATTCGACTTATTTAATGTTGGAACATGCAAAACCGTATTGGAATGTTATTTGCGATTATATTAGTCAAAAATCACAAACTATTATTTTAGATAGATGTAGTTGCGATATGGCTAATTTGTTTCTTGATTTTTTGAAACCGTTTTTTGAAGCGACAAAAGAATGTTCGGGAATTTATTATCCGACCACACATCTTGTGCTTCCTTGGTTTGTAAAATTAACCGGTGTTTTTTCGAGATATAAACAAATTAATGAATTTTTGGAAATAGTCAATAAAATGGAAACAAAATTTAAAAAATATTGGCTTGAAATTCCGTTTATTTTTTCGTTTGCTTTAATTATGCATCCGAGGTATAAAATAAAAGGTTGTAAATTAATGCTTGATAAAATTGCGCATAACTTAGGTTTTATTTCGGTTGCTACTCATCAATCATTAAAAACCGAACTTGCTACTTTATTTGCATCTTACCAAATAAAATATTGTGATACTCGATCATCATCTCAAGTCGGTAGTACTTATAGCGGTGGATCCGGGTTTGGAGGCCCACTAAATGACGATTTGGAATCGATAAACGAGGAAGTTGATGGCGACGTCTATCGGTTTGGCTCCGATCAAACGGAACTAGATACATATTTAGAGACGCGTTTCGAAATTCCTCGTGATACGACCTTCGATATCTTGAGTTGGTGGAAAAATAACTCGGGATTGTATCCGATACTTTCAAAATTGGCCCGTGATTTACTAACTCCTCCTGTTTCAACTGTAGCTTCCGAGTCGGCTTTTAGTGCGGGTGGACGCGTTTACGACGATCGACGAGGGAGTCTTGCACCGGATCTCGTGGAAGCACTCATATGCATGAAGGATTGGAGCGATGCCGTTACGAGAGAGCAACAACGAGATGATGAACTCGAGGAAGAATTCAAAAATTTAGAATTTGACGACTAATTTTTTGTATTACAATATAATTATTTTATTACAATGTTATGTAATTTTTCAATAAATGCTATGTAATTTTTTAAATGTTATAATGATTATTTTTCAAATTTCTCATTACGCTCGAATTGTTCGGTTCGTTTAAGCTCGGCTCGTTTTAGGCTCGATTAGGCTCGGGAGTTGGGCTCGCTCGGCTCGAGGCTCGGCTCGAATAGCTCGAGGCTCGATAGCTCGCTCGAGCCAAAAAATTTCGAAAAAAAGCTCGACAGGCTCGGCTCGATTAGGCTCGACAGACTCGACAGGCTCGGCTCGTTTGGCTCGCCAGGCTCGACGAGCCGGCCTTCCCGGGCTCGAGCCGGCTCGATTGCCAGCTCTAATGCAGAGCGTGTGGGTGCTGCACCATTCACTCTTGGAGGTGGATGGTGACCCTCCGCTCATACTAGTCGCATGGTGTTTGCATTCAAATGGTGAGACTTACACGAAAGCGTGTGAGTGAGTTCAACACGCGACTTCAACAAAAAAGAGAGCAACCCAAATTAAGGTTCTTTGGTTTGGTTTTGTTTTTCAACCAAATTGAATAATTTGGATGCGGTTCTATCTTAACCGATCTAATTCCATTCCAATGAACATCCTCAATAGAGAAAATTCTTTGTAATAAAAGTGAGGTATTTTTCTCTTTGAAGAATTGTTTTCTAAATCTTTATAGAATTTCTTATATATTGAGAATAAAATCTAATATGTCTCAAGTGGTACTCGATTCTATTCGTTACACCCACACGTGATTATTCAAAATGAAGAGAATGGACAGATCAACATTAAATCAAGTCTCTTTCTATCGTGTTTGAGAAAACAATATGTTTTCTCAACCCCTTGGATTATATTTAAAATAAAAATGATATGTTTTGTCACATATAATTATTATATCACGACATCAATCTAATTATTTCATGATCAATTGTTTTTCATGAAATATAAAATTCGCACAATATCGGTGTTACGAACACTGATCATTCCACCGTGCGAGAAAACTCAAAATTCCCAAATCAGCAGTGGGAAAGTGGGAACAGGAGGGAAAAGATTTGGGGCAAGAGAGACATGAAGAGAGAAGGCAATTAAGAGAAAAATAGGGAAGTGGTCAAATAGAAAAAAGAGTGATTGCCACCACTTTCTTGATCCAATTCCTGCTCCTCATTCACAAGTCATGTTTTCGGCTCGGTGTCTGATAGACTCAAAGAGTTGCGTAGACAGATATCGCTCTCCGAAGCTCGGAAAAACCACCTACAATTACAATGAAACATCAAACAAACCGGCTCTGGCCAAAAGCTGGCACAGAAGTGAGATTAAAATCAAGTTCTGATGTTTCTCAAATTTACAAACTTTGCATCATCCAGATTCATTTTGTTCACCAGACAGCTTGAAAAAGGCAAAATGAAAATCCAGTACTTTCATTGAGGATTACGATTGATGAAGAAGCTCAAGAAAGAAACCATGGCCACAAATTGATGATTGAACAACTTTTTTTTCGTCTTATTCATGCATAATATTCTTTAGGGTCATTTTTAAGCTGCTCAGTGTCAAGATTTTAAGAGATGAAATAAAGGGAAATAGTCTGCAGAAGGTGGCAGACTTACAACAATGAGTTTTCCTGCATTTTCTGGCCTCTTTGCCAACTTAACTGCAGCAGCGGTTGCAGCACCAGAAGAAATCCCCACCTGCAAAGCAATTATTTTGACATAGAAAAAAGAGAAATTAATAACCAAAAAAATCAAAATTTTAAAATGGACGATTTCAAAAAAGAGCTACAAAGTAAAAACTAAAAATGAAATAGAAAAAAAGGTGTTTGATTCAATAAAGGCAGTAATTTTATAACATAGTTTAACTTAATACTGGCCTGATATAGTTGGTCAAGAATGAAATTTTGAAGAGTTAATAATGAGCATCTAATGACGTCATGTCCATAAATTTTAAATTGATAGCACTTATTTTTCAAACAAATCATTAATTTCCTTCAAAATATCTCTAGAAAATATTTGTCGAACAACAGGATTTGGAATTACAATTTAATGGTTTTGAACTCCGAACAGTTCCTTGAAACAAGTTTCAATGAAAACAATCTGAACTTTTTTTCCTTGAACCATATTCGCATTTTTGAAGTGAAAATTTCAAAGCTCTCAACATCCACAAAAATCTAGAGGAAACATTCAATCCCTTAGAACCCACAATCAACATAAATTTTTTAAAAATCAATAACAGGCCGCCATGCAACTAAAACCATATAAATAGTCCTGCAATATATTTCCCCCATGAGCATCAGAAACAACTTTAAGATCTGGATAAAGGGACATAAAGAGACACAACTCTTAGTGTAGTGCATCAGAGTTTTTTTAATTTGCAATAAAGAAACACATGAATGACAAAGAAATCCTCACCAGCAATCCTTCTTTTAAAGCTAGAAGTTTGGCAGTTTCAATGGCCTCCTCACTTGATATCTGAATTAAATCACACGTTGAAGATAAAATGTCAGGCACGCTATATTCTGAAAATATCAAATGGGAAAGTTGGAAAATATAAATTTTAGATTACTACTAGAAAATATCAAAAGAATTTGGAAGTTTCCTTTAAGCATCAAATAGGGTTCATTTTTCACTGGTACATTATGATAATTGAAATATTACTGAAATTTGAGGAGAAAACAAGTCCTGCTAACATTTTAAAGTGTGTGCTCCTGTGAGTGAGTGATTAGAAAACATAGCAAAATTATTGGCCACAAGTTTCACAAATTCTTTTCAGCATGTCAGGCATTCGAACATGGATCAGAAAAAGTGCTATAAACGAGTAAAATAACTTAAAATTAGGATAGCAGAGAAGAGTAGTTCAAGTTGAAAAAGAAACGCATCACAACTAGGCTATCACAACTGCATATACATAAGCTATCAAGCTAAAAACCAAAAACATGACTATTAAGATGTAAATCGAAGAGAGAGGGAACAAATGTCAGGACTCACTTGAATAACTTCATCGAGCAAATTGACATCCAAGACACCCGGGATGACGCCAGCACCAATGCCTTGGATGAGATGCTTGCCTGTGAATGAACTACTCGAGTTATTACATGAGCTTTGAACATAAATGTTTGAAAAGAAATGGAATTCAGTACTAACAAATATTTTCAGTTTTAGCCATGATGGTAAATTATCAGTGACATCTTGAATACTTGAACTTTGGCCATTCGCGTCAAAGATTAATTTTGAATTCAATGGCACCATCCCTCAATGGGAGTTAACTTGAGCATTGCACAAGGACTGAAAAGTTAAAATGGCTCATTCATAAAAAGGAAAAAAAGTGTTCTAATTTGAGCCACTGTAGCCAGGGTGTGCTTGTGGGAATGAAACTAGAAAAACTTCACTGGCTTAGGAGAACATTCCTTCCTTAAGGTAGAATGGGAAAGAATGAATGTAAGATAATTACAATAGAGTTCCAAAGAAGTTGAATAGGGAAGATAAAATCTTAAATTAATTGAGTATCATTTAACTGTCTTTTATGATTCTTACATAGTGCTTTAACTATCTCTTAATAATCTCACGTTTTTTAATTTAAAAGGAGGTACGATTTAGGAATTATTGTAGAGGAGAGCTAGCAGATCTCTTGAACATCCGTGAGAAGAGCTAGAGGACCTTTCTAACGTCTGTAATATTTTTCAATTCTATTTCACATTTTTTTAATATTACATGGGGTTTGTTTTAAATTACAAGGAAGAGACACTATTGAGGAGCTTCATGGATGGTCATTGGTTTCATTTTACATCTAGGTGGACAAACTTTACAATCGTCAACTATGGTCATGACAAGGCAATTTAATTAAGACTATGCCGGAAATCCATTTGTCCTTGGATGTCTTTGGCAAATAATTTTTCTACTTAATCCTGTGAATATAAGATGTTGCAGGATGTTTATCTGTGATTTCCTGTGGATTATCATGAGTTGTTAGAGAGTAGGGTAGTTTTCCAATTATATAACGTGGCTAGTTTCCAAGCCTGAGATACTGGACCTATGACGACTCACTCTTATTTCATGTTCTGTTGATAGGATCAGAGTCATTGTTGTTGTAGTGGATGTTTTGAGTTGCTGGATATTGTTGAAATCAATCATGTTTAGAAAAAAAATGTGTTTTCTTGATTGCGTGACAAATATAAAAAACAATCAAGAAAATACAATCTTTTCTAGTGACGGTGAGCTCTATCTAATTGGTTGTTACACAGCAAAAAGAGCAAAATAATAACTCACCCGGTTGTCCACCATTCAATACTGCACTTTCAATTGGTTCTACCCCATAAATCTAATGAAGCAAAGAAGAACATTCCATTAGAATGATAATCTCTCTCATATGTGCTTGAAATGAAAATGCCAACCTTGATATCTGGATTTTGTTCTTTTAAAAAGTTTCCAACACCAGTTATTGTTCCCCCGGTACCTATCCCAGAGACAAAAGCATCAACTTTCCCTCCAGAGTCTCTCCATATCTCTGGACCAGTAGTTTCATAATGAATCTACACAAGCAAGAAATAAAATATATATATATGTATATATATATATATATAAATAAATATATATTTTCTATCACCCGTCATGGATATGAATAATGCAAGAGCAAGCATCTTTTTCTAAGAAACAAAAGTTTTGCGATAAGATGTAAAAGGAAACTAGTTGGTGGAAAAACTTCCAACGAAAAAAGAAACAATCAAGTAGTAGTTATCTGGTTTCAACTAGAAAACTATGAAAATGCTTATAAAAAACATAGAAGGAACATATATCAAGTTTCCTTTTTAAAAAAAATAATAATATTGTCCTATATGAACCATGAAGTTATGTTGGTTTTCTCTACCTAGAGAGAAATTGTTCTACTCTTAAGTGTTTTCATGTAGTTCTTACTGAGATACCTTATTCATTTCCTTATATTGTCATTTCTCCTTCTTTATGCAAATGATTTCTAATAAAAAAGTAAGAACCATGAAAAACTACCTTTGGATTTGCGGGGTTTTCAAATTGTTTTAGAAAGAAAGAATTTGGCGTAACTATTTGTAACTCGTCAACCTTGTCAAAAACGCCATCAATGCCTTTGGCAGGGTCAGTGAGGTGTATCTCTGCTCCAAATGCTAGAAGAACAATCCTTCTTTCTAAACTAAACGAAGCTGGCATGACAAGTATAAGCCTGTATCCTTTGACTGCCGCTATGCTTGCCAACCCAATGCCAGTGTTACCACTCGTTGCTTCAATGAGAACAGTCTTACACAAAAACACCATTTTAGACTCATTTCATTACAATTTAGATCAAAATCTATATAGTTGAATGCCAGTTGAGAGACTTAGAGTTTAGTCTGAAGTGTTTCTAAATGACATTGAAAAAAAACATTACACGAAACATTACTTCAAAGATTAGTCAGTTCATCATCATCATTAGCATGATATTTCTCTGAATTGTTTTTCTAAGAACAGCTTTAGAGTTGATCTTTCCAATGACATTGCATGGCCAACAGGCCATGTTAATGATTTAATACATTCATCCATAATAGTAAAAGCACTATAATGCTATAGGAGTTGTTACATGATTTGTTTTAAAGGTGGTAGATTACAGTATCCAATAATATTGACCAAGAAAAACTCTACTAACCTTCCCTGGTGTAATTAGACCCTTATCTTCTGCCTCTTGTATCATACTAAGTGCAATCCTACATAAAAGGTAAAAGCAATTACAATCATCAAAGATTTTTTTTTCCAAACTTATATCACTTAAAAATCTGGCCAAGTTCTAGATGGGCTAAATTGTTTGATTTGTAGATTTGTTAAGAATCGAGGCAAGCTGTAATAAAATAAATGAACATAAAGATCAACATGCACTTATATATTTATAAACAAATAAAGTACTACAATTTAGCAATGATTCGAAGATCTGTCATCCCTCGTCGACAGAGATTTAAAGATGCCCTCATTTTACTAAATTCCTTGCCCCACACTAGAAACTACCCTTTATTTTAAATAGAAACTACTTGATTTAAAAAACGAACTACTTATAAATATTTTCTATGATACTCTTCAAACATGGCTCATTCTTCTTACTCCTTTTGATTAGAAAGAAAAAGCAAAGAGTTGTGTTTCCCCTTTTTTCTTTAGATTTATCGAATCTTTTTACCTTCATTTCAAACTTTTTTCCAATGCTCTTGATCCCCCTTTTAGGCAATAAATTAGCAATTACAAGATGTTCTATTTTTCCGTAAAAATGTCTTCGTTATAAAATTTAGAAGATGTCAATCATAAATGAGAAGATTGGTTACAGAGAAAAGTCAAATAGATCTGTATAAACACGCACGAGAACAAAAAGATGACAATTAACCTGTCCTTAACGCTGGAGCAAGGTTCCATAATCTCTAGCTTGGCTGCTATTCTAGCAACACAGCCATCCACAACTTTGCTGAGATACACCATCGGGGTGTTTCCTATTAACTAACCAACGAGGAAAGGAAAAAGATATAACACAAGTAAAAAATAATGACATATTAATGAAAATATGAGAAAATAGGACAAGGAAAAGTGGTTTTACTTCTGTAAGATCTTTTTTGATGGAATAGCCGCCTTCCATGTTCTATTTTCTCTCTACCTTTAACAAAATCTAAAAATGTAGAAAATTATACTCATCAACATGAAACGCATAGAAAACCAAACCATTCCACTCAATGCCCATATATAGCTAGGCACTAGTGAGAGATTAGAGTACTTTACCAAACAATCGTGGAATTTTCAAACATATTAGAGTACTTCACCCAACATTCATGTAATTTTCAAACATTCAGCCACAAAGTAAAAGGATACACGTATTTTCCCCAAATTAACAAAGACTAGTTAAATCAAGCATAAATCAACGGTCAGCAAGAAAAACAAAGTACCCAACAGTGAATTTTCTCAAAATATTCGAAGACATGGAACAAGTGAAAATCCAAAAAAATGTTCCAGTATCATTCAATAGCTCGTCGAAGCAGCTAAAAAAAATCAAAGAACAGCAAGAGAAGCAAAGAAAGGCGATACCAAACTAAGACTCAAGCGCGGCTATTGCAGACTTTTCATCTCTCGGAGGAAAAGATAAGTTAAAATAAACTATCATCCAAGAAAAGGAGATCAATATTTTAGATGCGGAAAAATCGTCTTCAAATTTTATTATAATTGCGCTTACCAACTCACCTCTATCTCCATCTCCATCGCCTCTCATCTAGAAACTGGAAAAAGGAAATGCCACCGTGCAAGTCCGGTACTCATCGCAGGCCGTAATCCATTGTTTTTACAAACTGCTTTTGCACTCTTGGTGTTGACTTCATTGCCGTAAATCTTCTGTAATAGTTCATTTATGTTCAACTTTTAATTGTTTGAACCGGAATCCAATTGATGTTTGATCATTCGACGACGGCCATTGCCGAACCCAAGATATATTATTCCTGATTTGGAAGATCGCAAAACTATACCCAGTTCTCGCTCTCCCAGAACAGGCTTGACTGGAAAAATTAGAATACGCGTAGGAATCCCACATCGGAAAGAAAGAAAGAGGGGAGGGTAAGGGGGAGTATAAGTTCAAAAAGGAGTGGATCGTTAAAACTTACATACCTGGACGGGGTCTATGGGCGATCAACGAGGCCTATGGCCTAGGCGAGTGGGCCTCCATTGCACTATACGGAGGGGCCCTTGCCTAACATCTCCCTTCGTGGAGACTGTACGTCATAATTTGTGGTAGTGGGGGCTGTGTGCGCGCGGCCCCTCTCAATACTAATTCTAAATCTCTTTATGTTTTAGTGCGTATGACAGCAGCGGTCATAATGCTGCCTAATTTTTTGTAGGTTATTTCATGTTAAAATTAACAAAAAGTTTCAAAACCTTTCCAGCGGAAACCCCAGATCACAAAATGTCACTTGCAGTTAATTTCGTTTTGCAAACTCATTATGTAAGTCTCGATGGGAGTCTATTTTTGGATGACAATATGAACATCTAATAATTTGTTTCCNTAAATAAAAACTCAAGTAAAAATATAAGGTGTGTGAGTTAGAATTTCGGCAGCGCTTCTTAAAATTCCTTTTAAAAGTAATTTATCATTCTCCAATTTTTTTAGTTGCTTGACATTTATATAATTTGAGCTAAATAAGTTTGGTCCACAAAACTTGAAATCTAGCATTTCTAGTTTGTAAAAATAGCTCAAACAAATTTTATATTTAACAGAAATTGAAAACAATCAAACACACGGGTTAAAAATGTAAAATAACCTTATTAACAATTAAATTTGTGATAAAAATAATAAAAATTTATTGAATACTCAATAAATAAATCTCCACTAATAGTGATTATGTGATAAGTCATGATTAATAAGTTTGTGATTTGACTATATTTGTTAGCTAGAGTGGGATCCAACTATTACACTAATTCTTTGGATTGGATTGGGAGAAGGTGAGCTAGACTTGGCTAGGATTGGGAGAAGGTGGACAGCTAGAATCCCCCTCTAGTCTTAAGCACAATGCAACATTGAGGTTTGGTTTGTTCAAGAGACCATAATCTATTTATATAACCAGTTGGACTTGCTAATAAGATGGCTATTTTGCCAGAAATTGCCGACCGTCTGCTACAGAAAATTCAACTTGCTGGCGTGAAAAAGATACGAAATCAGATTTCTGGAATAGGAGACGGCCCCTTTTCTTCTCTGCGCAGACGAAGGAACGAGGGAGGAGAGACGAAGATACCAAGGAATTTGGGAAGGTGAATGGAGAGTATCCCACATCGGAAACAAGAGCGGATACCAGAGAAAGAGAGGGTATAAATAGAGAGTGAGGCCTTCATTGCGACATACTTACCTGGACGGGGTCAATGGGTTATCAAGAAGCTCCATGGCCTAGGTTGGTGACCTCCATTGCACTTAGGAGGGGCGCCCGCCTAAGGTCTGTCCAAGAGGCAGAGCCTACGTCATAATTTGTGATAGTGGGGGCCTGCGTTCGCGCGGCCCTCTCCAATCTCTAGTACAGTTGTGGGACTGTTGAAATCTTTGACGAATTGCAATTGATTCCTATTCACATCTTCTTTCGTATTGGTCACTAGGGTTTGATGGAATCTGGAGACAATGATGAGTAACTTTGCTCCAACCAGTTGGTGACTTCCAGACTCTGTATTTCGAACCCAAAAAGGCAAAACACCAAACCAGCCCAGCTCTATCATGAGGAAGATGACAAGTAGCCGAGTCGACCGAAAGAAGGTATTTTTATTTTCATGTCTCAAGAGTTTTCAGAAAGTATGATCAGAACTCAAACTTCAACACATTATTTAGTACAACCCTCTTCACACAAAAACAGCATTTCAGCAAAGACCCCTTTGAAGCAGGTCTCAATTCAAGATTCAAATGTCATACTCTCTGCCTCCCGCTTCACCGACTCAAAGAGCACCGATGACAGTTATCGCTCTCCAAGCTCAGACTCGCCAGGCTTTCCTCCTGAAAGTATTGCACTTTCCACTGGTTCTACACCGTAGAGCTACAAAAACAACAAAAATAGATATATCCGAAGAAATGTGAAACAGAGACATAAACAGAGAATGGAAGAATGATTTAAAGAAGATTGAAAACCTTGATATCAGGGTTTTGCTCTTTAAGGTACTTCCCGGCAACTGTCACTGTCCCTCCAGTTCCTATTCCCGAAACAAATGCATCTACTTTTCCTTCCGAGCCTTTCCAGATCTCTGAACCGGTGGTCTTGAATCTGAAAAATTAATGAAATCCAGAGAGCTCATATTTGAAATGTTCTTAATATAAACAATAAAAATTATTATTCATAATAGTTATTCTTTTCATTACAATTTAATTGTCAAAAAATATGCTAAAAAGTACGCGAAGAAAGTAAATTTAAAATTCTCTAAATTGATTTTAAGTAAAAGGTAAAATGGTACTTGGGATTGGCTGGATTTTCAAATTGCTGAAGAAGGTAAGAATTGGGAGTCTTTGGTGGAATCTCTTCGGCCTTTTGGAGTGCCCCTTTCATTCCCCTAGCAGGATCTGTGAGAACCAACTCAGCTCCTAATGCTCCAAGGGTGATTCTTCTTTCGAGACTCATTGAGGCCGGCATAGTGATTATAAGCTTGGCAGCAGCCATGAATGCCAAACCAATCGCGGTATTGCCGCTCGTTGGTTCAATTAGGACACTCTAAATCATGGTACAAGGAAAGTTTCAATTTTGTTCGGTCTAAACGAAAGTACCATATTTCCCAATTTAACAGCTTTGAAGACAAAAGTACATCTTTTTCTTAGTTTCAATGTCAGGGAGCGATATTAAGATCATGGAAAAATAGTTTGACTTTTACTCCATAGTTTCGACTCTATTTTCCTGAAAAAATACGGCTCCGTAGTCAACATTGCGAGGTTGCTCCTGTGAGTTGCTAAATTTCCTAAAAGCTTGAAAAGTAATACTTTCACAATAATAATAAGCTTTAAAATCTCAAGCTCCCTCTCTCTCTCTCTCTTCCTAATCGTCTCTATTTAATGTCATTCCTATCTCTCCCTCTCTAATAATAAGCTTTAATATTCAGCTTTAATTTCTCAGCGTTGCAAGATTAGAATTCATCGAACTACATTACTTGTCCATGGAGGTTTAGCCTTTTCTTTTTGTTAATGTTATGTAGAAATTCTGACGTGCCTGATTTTTAGTTTTGAGCCATGCAACATTATTGGTTGACAAAAGGTATGAGAAATTTAAATCAACGAAAAATAAACTGCTCTATTGATAGCAACATGTCAACTCTCGCATGTAAGGAAGGAGCGAACATGTTTTTTTTTTTGTTAATGTTATTCTTCGTTTTGTTTGCTTCCCCGACAGTCGACGATAAGAAGTGCAGAGATAACAAACATGTAAATAATGAGTTTAAAATAGCGTGGGAGAAGTCATGAATTTGATGGAAGCTTGTTTCCTACCATCTTGCACGATTATTTTTGTGGGTGGTCTTTGAAATTAGCGTTCTCTATTTCAGCATCATCTTACTTTTGATAGCATATTTTAAATATAATGACAGCTAAAGAAAAACTAGTAAACCCTAAGATGGGACGATAGAATATGATCGACAAGAAGAAACATTTCTTCTTTGATGCATCAAAAAACCCTCAGAAGACAACGATAATCTACCATGTCTGATCTATCTAGACCTTTGTGATTCGTTGAAAAATCTCTTACGAGGATGAGCGTCGCAGGAATTAAGCAAAACACCACGGCCGCCTAGATGAACAACACGGCGGTTGCAATCAAAAACCTCGTACAAAAGTTCCTTGAAGGAACCCAACAATGTCCTATGGTCGTATTTTGAAGCCTTCAAGAAAATGGCGTGCATGATTTCTGAAGGAAGGTCAGAACACTCCATTTAAGATATGACAAAAGCAAGAAGTAGGAGAAGAATGACGTCGTAGAAAATGGCGTGCATGTTTACTGTCGTTTTTCATAAGAGTGTTCTCGTATGGCCAGAATCTACAGGCTAAGTATTCAAATAAGTGTGATATGGCCAGAATCTATAGGCTAAGTATTCAAATAAGTGTGGTTTGGATCGGTTTGGCTAACATTCGAATAGAAGTCATTTTGGTTTTAGGTCACGAAGATCAAAACCAAACAAAAGATAGCCTTGGTTTTTGTTTCGGTCTTCACTCGGGGTTCTCATATTTTTAGTTCGAGACTATCACTAAACAGGGCAAGTTAAGCAAATCTAGCCAAGGAAACAACTACAACCCTAATCTTACCCAGGAAAAGTGGTGATTTTTCAAAATGAAATACGATGCTACTTTTCAAATTCATCATACGTGCAAGTAAAAGAAACGCCACATATGCCTTGACATGCAAAAGTTAGTCTATATTTCAAAACATACAAAACTGCTCCAATCTTTCCAACTATAACATGCAAACAACCTTTGTAGATCAATGGCCATCAACATTCTCCATCAACATCGATATTCTCGAAAGAAATAGTAGCCATACCTGGTCCCAACATCCTTTAGAGGCATGATCTGTAACTGGTAAACAAATATAGCAAGGGGAGAGTTAAATCCACCATTAATCATCGCATGTCGACTTTACACGCCATCTGCATAGTATGCCACTTCAAAGAAACACTTGAATCTTAGGAATCACAATAAACTGTTTATGTTTGCTTCATATCAGTATGCATTCATATCAAAATTGCTAAGTAATTACCAATGGGAATACATGATAATTTCTGCAGTTAAAACCCCCCACCATCCCAAGTAGAAACGGTAGCTGGATTTAGAAAATGGAAGGAAATGGTGGCACATATAAATTTACCTACTTGCTTGCTATACCACTACACAGATTGAAAGAGTGGGAATGGATGTAAGTAGAATAATGGTAAGCTTTGCGCTTGACAACTCTATTGCGAGATTTGGCCATTTTAATAGGAATTCTTGATATGCGAGAGTGCTCTCATATCTTATTGTACAGCCCTTCTACCATATACGAAACATTAAACAGCTACCACATAAAAAGCACTCACATCAATTTCCAGTCATCCCGCCTTTGATCTCAGTTCTTCCAATGCCAACTTAATCTGATCCTGAACTAACTCCAATCTCTTTGAATATACCTCTAGCTCCAATATTTGCTGTTTTTTCCACCTTTCGTCGACCATTCCCCCTCCATTCTCGAATACTTTTGCCTCACCGCCATAAGCAATAGGAATTGGAGTCATTGCCAGCCCTAAAATTCCTCCAGAACCGCAGGGCCCTACCATGGAACTGTACAACTCCTTCACTGCTGGTGACAAACAACTCCTCACCGTCTCCTCGATAAACTTGGAAAAATTGGTAATATTGCTATCGCTGTATCCATTAATCATATCCTTACTTGGAACCGAACCAATCGTTTCGTCGGTTCCCATTCCCAGTCGAGATCGTGAACGTTTGCGAGATTTTGAAGTCATTCCCATCATTTTTTCCATGCCATTCCCCACAATGTCCTCGTTTCTAGCATTAAAGTTACATGGAGTAGAAAGAGGATTTTGGTCTTCATCGTCCAAGGCATTGTCATCGAGATTGATTCTACCAAGATTTTTCCAGATCTGGGAGGATATTTGGAAAGTGGCTTGATCATGAGGGCTCTTGAAATTGACTTCTTTACCGGAGGTGATCTTGCTCAAAACGTTACGATACTTCCTCTTTAGTCTACGGAGCTTCTCAACGAGCTGATTCTTATTGAAATCCGACTGAAACTTGGACTTGATCTGATCGTGGAACAAAGCGGTATCATTCGGATGGTGTTGAGTAGTACCTCGAAGCTTCGTATATTCGAGAAAGCCTCTCAAGAGCTCGATCTCGTCCTCATCCGTCCAAAGCTTCTGAAAAAGTTTTCGAGAATCATCAACCGGCTTCTTTTCCACCTGAAATTCCGGAATCATAGCCGATCCACTCTCTTGCTTCAAATCAGAAGAAGTAGCAACGACTGTGGTAGTGGGGGTGGAAGTCGAGCTTACAGATGTTCCGATTTGCATACCGGAGCCATAAACGGCGACGGTGACGGCAGAAGAAGCGCCGGTGAAAGAAGTGGAAGGAGAGACAAAATTAGCGCTGTCGGCAACAGCTACCCCGTCGTTAACATCTTCGTCCTCCTCCTCATCATCAAGAGATTCCTCGTCGTCTTCCAGATCTTCCACCGGGGTAACAGTAGCACCTTGTACGGAAGCCATGACAACGGAGAACTGGAAGTGCTCCTCAATCTTGATTCGAAAACGAATTTATGTATAAAAAACATTACGACTTTTTATTTGGTTAATTTTTAACCATCCTTGAATTTTTTTAATAATTTAATTCATTTTATTCGTATTTTGCTAATTACTATTTTAGTTTATTATTAAATAATTTCTTACCATTATCTAATCTAATCTAACTCTATACCAAAGTTAGAGGTAACAGTCAGTTTTTTACTATTTTGCAGGCGTAAAATTGCACCAACCAGCCTTTTCATTTCCTTTGGTTTGGTGCAATGTTCTGTTTCGTTTAAAACAAACATGATTCAATACATTTTTGTCATGAAAACCAAACCGGTTTCAACCCTAACAAAAAGGATATCAATGAGTGCTACAAAGAGAGATTGGCGCGACAGAGGAGCATGAAGGTGCCACATCTATCATCAATGTGGGAGAGAGTGAGGAGTATTTGAGGTTTTCTTCAGCGGGCAAAGAGAGAACCGGTTTATTGTGGTTGGTTCATTTCAAAGTTATTATACTGCAACAGAAACGGTTCGACCAGTGAATGCACCAAATGCAGACCGATTACTTTTGTGGAATTTAATAAGATTGAGGTCGATTTTGTAATTTATGATTTTACGTGGATTTTTTTACCTCCAAATCCTTACTGTGATTTTGGACGACTAGAACTGCATGAGTTTTTTTAACGGGGTTCGATTATGGACCCAAGAATTCAACTACGACTCGGTTTACTTATAAGAACCGGCCGGTCGAGATTCAGCTTGATATCAAAGTGGGTCGAGATTCCGACATAGTATTTCTTTAGCCTGCAACTAGTAAAGGGCTACTAAGCAAATTGAGAAGAAAAATAGGTTGAGTTAAGCTCCTAAAATTCTTTATTTTTTCAATCAAAAGCAAGGTTTAATTAACCTTATAAAACGTCGATTCGCATAATGACTCTTGATTCTATGTGTACGCATACAAATATGTTCACCTTCTTTACGTTCGTCTTTATTCCTCAAAGTCGGTATGTGGTTGTTCTTCGCCTCCAATATTTGTAAAGAATTTATTTTTCATTTTTTTTGCCGACAACATCATCGCATGGCGTTATGTTTATATGTCACATGACGATTTGTACATATATCGTGTGACGATGCAAAACATGTGACTCTAATTTCGGGTAAAAAAATTGGAATTTTAGATAACAAATGGAGATGGAGTAATTTGGATAAGTTTGATCCTGTCAAAACTCTCTCCCCAATTCATGTTCAACGGCTTTAATAAGCAAACTATCTTGTTCGAGAACAACTTGGACGGGAAAACTACCGATTCCGCGAGCCATAGCAAGCAAAATCTCGGTCATTAGCAACTTGAACTCATCTCGGTTAATGGCTCCTTTCTTGTCCTCATCGAACCTCTCGAAGACAATGTTGTACAAATCCTCCACTGCCTCCTCCGGCGACGATTGAGATGACTCGTACTCAAGCGGTAGAATTCGAAACCCTACACGGAGCTCATCACGACTCAGTTCTCCATCACCATTGAGATCGAGCTTCTCAAAGCGTTCCTGAATACAATTGTCAAATAACTCTCCGTTGTCAAGGAAATCCATCACGGTCGAATCGTTTAAAATAGCTACGTTCATCGTGAGAAATGCGGAAGAGAAAAACGAGATCTTTGGAATTGTTTTCTTTTCTTAGGTACCCAAAGATGAGTGTATTTATAAGATGAGATGAGAACTATATTTAGAAGGGAAATTTAGTTGATGAACAACCGGTCTTTTAGGAGCTTGATGGACTATGAGGTGGTTTTCTAATTGCTTGGACATTAATTTCAATTTGACTTTTGATTATTTTAAAATTATTTATAACAAATTACAATTGGCACCCTAATTCTGCTTACTCTGTGTATTATTAATATTTACTGAAATTTTAATGTCAATTAGAACCTATGCTTTAAGATTTCACGGTTTACCATAATGTTTTATTGCAATTCAAGTTTAAGATTTTAGTTGCGGATGGATGGAAAAACTTCAGAAGTTTTAGATTTAATAGTTTGCTCTTGGGGCTATTTTAAGTCGAGCCACTTTCATTAGGACTTAGGAATAGGACTGGGCATGACTCGAGTCGAGTCGGTTTGAGTTTTGCCCTAAATCGACCTGACCCATTAACAATCAGTTAATCTAATATTAATCGATCGGGTTTTGCTTCAAAAGACAATAGTTTTTCAAAGTTCGTAAGAAACTACAATTTGTTCTTTATTTTTCTAATAGATGAAAGAGTATCGTCTCCGTCCAGCGAAATGCAACATAGACTTCGACCCGTAATTAGTTATGGATAAGGAAGATGTGTGATACCATTGTTTGAAATGTTTAATTGGAGCTCCATCATTTTTGTGTGAATAAATTTACATGGATCTAATTATTATTTTTACTTATTGAAACTTATGTTCTTTTTAGCCTCGTTTTAACTTTGAAATTCATGTTCAAAATAAAAGAAATGTCTTATGTCGTAATTATAACTTACTCGTAATTCACAATAATTTAATCAAACCAACTCCCAACATAAAATATTATTGATATCTAATTTAAATTGATAGATGAAGTGCAGATGTAGGAGCTGGTTCTTGCCCTCCCTACTTAGGAGCGTTTTAGAACGACGATAGAGGACATTTTAGATTAGGATGCTAATGTCTGGGCATAGTTCAATTAGTTTAGAAATAATAAATTTAATAAAAGAGTTTAAGTTCGACGTCTGCGTTGTCCTAGTGTGAGAATTATCACCTTTAATATTGGGTAGCTACTCATGATATTAGGTAAATACTAACGGCTGAATTACTTTTATTTAACCTCCTACCAACTGTGAGTTGACGTCTGCAGTGTATACTAACCTGTAGGGCCAAGCCCGAGTGAGATTTTCTTGTGGTGGGGCCGCATGCGGTGGGGCTGGCTAGTATAAAAAGTTTACCCGTCCAAAGTTTTAGCCCGCACGGGCTTAGCTCAGTGGCCAAGTTGTGGTAGATTTGGTACAAGAGCCACGGTTCGAAGTCTGCGCCACCACAGTGTGAGAGTTTAATCCTCCAATGTTGAGGTTGCTCCTTGTGGTGTCAGGTACGGGCCTCCCATCTCTGGGCTACTGAGTATTTAACCTACTCACAAATTGTCGGGCCGGGGTATGAGGTACTAGGGACGAGGGTTTTGCCTTTTGGTATAAGGATGTTAATAGGGGTATTTTAGACCTTTTCCAGACAGCTCGCAATCATTAATAGGAGAAGATAACCCTGACCGGAATCCAGATCCGTTGTTCATCCTCCAACCCCGTTGTGGTTGTGCATCGCCGGCATGGCTCACCGACCGCTCAAAATCATTGCCGGAGGCGACTCCTTTGGTTGTTCTCTGAAAGACGCTCTAATATCTCATCTTCGTTCCCTCCATATCGATGTGGAAGATCTGGGTACCTCCTCCTACTACTCCATCGCCGCTGAAGTCGGCCGGCGAGTGTCCTCCGCCGATGACACCATCGAAACCAGAGGCCTCGTCGCCTGTGGAACCGGCGTTGGCGTTGCGATTTTCGCGAACAAGTCTCCCGGTGTCTTTGCCGCCACCTGCCTCACTCCCAATGACGCCCTCAACGCTCGCTCCATCAACAACTCCAACGTTCTCGCTGTTTCCGGCATGTCTACCTCGCCGGAATCCGCCATCGAAATTCTCAACACCTGGCTTAATACTCCATTCAAGTCTCCCTGCCCCGCTTCTGAGATGAAGCCATGGCCTGAGGAAATCGAGTCTTTTCTGAACAATTCGGTGACTGAAATGTCTGAAATCGGGAAGAAAGATGCGACTCCGACCGATTCTTGTTCTTTGTGTTGTCTGGTGAAGAGTCGGGTTCTGGGTCCGATCGATATGATTCCGGGAGGATCGATGAAGATTTTGAGAGAGACTCCGACTTCGGCGATCGTGAGATTCAAGGCCGGGAGCGTGGAGCCGGCACACCATCATTCATTTGGGCACGATTTGGTGGTGTTAGAGGGAAAAAAGAGCGTCTGGAATCTAACCAAAAAGGAAAGATTTGATCTGAGCGTCGGAGACTATCTGTTTACTCCGGCCACGGATGTACACAGAGTGAAGTATTACGAAGATACAGAGTTCTTCATCAAGTGGGATGGGCACTGGGACATGTTTTTCGACGAGGATCTCGAGTCTGCTAAGAAGGCCATCGACCAAGAACTCCAATAAGGGTCTGTCTGAGACAAAATCAAAGGTTATGCAAGTGTTCTGTCTTTCTCATGTCCGTTCCCAATATGATCGTGTTCTTGCTGTTCTTGTGCGTATAATCTTGAACGTGTAGAATCTGTGTTTTGGTTGCTACTTGTGCCTTTTGCTTTTGTGGTGTTCTCGTATGTACCTTGCTTCGTTTGTACTTACAATGTCAGGTTTCCTTAAATTTGTAAGCTCTAATCTTACTCTTTTCTGACAAGGAACGACCAAATGAGGAACAAAGAACAAAATTGTAATCTAACTGAACAAAATTCAGAACATCAAAACAATAACAAAATTGTAATCTATCCCAACAGAATTCAGAACAAAAACTATGAAGAATTTGGAGAATGATAATCGACCAATATATGATGCAACTGGGTGTACGATGAATGTGGGCAAACGACTGATTCAACCTAAACTCTAGTCCGATGGGGAAACACTTCTAAATACTACAAATCAACATGTTGGGAGAATCAATGATCTTCCTTCTTAGATCCTTGGATTGCTCATCTAAATCCTAGAATATATTCTATCAAAGCAGTGCTCTCAAATTACACAGATCCAAAAACACAGTAAGTCTAGAAAGATCATCGATGAACACAGAAGGCTTTTTGGCTCATCAAACAATCAAAACTCATCAATTCCTTTCATAACTAGGATCATAGATAACAGGCTCAAGACTTGCCCTAAAACAATAAACAAAGAAAGTCCAACAAAGCCGAAAAAAGGTCATTACCTACTTAACACTTTTGATTCTAATAGTAATGCTTACAGTCGTTAGAAAAGAATCAAGTGGAAGGACTATTTTTTTACCAAGAAGCTGATTAAACTTCTAGAGCTATATGTATTTGCAAGTGATGATTTGGAGAATAAATGCATTATATTTTCAAAGTTTCAATTACAAGTGACAATCTTAGTTAATCTGAACCAACAAACTGAGTTCGAACTAAATAGGAACGTATCTCTTTACGGCCTGCTTTCCTGCAACTGCAGCAGCTGCCGTAATCCCTCCAATGGCTCCTGCAATGGCCGCCGACCGTGGTCCTGATGCCGCCTTGTAAATCGCACCAGTTCCCAAACCAGCCACAAAGCTATTCAACACATCATCCGAGCCCCTCATATAAACGACCCCACTTTCCAAACCAGCAAAAATGAGTCCCAATACGCCCACAGAGTTCCCGAATCTTCTCCCCACCTGCCCTCCGGAATTAAGAACCCGGTTCAAACGGAGCTTCAGCGAATCGCCAGGCTCAGCGGCCTTAAGTCCGTCAATGGCACCCTTCGTCGCTCCGATGGTCGCGCCGGATAAGTATCCGATGCCAGTGCAGTATTGGAGGTTTTCTCCCCATGATCGGTGGGGTCTGGAAGCTTCTTCATGGAAGAGATGCTCCGGCGAAACGGGGAGGTTGTAGAACCTGTTGATCGGGATATGCAGGTCTTGGTAGGGGTGGTACATACGGGATCGGGAATCTCTGGAATGCGAAGAGTCGTCCATGAAGAAGAAGAAGAAGAAGAAGAAGAAGAAAGAAGCTCGGAGTGCAGGGTTTACCCGTCCATGGCAGGTTAGGGTTTAACATTTTGATTTATGCGCCGAATTGTGTATATACCCTCGGAAATCTCATAATTTACACGTATGCCACTACTAGAATTCCTGCGTCGAATCACCAGCCTTATTCCGAAGGAGAGAAACTATGATTGCTAGTGCTATGAAGAGTTACTCTCCTACACAACTTTCTGTAAAAAACCGTTTGGAGAAGTAGTTTTAGAGATAGCTTTTGAAAAACAACAGCAAAAACAGGCTCAGAGAACTGGTTCCTTTTGTCAACTAGGTTGATGATATCCTAGACGTTCTTGAACAGGAACAAGAGCAGATGATGTTCGTCAGAAACATCCATAAAAACACAAATCTAGGATAAAACTCCAAATTCTAAGGCAACAGCAGAGAGGAGGCTTATCCACCAAATTTTAAATTGACTAATGAACAGCAGCAAAATCACATCAAACTCCAAAATGAAGCCCTTTTTCAGTACCTCCAGAGGAAGAATCACTTTGTTTTAATGTCGATTCCATCTTTTCCGGCAATGATAACAGCCGTGGCCATATCCAAGAACAATCCATGATCGACCACGCCCTCCAATGAAGAAATCTCTTGTCCTGCTGCTGGACCATCCTTTATCGGAGTTTTGAAGTACAAATCGACTATGTAATTTGAATTGTCTGTCACGTATGGCTTCCCATTTTCATCCACTCTCAACTTTGCTTCGCACCCTTCTTCCTTAAACATCGCTTGTAGCCTAACCAAATTGTATTTCCAGCAAAATTGAACCACCTCGACCGGCATTGCAAGCCCACTTCCACCCAATCCATCCACCAATTTCGTCTCGTCTACAACAACGACAAATTTGTCGGAAGCAGCTTCGACCATTTTCTCCCTGAGCAAAGCCCCACCTCGTCCTTTAACCAAATTGAGATAAGGGTCGACCTCGTCTGCTCCGTCAATGGCCAAATCGAGATGTGGGTGGTCGTCAAGAATCGAGAGGGGGATACCCAGTTGGCGAGCTTGCTCTTCCGTGCGTTTGGAGGTGGGGATTCCAACAATGTTGTTCAATTGGTTGGTTTTGAGAAGCTCGCCGATCTTAGACACCACAAATGCGGCGGTGGAGCCAGTGCCCAGGCCGAGGACCATGCCGCTCTTGACATACTCGACGGCCTTGTCGGCGGCGAGCTTCTTGAGGTCGTCTTGGGAGAGAGTCGGAACCGAGAGGGCTTGAACGGAAAAGGGCCGATAGAAACGAGGGTAAAGGGGGCGTAGAGTGAGAGATTTCTGATTTCTAAGAAAATAGTGGAGTGAGGGGGAGGTCTGCCGCGAAGAGGATAAGGAAGGCGAAAGCAAGGAAAAGGAAGCCATGGTTATGGTGGTCCGGCGAAGAAGACGAAGACGAAGACGAGGCGATGGACTTTGCTCTGATTTTGAGAGATTGGGGTTCTCTATTTACCATAATTTAATCAGCCATCCATGCCCAATCTCTCTTCTGCTTTGGTCACCCATCGTCGTTGGGTTGGTGGGGACTTTATCTTCCTCGTTTTTCTGTGATGAGTATTGGGTGGTGTTTGCCGTTTGGTAGATGATTTCTAGTATATTTATTTTATATTCCTATTTTTATAAGGAACATCGTCTTCTAATTTATATTAAAATAATAATAAATTTATCTTTTCAATATCTTGATAAATTATGATGATTAAAATTAAAATACAGTTAATATATTATAATTAAATATTTATTTATAATATTTATTATATTAATTATTTAAAATTTCATTGACGCATTACTTATTTGATGTTGGTTACTCGAGAAAGTGTTACCACTATAAATAAATTAAATGTTTTCTCAAGTAATAAAACGAGATTATCATAATTATTAAATTACTTTTCATTTAAGTTGGTCTGCAATTCCTTACAAGAAACACAAAGAATGGTCCATCGTAAGGAATTTTGTCATTAGTCGCTTTCATTGCTCCAAAGCAAAAATCATAGGAAACGACGACGTTTTTTAAGACAACATTGGAATTCTAATCTATAAATACAGCTAACTCCAACTCGATTTCATTAACAAGGAAACAACGATCATCTCCGACCCTAAATTGCTGTCCTTTGCCCGTCGAAGCATCTTTAACCTACTCATGGGGATTTACACGTACGTAACGGAAGCAACCTCGGTGATTCCTCCGGCCAAAATGTTCAAAGCATTCGTGGTCGACGCCGATTATCTCTTCCCAAAGGTGGCTCCTCAAACCATACAAAGTGCGGAGATAATCGAAGGAGATGGAGGGCCCGGAACCCTGAAAAAGATTACGTTCGCCGAGGGAAGCAGGTTTAATTACATGAAGCAAAGGGTTGATACGCTAGATAACGAAAAGCTTATCTATGCCTACACGATCGTTGAAGGAGATGCTATCGGAGATGTGTTGGAGAAAATAGAGCATGAGATAAAGGTAGATTTGGCTGCTAATGGAGGGTCCGTTTTAACAAGCAAAAGCAAGTATTATACCAGAGATGGAATTGAGATCAAGGAAGAACAGATAAAAGCTGCAAAAGAAAGAGGTCTCGCCCTTTTCAAGCTGGTTGAAGCCCACATATTGGCTAACCCTAATTAATTACTCGAAGCCAGTAAGGTTTTGAAGGCCTTTAATGGTGTCTTCTCCTTTGCACTTTTCGTTTCGCTGTGGTGTTGAAAATAAATGGTCCTTTTTGGACTACAAATTGGTAACTCTATCTTGTAAACCCTACGTTCTCTTTTTCATTTCAATAAGACAGAAACTTGCATTGTGGAAACTACCTCAGAAATATGGAAAGCTACTATTTTTAAGCTATCAAATTGATTTAAAAAACAGCATTATGCATTGTTTGGACGACATATTGAAGGTTGCAGTGATTTGTCTTTGTATTGCGTCGAGAGTTACTAGGTTTTACCCTATTTTTGCTAGATGTTGGGGAACTTAAACTCGACATGTTGATGACATGAGGGCTCAATGAAAAATCAACCCGAATCAACAGGCCCCATTCCGAATCAAAAGACTTACGCTCGATTAGCTGATCTATCAAAATAATGCTTCATGTTTTCTCTTATTCAAATCTCTTTGAACATTTACGATAAGATAGAAGAAAAAATGGTTGAGGGCCGAGATGGCTTGCAAAGCAAAACTTCGTTTTTAAGATCAAGGAACAATCTAGAAACAAAACTCATCAATTGGGAGAATGTGTAGAGCTCATAACCAACAAAATAGGCAACAGAAGCAAACTCTATTATCCATGTCAAGGGTTAAACACCAAGAGTACATGAAATATTACAATAAGATAGAAGAAAATATAGATTTTGGACAGCTAAAATACTGCAAATTATTATGCAGAAGAAATTATGCAATGAAACTGAGGAAGATTTTGGTTCATTCTCTGCCATCTGCGGCCCGGAGCGAACCGAGTTGGACGGGTGCTTGGGTTCCGACAACTTTCGACGAGCCATACATTGTGAGGTCCACACCTTGCGCCTTCTCTTTCTCTATCTGCTTCTTGATCCAGAAGTAAGTGATTCTCAGACCATCCTGCAAGTGCAAGTGGACTTTTTGGATCAAACATTTTGCTTTTCAAAATTACTTTCTGCAAAAACAGTTTTTGAAACGCTTTTGGATAATCGGGTGGTTTACCTTCAATTTCATAGTTGGAGCCCAGCCAAGTTTCTCTTTGATGAGGGTGTTGTCGGAGTTCCGGCCACGGACCCCCTCCGGTCCGGGAATGTGATGAATGGGGAGCTTCTTGTCCTCAAAGCTCAGAACAATCTCAGCCATTTCATTCATGCTCACCATCTCATCGCTTCCGATGTTAACCGGCTCTCGGAAGTCTGACTTGGTCAATCTAGCCATCAAAATTGACACATTATTAAGAAAATTTCAGAATCATGTAAGAAAAAAGTAATGTTACACGCTCCCTGTCGAGATATAATTAGCCCAGTTAAAGTATATTAATTGTAATATAATTAAAATAACTATTGATAATGTTTATTGCACGAATCATGTTCTACACGTCAGAAAGTATGTTAAGACGGTATGCAAAAAAGGTAAAGTTAGCATTAACCATAAAAAATTCAACTCATTTCTATGTTCTTACCTGAGAACACCCTCTACACATTCATCAATAAAGGTGAAAGATCGAGTCTGAAGTCCATCTCCCCACATCTCAAATTTCTCTGTCGAGGTTTGCGCCTTCCTGCAAAAGGCAGCGGGAGCCTTTTCCCTTCCACCTAATTGCATACAAAACAAGCACATTGACAAATTACTAATTGACCCAACAGTTTGAGTCTATTTATAAATTATTTTAACATTCTCTCATGCATGTAGATCATTTTTTCTTTTTTGGTCATTTATATGTTATATTAACACATATTTCAAATATAAGGATATTGTACTTTTCCGAACACGATAAATTGCAAAAATTCATCGTGAATTACCTTTCCATGTTCCGAACGGACCGTAAATGTTATGGAACCTTCCAATTCGGCATTCGATTCCAAAATCCTTTGTGTAGTGCTTGCACAACTCCTCTGTAGCAAGCTTCTCCAATCCATAAGCATCTTGAGGCTAATATTAACCAAAAAGGTAAGACGAATCTCAGAAAAGCTCATTTTGTGCTATAATTATTGCATCTTCAATCGTTTATAAAATTTTGAGAGTGACAACCTCAGCAGGCCAGGCATCGGACTCCTTCAAGCTCACGTTAGTCTCCAACTGCTTAAATTCAGGATAAATGCAAGCACTGGATGCATAGAAAAATCTGCAGCAAAACACAAACAGATAATTTACTTGTCTTAGACAGATTAGCTCTCATCTTAAGGCTTGCCGTTTAAGGAGAATTAAAAACTAACCTCTTGACGCCATTGATCCTAGCCGCCTCGAGCATGTTGAAGCTGATCATTGTATTGTTATACATAATCACAGAATGATTGGACTGAATGAATCCCATCCCACCCATATCGGCAGCCAAGTTGAAGACATGATCGGCTCCGTTGGTGACCTTCATGCAGTTATCCATGACCCGAAGGTCGACAAGGTGGAATTCGTGGCAGAACATCTCTTCGGGCATGTGCTCGTTCTTCTTCCAATCAGAAGCGATTATGTAATGTCCCTCGCTCTTCAGTCGTCGAGCAATGTGAGAGGCGATAAAACCTCCAGCTCCAGTGATGGAGATTCTAAGCTTCTCTGTTGGCCAGTAAGGCTCCCTCTCCAGTGCTTCATAGGTGTATGCGCCATAGTTGCTTTCACTGGTGCTCCCCATTCTGAACTCTGAAGTACTCGGATGGAATCATGGAACAACAACATAGTTATAAATACTAAAAAGTTAGTGTAAAATAATATCTTCCACCATATAAAATATTGAGTTCCATAAAAACTCCATCCAAAAAACAAATTGCTTTCCATAAAAAGCTCCAACCAAATAGAAATTCCAACGGAAACAGCCCATTTCACCTAATAGTGCTGCCGGGTTCGAAAGAAGGTTTAGATACTCCACTATTTGTAAATAATTTAGTAATCCAACAAAAAATAGAAGCTCAAAAAGGAAAACTCTGAAAATCAGGACTCGAAGAAGAAGACGTTAAACAGTAATGATAAATAACAAAATATAATGAACATGCAACGCGGGAAGAAGCCAATTATTTCGCTAACTCCCACAGAAATACGAACGAGTTAAGTTTAAAACGCACCGCAAGAACAATCGGAGAGGAGAGATCGAGATTGAAATATTTCAGATAGAGAGTATGGCCTCGGACCCGTAACTCTCTGGCTATACACGAGGCAGCCACTGACCCACCAGACACGACCCACCACTCATTTCTTTTCCTTGTACGGTGCGCCATTCAGTTAAGATTTCAGCCAATCCACACAGAAAAGAAATCACCATGATTCTTCGAGTCTCTCTTTAAGCTATAGTTCATTTCATTATGCTCTAAAAGAGACGCGGAAAGTCTTCATAGAACAATTGATAAACTACTAGTCAAACGATGAATAGTTTCCAAACAACATTCGATGCCTCAAATTATCTCAAAACTTAGATTCTCACTCAATGCACAAGATCATTAACAGACAATAAGGCTACAAGACATTCTGATTCAACAAACTATGAGAACAATTAATGGGTCCACAAGCAAATCAAAAACTTTGATTCATTTCCAAAATATGATCGATTTTTCCTGTACATTTGAGTAAACCTACCAAAAAAATGCCACATTCATTGCAATAAATGAGCATCAAAACAACATTCTCTAATCTGTACCTCAAATGTATCTCCACGAACTACTTCTGAAAGTTGAGTTTCAAGAACTATTTCTGAAAGTTGAGTTTCAAGAACTATTTCTTGTCATCATCTTCCTCTCCTTCCCCTACGAAAACCTGCTTCTGCTAGAACAAAAACCTCCTTCCGGCCACCAGCATGGCCGAGGGAATGTCATTCCTCGCCGCTGTAAAATGTCCAAAATACTAAGATTTGCCAGATCATCATCATCATTGCCACCATCGCTTTTGCATTCCTCTTCTCCCTTGAGGATTTTCAACACGTCTAGAATAGTTACATCTCGGTATGCCTCTGGATTGGAGGCATCAGAATCCGATTCCTCTGGTGCTTTCCTTTTCACACCAGTCACTAATGGCGGCAGAAGTGTGAGCACTTCAACCCCTCCACCGGTCTCAGAATTCCCCACTATGCATTTGTCGGTGTACTCCATATCATTTTCTTCGTTGTTGCAACCCTTGTTATCTTTTGCACCATTTTCTACCCTCTTTAATTCTGCCTCTTCCGTTTCTAAATCTACTTCCAAAGTCTCAGTAAATTCCATATCTGTGATGCTTTTATTCAAATCCAGCAATCCAATAACTTCAGTTTCAGAGCTATTGCTCTCCAATTCACCAGAAAAATCGAAAACTTTCTTACGAGGACTTTTTTTGAACTCGGTTATCCCATCAACACTGTTCCTTACCACCGACATGTCTTCATTAACACCAACATCTTCGCTAGTTTTCTCAGTATTATTTTCAGTAGAAAAAGTGGGCAATTCCAATCCAAAGACCTGTTCAATAACCTTTTTCTCATAATCTAGTCGATCCACACTGGCACTCTGGTACGATTTCTGCGACAGTTGAACCTCCGAAGAAAACCCTACATCCGTATCCCTCCCCAAATCGACCACTTTGGCACCATCCATCCAGCTGCCATCACAAACCACAGCTTCAGTATCCAGTGTTCCTTCATCAATCTGGTCATCATTTCGAAGATCATCCCCCTCCACCGCCGGTCTCTGCCCATCAGAGCTCGCCATTGCTGATCCTTCAGGCGGCGTATGATACTCATCGCGAGTGCTACTTTCATCAGGCTCGCAGCTATCCGGAAGCGACACCATGAAAATACCAGTTGACTCAGCGCCAAGCTCACTGCCGTCTGACTGCTCCGGATCGTCTTCCATGTCAGTCTTTCCGGCGAAGGCACATGATTTCAAGAGGTCCTCTTGCGAAGCAGAGATGTGGCAAAGCCCGATCAATAAGCCATAAGAGTCATCCCCTCCGTAGCCTTCCATTTCACCGGCCACCGCCCGCTGGCCTCCTTCAGAGAAACTCGAAGCGATGGAAGTTCTGAAAACGAGAAACCAAGGGAAGAAGTAGACGGGTGTACATTTTAGGGATAAACATCCCGCGCTTTTCTAATCGACGGTGACTGGCAACACAAGTGGACGGCCAAGATTTCACACCATTCTTTTCTCACTCTTCAATTTATTACATTTAAAATAAAAATAATAATTATAAAATGGGTAAAAAAAATCTCAAAAAAATACTGCAAAATCAACTACACGTTGGGAGCCGTGTCTAGGTGAGGCGAAGGCTGCACCCCCGCATGAAGGACTAGGCCTGTGGTTTGACGCCGGAACTCCAAAGTGCAATCAGAAGGTCAAGAGTTTCTTTGAGCATCCAACGCCCTCAAGTCCCCGCATCATGACCTCAGATGTCCGTACATATTGTTACAAGGAACTATCATATATTAGAGGTAACGATTCTCAAATTGTGACAACGCAGGCTTCAAACTGTGACTTCTGCATTCAATTCTACCATTTATAAAGTGTAATCAGAATTCCATGAAGGGCTTGGCATGCGGAGAAAAAACACATCATTTTCAGGACCTTGAATCGTTTTCTCTATATCTCCATGAATATATATATATATATATATATATATATATATATAAAGTTATTTATAATTAGATAAATAAAACAAGATAATTTATCAGAACAAATAATAAAAAAAAATATTTTGAGTCAACATAAGCTATAATCTTTTATCAAGTTTTAAACTATTCGATATCATCTAACTAATATTAACGATTCATTAAACCCGGAAAGTTCTCCAAAGTAACTGCCTACTCAATACTCTCTAAACGTAGAAGTTGCAAAATTGGACTTTGAACAGTAAACTGAATAGAAACTATCGGTTTTAATCTAATCTTGGTTCTAATTTTTAAAAAATCGCAATTTATGAGTCGGAGACCGTTTTTAGGAGTAAAAAATTGTAAAACCAAAACCGGAATCGTCAGTCAAAAAGTTTTAAAATCTAGTAAATTTTGATTAAAAACCTAATAAAATCTTATATAATTTATAAAAATGGTTATAAAATCGCCTAATTACTTAAAACTTGACTCATATAATAAAAAAAAATATTAATATATTTTAATTTAATAAATATAAAATAAAACCAAATTAAAACCAGAACGGAACCGGAACCGTTAGTTTCAGTGCCGATTCTAAAAATTTGAAACTGTAAGTTATTTCAAAATAACCAACCACCACCTTATGTCTCCTGCATCCAAAAGCCGATAACTCTCGCCCTCAGGGCCTTCACACTCTGGTCCGACAGTTTGTGAGATGATTAAATCACGGTGACTCAGCGACCCAGAGATGAGAGGCTCGTACTTGTTGTCACAAGGAGCTACAACACATTGGAGGTAACGACTCTCACACTGTGACAACGCAGACTTTGAACTGTGACCTTTCTACATCTAAATTTATCATTTCTGAACTAACTGAGATATGTTTGTACGGTCACCAATTATGCCCTCTTACCTAAATGGAGGTGCATTGAATACAATCTCATCCCGACCTAAAAATTTCAAATTTGCACCAGCAAAGTGGTGCCCAGGTTTGACAATTAATTGCATGTCCTTAATAATTTAATTCTTGTCTTATATTATACTTTTTAATTACATTTTTTTTGCTAATCCTATTGAAATAACGAAAGAAGAATTAAAAATAGAAAAAAGAAAATAATAGATGTTGATGATTCACATGAAAACTCAGAAAACACCACAAAAAGAATAGAGAAATCACTAATTAAAATTGGTGCACTGAATTTCATTATGCATAATGAAGTCCTAATCCTATTCAGATTCTAAATATGGGTCGTACCAATCTGATTTAACTACAATTCGGGTGGCACTGAATCTAATAAATCTAAATATATTGATGGTTATCTGCTTCTACACTGCATACAGCTGGGCATCCCTATCCATTTCTAAGCCGATGGCCCTCCAAAAGTTTGCACTGTTTCGTTCCTTTTAGCAGCATCTTCTGCTGGGAGCCATCCATAGACTAAAAAAGAATCACTTTTTTGCCCGGGTATAATTCAGTTAGCTCATAAATATTAGATTGTGTACAAGAGTCTAGGTTCAACGTCTGCGTTGTCATAGTGTGAGAGTTGTTACCCTCAATGTTATGGTAGCTTCTTGAGATATTAGGTAAATGACTCAATAATTACGTCATGTCATACTTATCACACCATATTAAGGTGCGATCAATGAGCGCAACAAGTGAAATTCATGTGCTATAGGTGTCACGTTCTGTGCGCCAACGGAGCGCGGCCATGACAACTGAAAATCAATGCTAGTTCATGAAAAATCTTATAATTAGGCTATAAATTCAATTTTTACTTTTTTTTCTATTTTAAATTGATCTAACTAACTAATTGGGCACAGTAATGCAAGTGTTCGAAAGGACCCAGCAAATGAAAAGCAAAAATTGTAAAGGGGGGAAAGGACACAGCCGGCCAGCTCGACCATGGCTTTGTCCACTTGATTTCCACAAATCATTCACTCAATGACATCATCGGTGGCATCAGTCTCCCGACAAGCCCTTGACTGTCCAGCCAATTTCAAATATCTACGTGGCATCATCTCAGCCGTCACTACAACCCCATCACACTTCTTTCCTTTCTCACCTCTTATATCAGTACCCAGTCATGCAAATGTGTTTGTTCTTCCTCCGTCTAAGTTTGATCGTCAAAGTGAGATTCTTCTCTACTGTCAGAAAACAAGAAGAACGAGATACGTAAGGGTTTTACAGAGTGCGAAAATGAGTGGTTTAGAGAGTGATTCTAGGTACAGTCTGATTAATTTTGAGGAGACAGAACCGAGACTTGGGCTGCCAGGCGGTGGCGGCGGTGGCGGTGGTGGCAGCGGAGGAGGAGGAGGAGATGGAGAAGCTTTGAAGAATAACAGGAAAAGAGGATTCGTTGAAACCGTGGATTTGAAGCTAAAGCTCTCTTCTGAAGTCTCTGCACAGAAAGATGATGATTCAGAGAAGATTAATCTTTCAAAACCACCAGCCAAGTACGTATTCATATTTTTATTTTTATTTTTCTTATTTATTTATTTTTTTTATAAATTTTTTGTTTCATATGTTCTTGGTTCATTGTCCGAGATTCATTCAGTATTTATTCATAAATTCATGTTTGCCATTACCACAGAACTTATGCTATGTTTCTCCACCCTAGATCTGATAACAATANTGGTCGAATTGAGAATTCGTAAGAATCTCGACTAGGACTTTCCGTAAATTGGTTTACTTGAACTGCCCTCGGTGGGTGCTGCAGCATTAGTCACAGCATCAGTTAGTTCCGGTCCGAACACTAATAAACCGGGGCTGGCGTTGCCTCTATGGTTGAGTTTAAGAACAAGTTCGATTTGACCACACTAGGTTGGAATGAACATGATGAAAACACTCCTAGCTAAACCGTGTTACTCGATTTAACCACCTAATGGTTTTAATACACGTCTTAGCAACACGCAATGGCGTATTGTCGTGTTGCCCTAGATGATATCAATGCAAAGCTATAATTTTCAGGTTTAACGCTTAGCAAACACGCAAGAGCGTATTGTCGTGATTGCTCGAGGGATAATCACAGCAAAGCAAAGATATTTAATCACTTATTAAAACGAGTTCTAAAAGATAGCATGCAATTTCATTAAGCAAACTAATTTAAGAAAAATCCTAACTTTAGCTCAAACGAAATAGTTCTACAATAACTATCAAGAGTTCATATAATTCACGGAAATTAAAACGAAAAGCAAAGGGAGAGAATTTTGGTCCTCGCCGTCGAAAGCCGTTCTTCTAGTAAGAATATTCCTGAAACCAATTCTTCTGATTCTTCATCCTCAGATGAAGATACAGAAAAAGAAATTTTGCACACTCAAAAAATATTGGAAGAAATGCAAAATAATACTTTTGTTACTTCTGCTAATACAGAAGTACAAATTAATAAAATCGGATTCTCTAAATAATCCAAAAGAAATTGGGATGGACTACATAGTAAATTTTACTATCCTCGTCCTACTCCCATGGATATTCTCTATGAAGATGATTCCTTTAAATCTCAAAAATCCTTTCACGGTAAAACCATTTATGAATGGAATATAGATGGTAAATCCGAATATCAAATTTTTGAATTAATACATCAAATGATGATGTATAGTACCGTATGTAAACAATACAAAAATAGTGATAAGCAAGTAGCTATTTTTATAACTACTCGCTTCACTGGAACCCTTAAAGGTTGGTGGGATAATATCCTAAGTGAAAATCAAAAAGCAAAAATTTTGTCTGCTCAAAAAATTATAAAATATGAAGATCAAACTACTTCAACTTATGAAGATGTAGTTTATATTTTAGTTCAAACAATAGTTTTGCATTTTGTCGGTAATTGGCAAAATCAAAAAGAAAACGTAAGCAATTACTTCAAAACCTATGTTGTCCATCTTTAACGCATTTTAGATAATATAAGGATGTATTCCTTACAAAAGTAATGCAACGCACCGATGGTAATAATGACCATTGGAAAGCTAAATTCATAAATGACTTACCAAATTTATTTGCCGAAAGAGTTAGAAAAATTCTTAGGGATAAAAATGATGGTATTAATATTCTATATAATCAAAATACTTATGGTCAATTAATAGGCACCATAATTCAAGAGAGATTATCTCTCTCGAATGATATTAAATTACGCAATAAATGAAAAAACATAATATCTCCGGTAAAAATGAACTAGAAGAATTCTGTGATCAATTTGCGTTTAATCAAGATAAAATTCATTATCCTAATAAAAATCATAAAGAAATTAAATACAGAAAAAAGAGGAAAAAATATAAGGAAATAATTCCTCAAAATAAAACTTCTAATAGAAGAAATAATCCAGATTATAAACCGAAACGGTTTAGGAAAAATAAATATAAAGATAAAGATTTTCTTAGAAAATCTATTAAATGTTACAAATGTGGCAAATTAGGCCACTATTCCAATAGATGTAGAACTCAAGAAAAATTGAATAACCTTAATATAGACGAAGGTTTAAAAATTCAATTAACAAAATTGTTATTAAACGCCTCTTTTGAAGAAGAAAGTTCAGAAGAAGATGAAGATGATTATTCTTCATCAGAATCAGAATCTTCAATAAAGAAAGATTGTAATTGCAATATAATCACTTCTAAAAATAATAATTTGGAAAAATCAAACGATTATTATAAAGCCATAATAGAAATGAATGGTTTAACGATAAATGTGTTAACTAATGATCAAACCGTATACTTAGATCAAATAAATCAAATTGAAGATCCTAATTTAAAAAGGAAACTGCTAGAAAAATATCTAGAGTCTAATTCAAATATACCTCAGAATACTCAACCAATACAAGAAGCTTATTCCTTAAAATCAAAGAATTGCCTTGCTTAAATTTAGCAAATCCCGACTATTTTAAAATAGTCGAACCTGATGCCTCTAATCTGGGTTTCGGAGGCATTCTTAAACAATTTAATCCTAACTCTAAAAATGAAGTGTTAATTCGATTTCATTCTGGAACTTGGCGTAATGCTCAAGTTAATTATTCTTCTGTTAAAAAAGAAATTTTAGCAGTCGTAAAATGTATTCTTAAATTTCAAGATGATCTTTTAAATAAGAAATTCTTATTAAAAATTGATTGTTCTGCAATAAAGCAGATATTAAAAATTTATCCTCTAACCAAATTTTTGCCGGATGGCAAGCAGAATTATCTGCATTTGATTTTAATATTGAATATATAAAAGGCATTAATAATTCTTTGCTTGATTTTTTGTCCCGTGAATATTTGCAGAATGACTAATAGAGGTCGTGGCAGAGGTCGTGGCAGAGGTCGAGGGATGCCTCAATATCCTTCTCTTCCTAATTCGGAAGAAATTATTTATGGTAAGGGCCGAGGGCGAGCAATGCCTCATTACCCCTCTCTTCCTAATTCGGAAGAAATAGATTTATGGAGAATCTATAATCATAAGATCTCCAAAATCAAAAAACAAAAGGGCGAATCGTCCCGTCCCAATCAAGGGAAAAATACGGCTAATAAAGCTGATAAATATTCAGAGGTTCTAATTACAGAACCAATTTTTATTGAAAATCGAGAGATGGAATTCATTTTTACTATTGACATCGATCATTCTAAGGAAATTTCCGATCCTTGGAAGATCAAGCAATATTATCTTGATTCCAATAATTCTCCTTTTGCCAATGGCAAAAATCGTATATATTACGAATCGATTCTAATAGAATCTGAATCAGTAGAGATTTTTCTTAATCTCAATAAATCTTCGGGAATAAGCCCAAGTATCAGCTATAGCAAAGCCCTAATTCGAAAGGTGCTTCCTCCCTCAATGTGGGGATTTGATTTATATAAATCCCGAAAATTAAGTTCGGGCAATAATTATAATTATTGGGATTATATTGAAGCTTGGAATCAAGCTTTTTTATATCAAAATTCTCAATTAAAGCACACATGGTTTATTAAACTGTGCTTTGACGCAAATACTGTCAAAATACCAAATTGGTATTACTCTTGGTGGAACAAATATGCTCCTCAAATAATAATTTTGCATGATCCAATTTTGGCGGCATATACTTCCTGGATTAATGAAAATCCAAAATTAAAAAAGAGTACTTTCCCTGGATATGATACTCTTTTATTTTTTTCTGAATTTGGAATTCCCTGGATATTTAAGTGGGAATTAATCAAAGGTTTTGATAAAATAGGCCTTCCGGCTATTCATCGAACCTTTCACTCTCGATGGTGGTCGAAATACGACACAATCGATGATAAGGTGGCAGAAATTAATGTCGCCATCAATCAATTTAAGGAGTCAATTAGCGCTCCTAATAAGACAAAAATGTCTAATCCTTTTGAAGACATTAAAAATAAAATTCGCCAAAATTTTCCTCTAATCACAGAGGAGGAATTATTCTCCAAATGTATGGAGTATCTCAAATCAGATTTCGTAGACTCTTTCAAAAATAAGGAAGTTTCTTCGAAAATAAGTATTTCGTCCAATGAAGACGACAATAATCAATTCAAATGCCTTGGTGGTCAAGCCCAGCCTCTTGACAGCCCATCCGTTGATGTTGGAGACTTTTGGGACTCCTTCACCGATTTGGTCTCTCAACACAAATTACAAAAAGCCAAAATGAAGCAGGCCTTAATAGTGGAATCCAACAAATCCGACGAATCCTCCAATTCAGATGCAGAAATAGGTTTGTAATTGCTTTGTGTCGGAAAATCATGTCCGACCCACTTTTTCTGTTTTTGTCTTTTTCGTTTGTCTTTTTCTGCTTTTGTCTTTTATGCTTTTAGTCTTTTGTCTTTTACTATTCCTACTTTTTGGAATAGTCTTTGTCTTTTTTTTTTTTAATTTAAGGAGAGTGCCACTCCGTTGTTGGTACTGTTGAAAAACTTATGAAATATTTCTCTCTCTCTCTCTGACTCTCTCGAACTCTCTCTCTCTCCGAGCACAACCCTTCTCCTCCTTCGTTCTCTTCCCTTCTTCTCACTTCTCTTGGCGTACGCAGGGCCCGACTGCAATTGGTATCAGAGTCATTCAATGGTAGGCTAAAGGTTTGGGTGAGGTGAAAGTATGTTCTTCTTTAAACTTCTTCACTTAATATTATTTTTATTATGAGATAATTGAGTTAAGTTTTTGGATCTCTATAATTAAGCGTAAGTCTTTATCCAGTGTAAGAATTGAGTTTAATTTCTCATATCTGTTTGAATATCTCTCTAAGTCGCGATTGGAAATTAAGAGAACTAATTGATCTGTGAACCTCAAAAGTCGCAAATGGGTAGCTCGTTTAGCCGAGTATGGCGTGTTAGAGCTTTGTGCCCTTGCTATTGTTCACTCAGGGTTCATAATCAGTGAAAATGTCTTAAATGTCCAGTAATACTTCGCTGACCTGAGATTACTTTCTGATATGTTTTATTAATACTCGACTCTTAGGTTGCTTGGATCTAGATTTCCTTCAATTATAGTTATTCAAAAGGTTTATTTCGATTAGCCTTCGTGTGGACTACCGCCTTTTTCGAGAATTTGTTTTGGTGCGGACTACCGCCTCATTCAACGTCTCTCTCATAATAGCTATAATATTTTGAGTTGAATTTTAATTTTGAACTATATGATTCTCATCCTTTTCTCTCTTTACCTACTGATTAATTGTTGTGGCTAAAATTGTTGTAATATTTTATGTCTTCAATATTGTCTTCCAATTTTAATGTGAAGAATTCTTCAATGGAAGAATACGAAATAAATAATCAATTGAACAAATGGTCAATACCAACAATTAAACCGAAAACGATTTATAAAATCGGTATGTTTAATGTAAAAGCAAAAATGGTAATTAAAATCATGGAACAAACAATATGTTTGGAAAAATAATGATGAGATTTTAAATCTCATTAAAACCCGAGACTTATTGTCTTATAAAAATAGTTTTAAATTTATGCATATTGGCTGTGTGCAAATAGCATTTAAGCCTTTAACCTTATTAGGTATGAATGCTTGTATCCAAGCTACGCTTAGAGATGTTAGGTGTTTAGATTGGATTCCCTCCCTAATGGGAGTAATCGAAACTAGTCTGTGTCACAGACCAGTTTACTTTAATTTGTATCCAAATTTAACTCTATCTTTTACAGATAGAAATTTAAACAAATCGTTAAATTTATGAATTTTAACTAAAGGTTATAATTTGGAGCAAATTCATTTTATCGATTGGTTTAGTGGCAATTACGGTCACTATTTCAATCTGGAAGATAGACCTTCAATAGAAGTTCTAAATTCCTTAATACAAAATTGGATGACAGTCGATGGTAAAAATATTGCGTCACAATATCAAGTTTTATATTATTCGATATCATTTAACTAATATTAACGATTCATTAAACCCAAAAAGTTCTCCAAAGTAACTGCCTACTCGGTACTCTCTAAACGTAGAAGTTGCAAAATTAGACTTGAACCGTAAACCGAATAGGAACAATCAGTTTTAATCTAATCTTAGTTTTAATTTTTAAAAAATCACGATTTATGGGTTGGAGACCGTTTTTTGGAGTAAAAAATTGTAAAACGAAAACCGGAACCGTCAGTCAAAAAGTTCTAAAATAGAGTAAAATTTGACTAAAAACCTAATAAAATCTTATATATTCCTAAAAATGGTTATAAAATCGTATAATTACTTAAAACTTGACTCATACAATAAAAAGAATTATTGATATATTTTAATTTTTTAAATATAAAATAAAACTAAGTTAAAATCAGAACGGAACCGGAACCGTTAGTTTCAGTGACGATTCCAAAAATTTGAAACGGTGAGTTCTGATTCTAGTTCTATTTCAAAATAACCAACCACCTTATGAACTCCTACCTAAATGGAGGTGCATTGAGTACAGTCTCATCCCGACCTAAAAATTTCAAAATTGCACCCGCAAAGTGGTGCCCAAGGTGACAATTAATTGGCATGTCCCTAATAATTTAATTCTTGTCTTATATTATACTTTTTTATTACATGTTTTTGCTAATCCTATTGAAATAAGGAATGAAGAATTAAAAATAGAAAAAGAAGAAAATAATAGGTGCCGAGGATTCACATTGAAACCCAGAAAACACAACAAAAGAATAGAAAAATCACTAATTAAAATTGGTGCACTGAATTTTATTATAAACAATGAAGTCCTAATCCTATTCAGATTCCAAATATGGGCAGTACCAGTTTGATTTAACTAGAATTCAGGTAGCACTGAATCTAATAAATCTAAATATATGTTTTAAGTGTTCATAACAAGTTTCCTTTGCTAGGCTTCTCTTCCATAATACTCTACTTACTCTGGCATATAAACTTGGCAAAAGTTGGTGAAAGTCTATTAGTAAAATAAACAAAAATTGAAACAAAATAAATACTTGAATATTATTGACATAGATTCGTGATCGTTTGTAGGTCAGTTGTTGCTTGAAAATGTAATCGCAATTAAACGCAAGTGCACGTATCGCAACGTAGTAATAAAAATATCGATCACACGAGGACAAGTCAACTTTCAATTCAGAGAATAAATTGCAAAGTAAAAGAAATAAAATAAAAATCGTAACTTTAAATATTCACAAAAAGAATTAAAGAATAAAGAATAGGTTTTTCATCATGATTTGAGTTTTCATCTAATCTAATGTGCATAAAGTAAATTGCATAAAATAAAGTTGGTGGTCGAATTGAGAATTCGTAAGAATCTCGACTAGGACTTTCCGTAAATTGGTTTACTTGAACTGCCCTCGGTGGGTGCTGCAGCATTAGTCACAGCATCAGTTAGTTCCGGTCCGAACACTAATAAACCGGGGCTGGCGTTGCCTCTATGGTTGAGTTTAAGAACAAGTTCGATTTGACCACACTAGGTTGGAATGAACATGATGAAAACACTCCTAGCTAAACCGTGTTACTCGATTTAACCACCTAATGGTTTTAATACACGTCTTAGCAACACGCAATGGCGTATTGTCGTGTTGCCCTAGATGATATCAATGCAAAGCTATAATTTTCAGGTTTAACGCTTAGCAAACACGCAAGAGCGTATTGTCGTGATTGCTCGAGGGATAATCACAGCAAAGCAAAGATATTTAATCACTTATTAAAACGAGTTCTAAAAGATAGCATGCAATTTCATTAAGCAAACTAATTTAAGAAAAATCCTAACTTTAGCTCAAACGAAATAGTTCTACAATAACTATCAAGAGTTCATATAATTCACGGAAATTAAAACGAAAAGCAAAGGGAGAGAATTTTGGTCCTCGCCGTCGAAAGCCGTTCTTCTAGTAAGAATATTCCTGAAACCAATTCTTCTGATTCTTCATCCTGAGATGAAGATACAGAAAAAGAAATTTTGCACACTCAAAAAATATTGGAAGAAATGCAAAATAATACTTTTGTTACTTCTGCTAATACAGAAGTACAAATTAATAAAATCGGATTCTCTAAATAATCCAAAAGAAATTGGGATGGACTACATAGTAAATTTTACTATCCTCGTCCTACTCCCATGGATATTCTCTATGAAGAAGATTCCTTTAAATCTCAAAAATCCTTTCACGGTAAAACCATTTATGAATGGAATATAGATGGTAAATCCGAATATCAAATTTTTGAATTAATACATCAAATGATGATGTATAGTACCGTATGTAAACAATACAAAAATAGTGATAAGCAAGTAGCTATTTTTATAACTACTCGCTTCACTGGAACCCTTAAAGGTTGGTGGGATAATATCCTAAGTGAAAATCAAAAAGCAAAAATTTTGTCTGCTCAAAAAATTATAAAATATGAAGATCAAACTACTTCAACTTATGAAGATGTAGTTTATATTTTAGTTCAAACAATAGTTTTGCATTTTGTCGGTAATTGGCAAAATCAAAAAGAAAACGTAAGCAATTACTTCAAAACCTATGTTGTCCATCTTTAACGCATTTTAGATAATATAAGGATGTATTCCTTACAAAAGTAATGCAACGCACCGATGGTAATAATGACCATTGGAAAGCTAAATTCATAGATGACTTACCAAATTTATTTGCCAAAAGAGTTAGAAAAATTCTTAGGGATAAAAATGATGGTATTAATATTCTATATAATCAAAATACTTATGGTCAATTAATAGGCACCATAATTCAAGAGAGATTATCTCTCTCGAATGATATTAAATTACGCAATAAATGAAAAAACATAATATCTCCGGTAAAAATGAACTAGAAGAATTCTGTGATCAATTTGCGTTTAATCAAGATAAAATTCATTATCCTAATAAAAATCATAAAGAAATTAAATACAGAAAAAAGAGGAAAAAATATAAGGAAATAATTCCTCAAAATAAAACTTCTAATAGAAGAAATAATCCAGATTATAAACCGAAACGGTTTAGGAAAAATAAATATAAAGATAAAGATTTTCTTAGAAAATCTATTAAATGTTACAAATGTGGCAAATTAGGCCACTATTCCAATAGATGTAGAACTCAAGAAAAATTGAATAACCTTAATATAGACGAAGGTTTAAAAATTCAATTAACAAAATTGTTATTAAACGCCTCTTTTGAAGAAGAAAGTTCAGAAGAAGATGAAGATGATTATTCTTCATCAGAATCAGAATCTTCAATAAAGAAAGATTGTAATTGCAATATAATCACTTCTAAAAATAATAATTTGGAAAAATCAAACGATTATTATAAAGCCATAATAGAAATGAATGGTTTAACGATAAATGTGTTAACTAATGATCAAACCGTATACTTAGATCAAATAAATCAAATTGAAGATCCTAATTTAAAAAGGAAACTGCTAGAAAAATATCTAGAGTCTAATTCAAATATACCTCAGAATACTCAACCAATACAAGAAGCTTATTCCTTAAAATCAAAGAATTGCCTTGCTTAAATTTAGCAAATCTCGACTATTTTAAAATAGTCGAACCTGATGTCTCTAATCTAGGTTTCGAAGGCATTCTTACACAACTTAATCCTAACTCTAAAAATGAAGTGTTAATTCGATTTCATTCTGGAACTTGGCGTAATGCTCAAGTTAATTATTCTTCTGTTAAAAAAGAAATTTTAGCAGTCGTAAAATGTATTCTTAAATTTCAAGATGATCTTTTAAATAAGAAATTCTTATTAAAAATTGATTGTTCTGCAATAAAGCAGATATTAAAAATTTATCCTCTAACCAAATTTTTGCCGGATGGCAAGCAGAATTATCTGCATTTGATTTTAATATTGAATATATAAAAGGCATTAATAATTCTTTGCTTGATTTTTTGTCCCGTGAATATTTGCAGAATGACTAATAGAGGTCGTGGCAGAGGTCGTGGCAGAGGTCGAGGGATGCCTCAATATCCTTCTCTTCCTAATTCGGAAGAAATTATTTATGGTAAGGGCCGAGGGCGAGCAATGCCTCATTACCCCTCTCTTCCTAATTCGGAAGAAATAGATTTATGGAGAATCTATAATCATAAGATCTCCAAAATCAAAAAACAAAAGGGCGAATCGTCCCGTCCCAATCAAGGGAAAAATACGGCTAATAAAGCTGATAAATATTCAGAGGTTCTAATTACAGAACCAATTTTTATTGAAAATCGAGAGATGGAATTCATTTTTACTATTGACATCGATCATTCTAAGGAAATTTCCGATCCTTGGAAGATCAAGCAATATTATCTTGATTCCAATAATTCTCCTTTTGCCAATGGCAAAAATCGTATATATTACGAATCGATTCTAATAGAATCTGAATCAGTAGAGATTTTTCATAATCTCAATAAATCTTCGGGAATAAGCCCAAGTATCAGCTATAGCAAAGCCCTAATTCGAAAGGTGCTTCCTCCCTCAATGTGGGGATTTGATTTATATAAATCCCGAAAATTAAGTTCGGGCAATAATTATAATTATTGGGATTATATTGAAGCTTGGAATCAAGCTTTTTTATATCAAAATTCTCAATTAAAGCACACATGGTTTATTAAACTGTGCTTTGACGCAAATACTGTCAAAATACCAAATTGGTATTACTCTTGGTGGAACAAATATGCTCCTCAAATAATAATTTTGCCTGATCCAATTTTGGCGGCATATACTTCCTGGATTAATGAAAATCCAAAATTAAAAAAGAGTACTTTCCCTGGATATGATACTCTTTTATTTTTTTCTGAATTTGGAATTCCCTGGATATTTAAGTGGGAATTAATCAAAGGTTTTGATAAAATAGGTCTTCCGGCTATTCATCGAACCTTTCACTCTCGATGGTGGTCGAAATACGATACAATCGATGATAAGGTGGCAGAAATTAATGTCGCCATCAATCAATTTAAGGAGTCAATTAGCGCTCCTAATAAGACAAAAATGTCTAATCCTTTTGAAGACATTAAAAATAAAATTCGCCAAAATTTTCCTCTAATCACATAGGAGGAATTATTCTCCAAATGTATGGAGTATCTCAAATCAGATTTCGTAGACTCTTTCAAAAATAAGGAAGTTTCCTCGAAAATAAGTATTTCGTCCAATGAAGACGACAATAATCAATTCAAATGCCTTGGTGGTCAAGCCCAGCCTCTTGACAGCCATCCGCTGATGTGGGAGACTTTTGGGACTCCTTGACCGATTTGGTCTCTCAGCACAAATTACAAAAAGCCAAAATGAAGCAGGCCTTAATAGTGGAATCCGACGAATAATCCTCCAATTCGGATGCAGAAATAGGTTTGTAATTACTTTGTATCGGAAAATCATGTCTGACCCACTTTTTCTGTTTTTGTCTTTTTCGTTTGTCTTTTTCTGCTTTTGTCTTTTATGCCGACGATTTATAAAAGATTTTTCCAAGATCACGAAACCACTATGTTCTTTGCTGGAAAATAATAAGGCATTTGTATTTGATGAAGCATGCCTTGCAGCATTCACGGAATTAAAGAAGAGGCTAATTTCAGCACCTATTATTGTAGCACTAGATTGGAATCTACCTTTCGAACTAATGTGCGATGCCAGCAACTACGCTGTGGGTGCAGTTCTGGGGCAAAGGAAGAACTGAATTTTCTGCTCGATCTACTACGCAAGTAAAACATTATCGGAAGCTCAAGTTAATTATACGACTACGGAAAAAGAGCTGCTAGCAGTGGTCTTTGCTTTTGAAAAATTCCGGCAATATATCGTCGGGACCAAGGTTATAGTTTACACGGACCACTCGGCTATAAAGTATTTAGTCACAAAAAAGGATGCCAAACCAAGATTAATTCGGTGGGTCCTTTTACTGCAAGAATTTGATATTGAAATCCGAGATAAAAAAGGTACAGAAAATCAAGTTGCTGACCATTTATCGAGGTTGGAAACCGAAAAAGAATTGAAAGACAGCATACCGATCGTAGAGAATTTCCCGGATGAACAATTGTTTCAAATTTCTGCAGCTCCATGGTATGCTGATATAGTAAACTTTTTGGTCAGCAAAATTATTCCGTTCGGTTATTCTCATCAACAGCGAAAAAAGTTTTTACATGATGCCCGTAACTATTTTTGGGAGGAGCCATTTTTATTTAAACATTGCCCAGACCAGATTATAAGAAGGTGTATTCCAGATGATGAATTTTTATCTGTATTGGAGCACTGCCACACAGCACCATACGGAGGGCACTACGGAGGAATAAGGACAGCTTCAAAAGTTTTGCAATCCGGTTTATACTGGCCTACACTATTCAAGAACGCTAATGAATTTGTTAAAACATGTGATAGGTGTCAGCGGTGCGGAAACATATCAAGAAAACACGAGATGCCACTCACAAATATTTTAGAAGTCGAGCTTTTTGATGTTTGGGGAATCGATTTCATGGGACCATTCCCTTCGTCATTCGGAAATCAGTATATTTTGTTGGCCGTTGACTATGTTTCAAAATGGGTAGAAGCAGTGACATTACCGAAAAATGATGCAAAGGCTGTTACGAATTTTCTACATCGAAATATCTTCACCCGATTCTGTACTCCAAAAGCGATCATAAGCGATGGAGGAAGTCATTTTTGCAATAGACAATTTCAAAGCTTATTAGCTAAATATGGGGTGAAGCATAAAGTGACTACAGCTTACCATCCTCAAGCAAATGGACAAGCAGAGGTGTCAAATCGGGAGATTAAAAAGATTCTGGAAAAAGTAGTAAACCCTGGAAGGAAGGATTGGTCATCTAAGCTGCCAGATGCGCTGTGGGCATACCGTACAGCATACAAGACACCGATAGGAGCATCTTCTTTCATACTGGTTTTTGGAAAGGCATGCCATCTCCCAGTTGAGCTAATTCACAAGGCTCACTAGGCGGTTGCAAAATTAAATTTAGATGCAGATGCTGCTGGAGAGAAAAGGATGTTGCAATTAAATGAGCTCGACGAATTCAGATTAAATTCTTACGAGAATGCTGCAGCTTATAAGGAAAGAGTCAAGAAATGGCATGACAAAAATATTCAAGAGAGAACGTTTAAAATTGGACAGAAAGTATTGGTTTATGACTCAAGACTAAAACTTTTTCCCGGGAAGCTTAAATCAAGATGGTCTCGACCATTCTTAATATCAAATGTCACAACCTTTTGAGTGATTGAACTTTTCAACGAAGCTTCTGGAAAATATTTCAAAGTCAATGCACAGCGGGTAAAATATTTTCTGGAAAATTCAGAAAGCGAGGAGCAAAATTCGTCCGTGCTAGTTTTGCTGCAACGGAAAGTCGGGCTGTCGACTTTAAAACAAGCGCTTAAGGGAGGCAACCCTCGGTGATTTTTAATTTTTAGTCAATTTTACTTTTACCAAGTCTATTTAGGGTTTAAGAATAAGTTAGATTTTTTTTACCTACTTCCAAATCTCCCGACTATTTCGCCCCTATTCTTCGCGGTTTTCTTTCCTATTGCAGATTACTCTCCGTCACTGCAATCTTCTTCTTTGCAGCAGAGCACCCGCAGCATACATGGCTTCAACATCGAGCAGTGCGACGCCGACTCCAATGATACCAAAGGAAAAGGGAAAGAGAAGGTGCGAGTCCAGAAAACTACGAGGAAGGACCGCCCGATCGCAACAAAAACGCAGAGGGTTCTGCGCAGTCGAGCTCGAACTGCTGCACCCCAACATCCAAACACGCCGACCGCACCGCATCTAATTGACGAAAATTCAAGTGATGATGATAAAATCCCAATGATTCGAAGGAAAAAGGCAAGGGCACAATCGAGTTCCTCAGAAACGACAACACCATCAACTGCGATTGCAGACATTCTGCTGAAGATAAAAGAAATTCAAACAACAATAAAAAAGGTTGGACCTCCAAAAGACAAGAACAGTGAGCGCTCCAAAGAAATCCCCTTCCTAACGCCCATTCCAGAAGAAGAGGTTGAGGAGCAAACTCCACAGCAGCCATCAACACACAAAAATACGGAGGAAAAACAGCAGTCTACTGCCCCTGAAAATCTGCAAGAAAAAGAGCAAGTGGATTCGAAAAAAACAGGTGACAAAAATTTATCTTCCGATAAACCTAAGAGAAGAATCAAGATGTCTGCAAGAAAAGTAAAGAGACAGCAAGAGGCACCCAAATTTGTCTCTGAAGAAGCCGAGCAAAAATTTCAGCAATTCCATAAAAGATCGTTTGCTGTGGAGAAGGGCTTTGAACAATTAGAAGGTACATTTTCTCACTTTCCTGCATATATTTCAAGTGTTATACATAGTAGGAAATGGGAAAAAATCTGTGAAAAACCGGTTGCTCCAATTGGAAATTTAGTCCGAGAATTCTATGCAAATTTTGACTAGAACGACCCGGAGTACATACTTGTTCGAGGGCAACTAATATCTTTCAAGCCCGACATCATAAATAAATATTATGAGATCCCAGATATCTCCGATGAATACACAAATCTGCTGCTAGATGATTCAGCCGCATTTCTTCAAGATGTCCTGCTGCATATTGCTGAACCAGGGACCGAATGGGACATATCCAAAGCCAGAGCCTATTCTATAGCAAGAGTAAGTTTAAATTCCAAGGCAAAGGTATGGTATCATTTTATTAAATACAAATTATCACCATCATCCCATGGTCAGCATGTAACTAAGGAGAGAGCCATTTTATTATACTGTCTGCTTACTGGTAAAAACATTGATGGTGGCTTACTGATTTTTAGTACTTTCTGTGCAATTGCAATTAAATGCAGCAGTCAATTATTATTTCCTTCTCTCGTATCAGAATTGTGTTTAGCTGCAGGAGTACAAGTTTTGAATTTGGATGAACAGGTAAATACAACAGGTTTCATAACCGCGTTAACAGTCTCCCGAATCACTCAAGAAGAGAGTGAAAATCTGCCTGCCACTTCAAAAACGCATGCCTCACAGTCTGCTGCTGCATCTGTCGCTGCAACCCACTCTACAGCACAGACCGTGCAGCTCATGGAATCTCGCCTCAGTATGCTTGAGGTACAACTCCAGCGCCTTACTGATAATTTAGATTCCTATTTCTCTTATGCTGCAGTGAGAGACAGAGCGTTGTTTGAAGCTTTAAAGAGTATCCCGAAGAACTCCAAGATACAAATTCCAGCCTTTCCAAAGATGTTCGGCAATCCCTCAGCGCCTCATTCAGATGATGAGGCACAGCACTAAAACCCAAGGGAGTTTCTATTTTTACTAGTGTTTTTTACTGTCTTTTGTGTGATATGATTTTATTTTGTCGACATTGGGGACAATGTCTGATTTAAGTTTGGGGAGGGACAGCTCACACTAGTAAAAATAAAGCAAAGAAAAAAGAGTCAGTAAAGAGTATGAGATATTTCCAGCTTTGTCTAGGATTTTTGGATTTTAGCAATTTAGTTTATCAAAAACCAAATCGTCTTTGATCTCCCAAGAAACAAGTTAGGATATCCCGACTATTTCTTTCCCACACAAACCTCCTCAAAAGGTATTAATGTTGAGAGCAAGATATTTACGTCGGGTATGTATGATTTGGAAACTCTATCTTAGATGATGAAAAGACAAGTGTAAGCGAGAAAGTTTGACTTAATATTAGGCCAATATTAAAGTTCAGGGGGGAATTAAAAAAAAAATGTTATTCTTTGAGGAAGTACTTGCTGAGTAACTCGGGGGTCGGTACCCATACGTTCCTTCAAGTAAAAAGGCGGTACAACTGAAGAGAAAACATGTCCCATCAAAATCTCAAAATAGGGGACCAAAAAAAAAGAGAGAAAGAAAGAAAATATTGGTGTTCTTTTTGGAGGGAGTATTTGCTGAGTAACTCGGGAGTCGGTACCCATACGTGCTTTCAAGTAAAAAGGCGGTATAACCAAAGAAAAGACTCCAATAAAATTCTTCCCTTGAAAGTTATTATTGACCTGTTTTTTGTTGGATAATCTTTAATATGTTTGAAAATTCTGATTCAAAAGAGAAGGTGAAAGAATTTATACATGTTGCGATGTTTCTAATTGCTCGATATATTAATTCGTTTGAGGCGGCACACACACACTTGAAAGGAATTGAAGGATTGAATGACATGAATTGAGGGAGATTCTAGATGATTTGGTGGTTGATAAACTTTATTGCTTAAATTTGGAATGACTTAGATAATGTTCGGAAATATGTTATCTTTTTGTTGACTAGTTTTACTTTGTTTTCTTTTTGCTTTACATTACTCGAGGGCGAGCAATGGATTAAGTTTGGGGATGTTGTTAAGTCTTGAAAAAGACTTAATTATGTCCATCAAACTTATGAAAATTGTTAAGCTTTAAATAAATAATTGTGGGATTTTATGCTGGAAGCTGTAATTGGTGCTGTATCTGGCGCTGCAGCACAGACTCTGCGGGTAGTTAATGAAATCACGTGAATCTCGGTTATTCCGAGATTATTTTTATCTACCCTATTGGTTTCCTTTTATGCAGGGATTATGCTGGATAACAATGGAAAGTGGGAGCTAAAAAGAGATATGATTTGGAGAAGAAAATCCCAAAAATCAAGGGATCCCGAAGTTGGTTTTGGAAAGAGAAGAATATCCCCACAAATCTAGGGATTCTAATTGCTGTTTTGGAAAGAGAAGCGAGCTGCCACGTTTTTAAAAAGGGAAAAGATCAATTCAGCTAAAGGAGACGAGGGAGAGGACGAAAAACGCAGAGGAGAAAACGCAGCCACGCTATACAACGAAACGGAGACCGGAGCCAATTCAAGAACTCGCGGGACGCCACCGGGGTTTTGAAGAAAGCAACGGTGAATCCGTTTATCTTTTATTAAGCGTTGTCATTATGATTTGTGAACAATTATCTTTTGTTCTTTATATTTTCAGCATGAACTAAATTTATCGTGGTTAGATTTTGGAAGTATCTTGTTTTATGAACTCTCGGTTTGTATTTATTTCGTTATTTGAATAGTTCAACTAGGTTTTCACTCCTATCGTGTATAAGCTGGACGCCACAGTTATAACGTACTTAATGATTTCTAACACGCCATTAGAAAATCATCTAGAAAGTAGTTGAATTGCTTGAGTTGTTAAATTAGTTGATTTGTAATTTAACTAAACGTTTTTAATTAATTAAAACGTTAGCTCAAGGGGAAATTAATAAGATCGGTTCTGAAGGTCTCTAAGTCTCAATGTCTTTGCCATAAGATTAGAAGAAGTTGAGAAAAGGAGCCAATCGGTAGGCGACGCCAGCCACCGATTTCATAGATATCTGTCCCGTCAAACGTGTTGTAGTCTGTGCTGTAGCACAGACATACAGCCGAGAGTGAATAAACAGGAGAAACCGAAATCTAACCTTCCTTATTGCTGAAGTTAACTCGTTTTTCAGATCCGCTTGTTCCTTTTAAATTATTTATATTTTCTTTTTATAAATCATCAAACCATTTTATCAACTTTATATAACTATTTTACATTTCATTTCAGAAAATATTAGATTCGTTATCCTCGTGGGATCGATGATCTTTTATATTACTTGACTGTGCACTTGCGGTTTTTAACGACACATTCGCACCCAACAGAAAGCAAACTAGGAGATGGATTAAATGGGTCGGAATATGTGCCTACTTATGAAGACAAAGATGGGGATTGGATGCTCGTAGGAGATGTGCCTTGGGCGTAAGTTTTTCCATTTATTTGCTTTATTTTCGAGGGAATAATGTTACAAATACTTTATTCTTATATTTTCTTCAAATCAAGTTAAACCTTTGTTCATAATATTATAATATTTGTTTTATTTTAATTGCTGAGTAAAAACCTGCATTTCACAGGATGTTCGTAGATTCATGCAAACGATTGAGGAAAATGAAGGGGTCTGAGGCCATTGGACTGGGTAAATTTAATACATTTTTTTAAATATCAAATATTGTTTTAGGGTTCTTGAAAATACAGAAGCTGAACCCTTTTTTTTGGGTTTTTTTTTCTGCAGCAGAGAAGTGTAAAAGCAGAAGCTGATGGGTCAGCAAGTGGATCGTTGGAAGAGATGCTGAAGGTGTTTAGATAAGATCTTGTTCTTGCTACGATCAAGCCTAAGCTACTGTAATCCTTCTTGGCTTATACTATGCTTAGAATTAAACATGTTTTGATTAATGTAGCATTACTGTAAAATTAAAGAAAAATAAAGTAATAACAAAATCTTTTTTTTCTCATTTCTTCGGTTCCCTCTTCCCCAATTCTCTTTTCATTCCACCCCCTTTCTTCATCGCCCATGGTTACAATTAGTGGAGATCGAGGCCAGAATTTTGCCTTCCCCGTGGCTAGAGGAGCAGCTTTTTGACAGTGAAATTAATCACTGATATAGCAACGAAAGAGAAATGAAGCAGTACATTCTTTTTTGGATTTACAATAGTAGCCAGCCCCGAAAACTAAGATAGCTTTGGGAAGAAAGTTGCTGGCTTAGTGGAATGTATCTAAATGGAAATCAGATATTGATTTAGAACACGAATTTCGTTTTAAGTTTGGCACAACACGAATTTCGTTTTAATAAATTTATTTTAATTTCTAATTTGAAGATCAAATTGAAATGGTGAAATAATTTCGTAATTGTTACGAAATTAATTTTTCTGAATTTCCAAGCTAACGATAAAATTGAAATGGTGAAATAATTTCATAACTGTTACGGAATTAATCTCTTTTAGTTTCTAATCCAACGATAAAAAAATTGAAAGGGTTCAAGATATCAAGCAAACGATATCTTGAAATTAAAAAGTTGCGATGAATGCCTTGACTTCGATTAATGCTGGTCTGTATGGTTAATAACTTTAGTCTATTTGATTAATTTTTTAGAAGTTTTAAAGAAATGATAACTACTGCATACCTCATTTCAAAGGGTGGGTAAATTGATACTATCCATGATTTAATTCCTATCAATCAATAATTTTAAATTTAGGAATTACAAGTAACTTGTGACACATGATTTGGAAACCCATGGTTGCAAGCTATGAAGGGTGGCAAAGAAGGATCTATGAAAGCCATAGCCACTGGACAGACCGCGAGAGACGTTAGTGCAGCAATGGAGGTCTTTAGTGACATAGGTTCACAGTCCTAGCTCGATAACATGTTGACATTTATCGATCTTTATGTTGAAATTACAACTAAGTATTTACATTTTTAGTTTTATTCTTTTTTTTTTATTTAATATTCAATGATTGGGTTGGCCATTCAATATTTTGGGCTGACCTAAAAGCCCAAAAATAGAACCAAAGTTTGGACTTTAAAACAAAAATTGATTCACATGCCATTTTCTTTTAAATAATTAAACTGGTTCGGTTCTGCCCATCCCGTCTATTGACTTGTCATACAACTCGAGTTATACCTGAAGTTGCCCCTTTGCATGGTCACATTTTTCCTTGTGGTCGAGCCATTCGAGAGCTTGTGCTCGGTCTATTTCGAATTAGAGCCCAAATGTAGATCCAACCGAGACATTAAAGAACATAAATTAGAGTATTGGCACAAAGTATGCAAGAATTTCGACTTATCTTATGAGGTTCCCATTCGTTTGATGTGTTTGGCTTTCGGGTTTCTCAACTTGGTTTCCAAAGTCATCGGTCGAGTATCACACACTACCTCACTCCAAAGTCAACTAGACGAACAATCGAAGCAAAGTCAAACCACCTTCTCCTCCCACTCACAACTCCCCTTGCTTCTTTTCATCAAATTACACCCTCTTTGAAAACCGGCGTTGCTCCGTTCCAAGAATCAGCCGGAGCCAAAAATTTGGACTTTTATAACCCACATGATTAGTTGTAAACACAAGGATTGCTAATTAAGTTGCACGTGCTTTAAATCACTCGCGACCAATGAAAGCCCACTTCCGGGCCCCACAATCAGTGAGGGAGAGAGAGAGATTGGGTTGGTTTGAAAAGTGGATAAAGCAAAGAAGGTTGCTTTTATGGATCAAGAAAGGTTCGTGGGACCCACATGTGGGCCTGGCCTATAGTGGGACCCATGTTAAGGGGAGAGAAGTGGGCCCGGAAGTGGAACCGCGCACGAGGGTTACGTCGGCCGGCTGCCAACCACCGTCCCAAATGTAAGGAGTAGGTACCGTGTCGGAAGCTCAGCTTCTATTTTTCTATTAATTCCCATCTCCCACCGTCGTCTCTTTATTAAAAAAACCATTATTCTCTTCTTAATATTATCATGACCAACTAAAATTAGACACATCATTATGTTTTACTATTTATAAATAAATAAAAATCACTACGACCATTTTTATTTATGATAAATAATAAAAATCCACGTAAAGAGAGGACCTATTGGGTCCCCATATTTAATTCAATCCAAAAGCTGTACCATAACGTTTGGCACAACTCTACGTCACCTACAGTGTCACATTTGGATGCATATTCTGTCTTTCTTCATAATATAAAAAGAAACTCGTAATCAAAATATAAAATTAAACTAAGACGAACTTAGTTCGTTAACGATAAATAGATTAACACATCGATTACGAACTAGTTCTACCGTGTAAAGTAGTTTATGATTGTTTATCATAATTTAGGATCAATTTCATTAATTGTTAATCATAGACTATATGCACATGATTAATCAATCTAGTTATTTAAAGCTACACATGGCCAGATCATCTCAAAGGTCGGACACGTGACGCGGATTTGCCGGTAGAAGTAAGGCTTATAAACTTAATATAATTCGTGACAAAACAATTAGACTAGTGATTAGCAAAGAAGCATTACTTTAAATGAATATATGTTATATACTTTATGTAAATAATTAGGTGTATAAATGGAAACTTCTAATGACTTAACTCAACCTAACCCCTTAAATAGCATACAAAGAAACAAGGGTTGAAAAAGAGCTGCCATGTATTATATCATTATTATTATTTTATTATGAATAAATAAAGCTTGTTAAATTAAAATTTATATAATTTATTTCACATTTTATATTTCATATTTCCACAAATTAAAACATTAGACTGACAGCATGTGTAAAATATACTTACGAAATATTTTTAATAGTGAAAATCTTTAACTTGAGAGTAATTTAAAAGATTTTTGATATCTAATTCGAACTTGTAATTAAAAAATCATTTAATTATTTATTATTATCTTAATAATAAAATGGTGTGTTTGCTCTTTCGTACTCATCTTCACCATGAGAGAGAATAAAACCAGAGTAATTAGGCTAAGGATGAGACAACTGAGAGAGATAGAGAGGACATTAAGGGCTAAATTGCTGGATTAAGCTCAATTTCCATGAAAGGAGATACAGAGGTAGCCCACCCGCCACTCCATCGTCTCCCATGCTCCTCCTCTCGCTGCTTATCCAGTTGCAGGCTTCTCTTCTTTTTGTTTTACAGTCAAAATGCTCCTATTTGTAAATACTAAAAAACTCATGGAAAGTCAGTCGTTTGATTTCAGCAGCAGCCATTTGTTCCACCTTCCTCTCGCTGTCACTGACACGGGTGTGGAAACTACGTCAAATAAAGTAAGATTTCTGCTTCGCCTCTGGATCTGGTTTCCCTGTTTTCTGCCGAGGAGAAAGAATCGTTCAAAAAAGAGGCTTTTTTCTGCTCAGGCGCGCTCGCTTTGATTCATCGACTGTACTGGTTCTATGATTTCGATTCCAGTTTGCACACACAATCGCAAGAACAAGAGATCGGAGAACAGAAACTAGTGATTTCAGATCGGCCACCCTTTTTCTGCGTCATTGAAAGCAGCATTTTTTAACGCTATTTCATTTCCAAGCTTCTGTAATCCAACACGTTGTTTTTCAATCCCAAGAAATCATAAGCGGCGTTGCCTTTGCCATGGACGCCGCCGCAGCGGCAGTCTTTACTGCTCGGTAATCCCAGGCTGCAAGAAAAGCAGAGGATTTTCCCTCCGGTCTTCAACGGCTCCGGCTGGGGTTGATATGGGGGGCTGATTCTTAGCTCCAGGTTCAAATCTGGACCCAGCTCGTCGACGGGCGATTTGATTTCTTTGCCGGCGGACTCGGCGGTGACTTTCTCTTCCGATTTAACGGCAGAAGCAGAAAATGACAACTCCCGAGCCGGCTCGTTCACCGCTCTATGAGTCGCCGGGTCGATTCCTCGATTCAAAAGCTTTCTTCTTATGTGGGTGTTCCAGTAATTCTTTATCTCGTTATCTGTTCTTCCCGGCATTCTCCCGGCGATCAGAGACCATCTGTACAAATTCATAAAAAAAAAAAGATAAACACCCATTAAAATCAACGAAGCAAGAGTAGAAAATCGAGCTAATAGAACCTACTTGTTTCCTAGAAGGCTATGGAGTTTGATAATGAGCTCGTCTTCATCATCTGTAAAATTGCCCCGCTTAAGGTCCGGCCGGAGATAGTTAATCCACCGAAGCCGGCAACTTTTGCCGCAACGAAGAAGGCCGGCGGCCTTGGGCAGCGACCGCCAGCTGCCCTCGCCGTGCGCGCGGATGTACCCAATGAGTCGCTCGTCTTCTTCCTTGGTCCATGCGCCTTTGTTCGTATGAGCTTTCTCACAGCACGGAGATCTCCCCATTGACGAGACCCAGAAGAGGAACACCGAACCAGAACCTCGTACGTGCTCGAGGAAATCAAAATCGTTGGTTTTCTGCAGTTTCTCTAAGCGATTGGATCCGAGGCCTCTCTCTGTGGCATCGCTCCAACAATTTTAACGCCATCTCTGAAAGTTGGGGAACGTGCCTTTATAAGCTTGAATCTTCTGAGCTCTAGAGAGAGAAAGGGAAAGATAGAGAGAGAAAAAGCAAATTGCTTCTAGATGCGAGTTGGTGAGAAGCGATAGAGGGAGTGGAGGTGGGTTCTCTCTCATAATAACATCCCAATCGATGATTGATTATATAATAAGGTGAAGATAGATTTACAAGTGATTTTATTTTTCTCACTCAAATAAGAGTACGTTGATGTAATTTTTCATTGTACCGTTTTAAAATATTTATTACATATTAATAGTCAAATTAAAATATAATTAATCTAGTAAATTATAAATAATCTTTCATTATCTCCATTACCCTAGTAATTGATTGACACGTAAAAGATATTTAAAAATAATAAACCTAAAATTTTCAAAAAAATAAATGTTAGCTAAGATTACAGTTGACGTGTCAAATTATAATCTTATAATAAATATAATAAATAAATATATTAATTATATCAATTACAGTATAACATATCAAGTATATAATAAAAAAATAAACTTACTATAACTCATGTCTTTTAAATCATCTGATTTTTAGCTATCACATAAAAAACCAAGGAAAATAGCAACCTTTTTACTTTATCTACGTTTCATACCAACCAAACAAACACTTAACACAAAGCAAGAAGCCATTAATTTAGATGGTACCAATGAAATATTTTGGTTGCCTTCACTTTCTAGCACACTGTTTTACCAAAATGAGTTTTGTTTCTTTTAGAAATTGAACTAAAGATCCACTGATAACATGGGAGTTGGAATGTGCAGTGATGGGCAAGTGCAAAAAAGATGATATTTTTATGGTTTGTTAGCTGTGGTGGGCATGTAAAGTTAATAGTATTTTCTGGGTGTGTGTAAATGGTGGTTGTGATTCTTTATTCTTCAGCTACAATGTCTAGAGAGAGAAAGTGGTGATGGGTTCTAGAAGGTTTAGGGGTTTGGTAGGAGGGAGGGAGAGAGAGAGGGAAAGGTTTCTCTTTTTCTCGGAAAATAAGGGCAAGTAATGAATGTGCTTTGGTTCATCTTGTTACAAAAAAAAAATTAAGAAATGTCTTGCACTCACGTTTCCCACACCTCGATCCGATAATTTATGGAGAGATAAGTCACACTAACTCAGTATGCTAAAAATGAAAAATTTTTACTTGCGTTCACAAGGAAATACCTCTTTGGAGCTAACAACTCTTGCGACTGTTAGGATTTAAACATGGACACTTGTTATCAACTCTATTATTTCTGAACTGTGTGGTTCACCTTGTTACGTGAACCTTGAGGTGCAAGACTAAGGCACATTAAGGTGGGTTAGGGAGGAGGAGAGAGAAAGTCCGAGTTCACTCTTCTTGTTGCTATCTCCTTGTCTAGTTCGTGACATGGTTTGAGTTCGCTACCCACCGGAAGAGATCCATAGACATCCCTCTCATGCATCACCAACAAGAGGAATCATGGGTAGGAGAGATTTTTCTTGAGAGAGAAAGACAGAGAGAGAGATCGCTTTTTTATCTTGTAATTGTGGAGGTTTTACTAACCTTTTCACACCCTTTTCTGGTTGTCTTTTCCATTCATTTCACCCACTTAATAAGTTCACTAATCAAGACATGCTAAGAATTAGGGGGCAAAGTGGGCTTCAAAGCTCCTCTTTTTCATTCAAAAATGAAAAGAATAATTCAACCAAAGGCATGAATGAAGGCCTATAGTTGGAGGTATTAGGTGCAATTAATGGCGTTTACACGAAGACCCAAATGGAGATTAATGGAGCTCCCCAAACAGCCTTCCATCTTCGATAGGACTCCTCTAAGTCAGCTGTCGTAATCAATTAGGTCTAGGTTTGTTATTAGGCATTAGGATATGGTCTCTATCCCGGCCGGACTTCCCCATAAAAATGTCCTTCAAACACATGGGCATGGGAGAGAGAGAGAGAGAGAAGATTCAAAATTGTAATGGCGTGTTTGGTTAGCAACTTAGAGGGTAATGTTTATGGTAGGAGAGGAGATGAAGGGAGGACAGGCAGCCCATTCGCACGTGGAGTTCATGTGGTTTAGGTCGTGAGAAAGAGCCTTGGGAAGGGCTATTTCTAAAAGCACTCACCTACCTCTTCGGCAGTCCCTTACCATGTGGGGGCTCCCTACTAACTAAACCTATCAATTGAACCCAATTTCAAATTCAAACCCAAACAAAGATATCGAGTTTGCCCACCGCACGGACATAGTTCAGTTGACTAAGAGATAGTAGATTAGTTATAAGAGTCTAGGTTCGACGTCTGCGTTGTCCTAGTGTGTGAGTTGTCACCTCCAATGTTAGGGTAGCTCCCTGAGATTTCAAGTAAATATTTCATATCTCTGAACCGCTGAGTCACCGGGATTTAACCCCTCAAAAGCTGTCGAGCCCGGGTGTAGGAGCCTTGAGAACGAGAGATTTCGCCTTTTGGATACAATATAACGAGTTTGCCCTATCTCTCGCCTTCAATTCATTATCATCTCCAATACATAAGGTTAACATATGTTATTAACATAAAATTAAGAATGATTTCAGGTTTATTTTATTATCTACCATCTTATTATCTATAAATGATTATCTACAATTTATTATATTAATTATATTTTAATTATCTAGTCTTTATTTGATATTTCACTGCACAATTTTAAAATAATAAAATAAAAAGATAAATTTGGCATTGTATTATTAACTATAAACATACGCGAATTTGGTAAATAATTTCACTGATAGATGCTATTTTCTCGGTCAACATAACTTTCTTTGAAAAAATTTTATCATCTCTATTATTTGCGCTAATCATGGATTTATAGCACAATTGTTTCACACAAGCTCTATATTTCTCAACTATATGCTTTAATCCAACAACTTTATAGTACATTTAACCACTCGAAAGAACTTGATTTTTCCCTTCACTATAAATTATCAGCGTGTGGAGTCTCCATAGCTCTATATAGCACAATTTGCCCGTTTTGCATAGGACTACTTACAACTTTGCTTTATTTTATGATCAAAACACGTTATACCAATTTGGGATATTTGGCATTGTAAGTTGCCCCACTATCTTGGGGAAAGTGGTTTTTGACACCCACTAGCATCTCTTAGCAAGTTGCCATAGTCTTCTATCTTAAAAAGTTAAGTAAGAAAATCCTATCTTTTAAAAAAATAAGTTAAAAAAATTAATTTGAAAAGTATTAAAAAAATAATGACAAAGAGTGAATGACAGTGCACTCTGCATCTCACTCCCATGCAGGACCCACATAAGAGTGTTTCACTCTTATGAAATCTTTTAATTTTTTAAAATTTATGAAATTTTTCATAATATCTTGTTATTCTAGTATAAATCTGTGATAAAGATTTCAAGATATTCTGATGATATATACTTAAAAATTTAATAAATTTTAAAAAAACATTAAAAAGAAGCACTCATGCGCTGACGTGATAGGCAAAAGTTAATCACTTTCATGTCATAGGCTGCATGGGAGTGAGGTACATGAGTTGCACTGATATTTGGTCATTTGTCAAGATTTTTTAATTGTTGTCAAAGTTAAAAAAATTATGAACATATTTCTTCAAAGTTCAATATATTTTTTATATTTATCTTAAAATGTTTGACTTTCATGTAGTTTTTTTTTGCTGGAAATTAGGCTTAGACGACATGGGTGCAGACCATTAAGTACACCAACATAATATTTTCAGTAATAAACCTTACTTCTGGCTATGTTGCATGTGTTATTTAGAGAAAGGAAGTGGATTAACAAATCGACCTTAATAAAGTGGGGACATATAAATTAGCATGCGCATAGAGTATTCATCTAGCTGACTGTATGTGGATTGTGGAGCTCTCGACTAAGCATAGAGTATTACATTTTTTAATGGAAATTGGTAAAATAAATAAATTATCTTTTATTTTTAAATTCATACCTACGACGTAACTAGAAATTCACAGAAATCATCGTAAATTGAGTGGCCGAATTCATCGACGAATCATGATCATGAGACGGAAATTGAAGACTTGTGCGTGATCTTGATAGGAGATCTCTCGTTCCAGTGTCTTCATACTCTGACCCGACAGCATATGAAGTGATTAATCATGATAATTCAACGGCTCAGAGATATGAAATTTTTATCTAACACTATAAGGAACAACCTCAATATTAAAAGATTAAACTCTGATATTATGATATTGCAGATTTTAAATCGTGACTATTCATTTAAATTAATCATTTCTAAATCAACTCAAATATAATCTACGGACATAACTCTCGTCCATGTATGTGAATGGAGGCAAAAAAGTGGAATAATGAGAAAGTTAGATCTTGGAACGCTCGTCAAAGATCTTGTCAGAGAAGCCTAGGCTCCACATTCCAACTTTCAACCACACTTACACGTCCAAAACTGTTGAAGATTTGGCCCCTTCCCAGTCACTGTTCGAGCTTGCGCAATGATTGTCCTGACTGAATTCACTATCAGCACAGAAAAAAACAAAGAAAACCCCGTGGCGTTGAGTGCTTCCATTTGCAGGGTGAAAGAAACAAGAAACCTCACTTTCAGACTTGAATTTTCGACCCCAGCAGCGTATTCAGATTCAGTGAAATATGAACGAGACAAAGGGTATGATTGTAGCTTGGAGAGAGGTAGACCCCTTCAGTTTCTTCAATGGCTACTAATGCCATGTTCATGTACGTTATCATTAATGGAACGATGCAAGACACTTTAAAACACATGAATCCACCATTTCTGCGTTGGTCCCAGTCCTACACTAAACATGTCCAAACTAATTCTCCAAAGGTCGAAACAGTTCAACGGTTGAATCTTGAACAAATTGAATTCTCTTCAAGGAGCTCTTGAAAATCCAAAAATCCAATTTTTCTATTTTTTCTTCTATCTTAATAGCTAAACAACTAAACCAAGCTTTTGATTGAATTTATACGAATTACTTAGCATTAGGAGAAGTACAAGTGCAAGATCTAGTTCAAAAGTTTTGAACATTTCCATAATTCAAATGGAGTGGTAGTAGCCTCAAATAAGGATGGCAGTGATATTTAGTCATCCATGATCATCTCTATGAATTCATAATACCAAAGACGATTCTATTTGTCGCCCACTCAATGTCATTCAAACGCAACCAACTTCGGTTCTATCCGGTTCGTAAATTCTAATTTATTCTCCAAAGCACATTGTCACCACATCGTTCATTTATATGCAATATTCATCTTTTAAATATCCCAAGTGCGTGTGTATTCATGATCAGTTCAACAGAGTAGACCTTCCGTTCATGATCGACAAATCGAGTAGTTTGTAGCCGTGAGCAAGTGCCCCAGCTAACAATATTGAATGTCAACTGGTTTATGTGCCAAAGTAACATGATGCTTTAATGTCACTTGTTTATATAAGTACCTTAACACAACAAATTGTTAAGTATTTCAAGTCTGCATTGGTCCAGGCCTATAGTTGGATGATATTCAAATTAATCATTAAAAATGAACAAAAATAACGCACTATTCAGAAAAATTAATCAAAAGATGGCCTCGAAAACTTAGTAAGTAGACAATTGGAAAAGGACGCAGAAACTTGTTAAATATGACTTCTCACCTGAAATGGCTGCCGGTTCATTCGAGGTAAAGAGGCAAAAATGAAGCTAGGCTTTACCCCGAGTGAAAGTGAACGGTCAACAAATTTAAAATGCACTAATTTTTAACCAGCCGCAAAAGTGAAGGAAAAGCGACAAAATACTTTCTTTTTTTTGTTAAAACACACAAGCTTCCATAGATAGAAAGAGAGATTAGGGAATGGGCAAAGAGGGAGCGCTTTGAGAGAGAATGAGGTTTGAAAACGTTAGATTAATTTTGACAAATGGTGTCACATGTTGATTATCAAACATTTAGAATATTCGGTGAAGGGCAAGGTTATCACGTGAATAGCCCCTAGAGGTAGAGGATGTTGAGTTTACTTTTTTTTTATTTTTAGGTCGGTGCTACATCTAGCTATTGCTGACCATGTGACAACATTTGTCTCGTACCGTAATACTTGGAGGGTCGAGTTACAATCGAATGTCGTGAATACTTAGAGTGTTAGATGCACTAGAAGGCTAAAATATGTGTCTTTACGATCACCAATTAATTTTGGTAGGAATAATTGCATATGAGATCCCACATAAACTTCTTATTTTATATGTTGTTGATTTAAAACTTAAAGGTTGCTCGACAATAAAAACTGAAGTTCTCAAATTTAACCTTTTTCTTTGGTAACTAAATTATTTGATTTCTAGCTAAATGAAACATCTTGATCGATCTATTTGCATCTCTGTTATGCTGCCAATTAGGGTTTTTTTTTCCTTTGAAATTAGTTTAAATTGAAAACGACAATCACACAATGGATATTGAACGAAGATTGATTATCGTTATTTTGAACATATCAAAAATTTAATCAAATACCAGAACTAACTTTCATCATGTGGAGAGGGTTGAATCTCTTGGTAATATAAAAAAAGAATTATCGATTGCATTAGTAAGATTTGAAAGGATGGTTTTTTGGGTCATTAAAGTTGTAATAAACTTGGTAATATTGAAGAAAATAAAAAAAATTATTTGTAAATGAAAAATAAGATCGATTGCTATGTGCAAAGGAAATTTGTAAGCAAATGCAAAAAGATGGTGGAAAACTTGCATCTCCAAATCGAAAAAGCCATTTTTTATAATTAAAAGTCATATATTTATTAATGGATAATGCCAAAAAAAAAATGAATACAGCCAATGAACATGAATACCTACCTATTCATGCAAAGAAAGCATAAAGTTTGAGCTTCAGGACCCCAACTCCAATCCGCCATTGAACCCACAATCTCAAGCTCTGGTATTCCTCGCCCAGCTGCTTTTATGTCTCTCTGTTCTCTCTCTCCCCTCCCTTTCTAGTGAGCACACTTCACTTGAACCGCTAATGTCTTTGTGATGTTGGGGCAGTCATCCTTGGCCTGTCGGAAAGCTTCGATTGGAATCTTGCAGCCCTCTCTCCCCAGGCATTGCTGCTCCGAGAGCGAAACAAAAACCAGACATTAGCGTGCCTTTCTTTGATCCAAAGATTATGCGACAAAAATGTGTAGTTTCTTTCGTTACCTTTTCGACGATCGACTTGGATGAAGGAGAGTTGCATTTTCCGAGAATGTAGTTTCCGCAGGAGCCAGAAGGATCGCCGAAGCTGGCGAATTCAACTCCGGCGATGCGTTTGAAGTTGGCGCATCGGAGTTGGGCTGCGGGCTGGGCGTCGTTCACCACCGTCCTGAATTTCTTGTTCTTTCTTTCCCATGATTTCACATGGGGGGGATGGTACTCTGTGATTAAACTGCAAACTGTGTCTCTGTTGACGACAAGGATCTCGACGTTCTCCGGTGTTGCTTTCTCTTCCTCCAACACCACGAGAAGATTGTCGGAGGGCTTGATGAAGGATCTGGGGATGTGGTACCTGGTGCAAACGGCGGAGTTCGAAGCTCATTGCCTTGCCTTTCATGGCGGTTTCTATAGGGTTTTGAGAGAGAAACTAGGGCTTACTCAGATTGAGATGGTTGACCGAGCGCAGAGAGATAAGACATCCAGTGTCGGCCGATGCTTTTTCCGTTCACCCAAATCTGTCCCTTTCCCATTCCGGTCATTCTGATGGCCACTGGGTCTCTTCCTTCCGGCTCATTAAAGTACGTCTGCATGATTATGGCCAGTTAATAATATCAAAAATTTGAACTTCTTGGTTTGAGATTTAAGATGAAAAATCTTTCGAGTTGTCCCTACCTTGTACCATGTGAGGGCTGATGCTGGTTTCTTGACGTCCGACCACTGTACACGGTGGGATCCTGACTGGGTGTAGGCCTTGACTTTTTCTCCGTTCAAGGCAACCTTCGCCGGAAAAGCAACAAATCAATCTCACTATGTCTTTCGAGATCATCTAAGGGAAACTACATACCTGATGACCCCAACCATTTTGGGTCAGATCTAGGGTTCCGGTGTTGAGACCAAGAACAGTCACTGCTCTAGGTCCCGCGTACCTATGTTCCATATATGCTCCGCTATCCTTCATTTTAAAGCAGAAAACTAAGTAAATTCCCGTTAGAAAAATCATAGAATGTAGCCAGAAGAAGATCATATTCCCTTACCGGAAGCCCCACGGTCATTCCCAGCAAGGCTATGTGATTAACGCCAATCTTGAAATTCACTGCCTGTTGGAACACAAAGTTCTTCTCTTCGTGGCTTCCGTGAGCCGTGCCTGGAATTCATAATTGCAGTCAGCCAAGACAACGGCGCTAAGAGTCAGATTTAGAACTTCAAGCCATCGGCCATGCGCTTACCGACGTATTCACCGTTGACAAAAGCAAGCAGTGCATGGCCAAGACTTGCTACACGTAAAACTGGAAGAATATCTTTCCTCATCGGCAAGTCACTTGGGTCCAGTCGAATGCTAGAATTTGACCCAAACAGATGAATTAGCCTGTATTCTAACTATGATTTCCAGGATTAGAAAAACAAGTTCGAGAAATCTCACCTCGTGGTGTACCATGCATAGTCCGATGTATCTTTGAGCAGCTTGTAGAGCTCCAATGGTATTTTCGAATCGACTGGCAATTCCTGGACTGTTGGAATGGCTTCAGCTGACATGCTCCATTTCAGATGGTTAGCCTGCTTCGATTTCACATTGTTCCTCGCGTTGTGTTGCGAAACAATCTATATTTTTCGTTTTTTTCAATCAAAGAAGAATGATCAGATCCCACATCTACATCTCCGTAACCCTTTCTCTCTCCTCCACACTTTCTCTCACATAGCATCGGAGATGAAACTACCGTTTGGGTATTGTAGACGACAGTCTTGCAGTCGGGAAGAATGCTGATAGAATGTGGCGGCAGGTGATATTCCCTCCCCCTGAAGGTCACAGTCTGTGCAACCTTCGTGCGGTTGTTGGTCAAGAAAGCTGCACAGAATTTTCTTCCGCCCTTGTAGATTCTCGCCTGCACCAGATCGCCATCAAAGGAATGTTATTTCAGGGGCGAATCAACAAGAAATTCACCTGATTCAGGTCAAAAAGATTACCTCTGCACCATTTCCGAGCATTTGGGTGGTCGGCTTCCCCCATAGGAGAGGCTTCTTGCATAGATTTAGAGCCCGGTGCAAGTCCCTGAGATGGCTCCATTTGGGTTCCCTCTGCAAGCCTACACCGACCAATTGTATTAGTTCATTGGAGGGGCAACCTTAGTTTACTCGAATTGTTAGATCAACGTCTACCATATTCATCAAGAGGAGCTTCGTCGTAGTAACGGGTGGTCGTGAAAACGGAGCTCGTTCTACCCAAGTTGGTTCCGCCGTGGTACTGAAAAAAGGATTGAATATCAGAACAAGGATTGATCGGAAAATGAAAAAAAGTTAAATCTTCCGACCATGTAGTAGTTGACCAAAGTTCCGTTCTTGGAGAAAAAGCGGGCGACTGAGTATGAAATATCTTCGGCCGACCTCTGAGAAGGTGGATCCCCGAAGACTCTGTACCTGTACATACGATTACAGCGGCGAAAGAAATCAACATTTCTCCTTTTTTTTTTTTTTTCATTCTAAAAACGAATCTGAGAACTTACTGAGCAGTCCAGTTCTCAGTCCAAAGAGAAGGCTTGTAAGGCTTGTTAGGGCCTACAAATGTGTCACCGCAGTTCCTTCCGTTGCATGCGTTGATCTAGAAGTTGATGAAACGTCAAAACTCAAAACTTTTTTTCCTGATTTTCATATAAATGTTTGGAGTTTAATCTCTAGACTTACCACCGGATCAGGAGCGTCTGTTTGTTTGCACATGATCCATGGAACTCCGGCGTTGGTTCCGACAGCCAAGTTTGCTGCCCATTGAACATATCTGTCTCCTAATTCTCTGTACGCAAGTTGGATATGGTTGTACTCGTTTTCGATCTGAATCAAAGAAAGTTATAGCGCTGGAAATGAAGAAATGGATGAATTTATCGTGAAAGGTTTCGAAGTACGAGGAACACCTGCGCTAAGACGATGGGTCCTCCTTGAGAAGCAAATAGTTTCTCTTTCTTCATCATGTCGACGATCATCGTCACGTATCTTTGCATGTATTGCTGCAGAACGGAGTGGTTTTAGTCTCTGCAACTCCGGAATCAAGCCGGGTAGTCATGGATTTACCTTGAATGGTGCGTTATCAGACCGGAAGACGATGCCTGGAACCTCTCTCAGCCAATATGGTAGACCTCTGAAATTTTACACCAATATGAGAGAGATAGATGAAGATATATATATATATATATATATATATATATATAGAGAGAGAGAGAGAGAGAGAGAGAGTTACCCATGATTCCATTCGGCTTGGATGAAGGGACCAACCCTTAGGGTTACGTACATTCCTTTCTCTGCAATCAGCTTGATAAACTTCACCAAATCTCTATTTCCTTCAAAGTTGAACTTTGAAATCCAAAAAAAAAACAGACAACAGAGAAACCCTTCATTAATCCTACGTTATCCGTGATTCTATTACCTAAAAAATCCGAAAACAGAAGCTCGAAAGTCTGTTACCTGACCTTCCACTGGCTCATGGACATTCCAGAAAACATAAGTCTGGATTACGTTCAACCCTCCTCGCTTGGCCTTATCGATAAGATCCGGCCACATCTGCAAGCAGCATCCATGGAAAAGGTGAAGACAAAAACAGAAGCTTAAATTGAGACGATATTCAAAAACTTCATCACAAACATACATCTGGGGTGCTCCTCGGGTAGTGAATAGAGCCAGAGAAAAGAAGCTCTCTTTTGCCATTTATAATAAGCGATCTTCCGTCATAAGTCACGCCGGCGTTGGCGACAGCCGCCATACCCAGCGAGAAAAGAAGAGCCAGCGTAAGAACCTGACTCGCCATGGTCGGAAAGATCCCGGAACTGGGATCGGAGGAAAAAAAGGGTTGTTGTATTGGGATCAAAGGAAAAAGGAAACCACGTTGAGCTGAATTATGGAATGCCTCCTTCTTGGAAGGAGGGGGCGCCCAGAAGCTGAATAAGAAATGATTGGGAAGACAGTGATATAAGGGAAATCCATGGTACATATAAGAACAAGGAGGAAAGATCGGATCGAGAACTCTAAATTTTAGCTGGGATCTGTTGGTTCTCGTTGTTTCTCTCCTTCTTCAAAAAAATGTTTTTTCTTTATTTGATTCTATAATTGGAACATGGATTTCTATGATTTATTTTGCTGCCGGAACCAGCGGTATACGGCCCGACCGTAGCAACGTTCGAAATTGGCGCGTGAATCGAAGGGGATGTCGCCCGGATTTAACGTTGTTAAAACGGCGAGCCCAGCATGGTTTGGTTCTTCGGCCTGCTTGACATGGCCATGTTGCTTTTTTTAACCCAGGATGAGAAGCGTTTGGTTCGAATTCTGCCATTTTCGCTTTCCCTCCAAAGCAATCCAAGCTTCCACCAGATTCCGTGCTGAGATTTCTTCGCAAAATCCTCTGCTTGATTTCTCACTTGTGGAGCTACATAGGAGCTGGAAACAATGTCTGTCGACCATCAAGATGAACTCGATCTCCTCCTCTCTCTTCAAGATAGAATTCTTGATACTCCTCCTGCTTCTCCTTCCCATCCTACGCCAGGTTACTTCCAGTTTTCTTTTTACTTGTCTTACTCTTTCTTTCAACTTAGTAAATGAAGGCTCTGTTCGATATGCTGTATTATTCGAGAATCGTAGTAGTATCTCTTCCGCTCAGGGAATGCGAAGAATTTTCTTTTCCTAGTTGCTTAGTACGAGATCTTGTGCTCATCAATTGACATTCTCAATTCCTTCCGCGTCTTTTTTTGGTTGATTTTTTTTCTGTTGCAGATTTTGTCCCGGATAATGGATCGCCCAGGAGAAGAGAGCCTACCGACATGTCTGTGTTAGGAATGCAGTTAATGACTGCATTGAGAACTCACTCAACATGCTGGGAAGACTAATCGACCAAAAGGATCGAATGATGTCGAGGTTGGAAAGTATTCTGGTTTACGAATGAGGTATGTTGGTTCATTCACAATCCCTAGCGACACCTCTTTTTATGTCTTTCGAATCCCTTCGTTGGTCGGGAAGTACTAAATTTCATACTGAGTTGTCTTCATATAGTGTCATTGATTTTCAGAAAACTTATAGTTCCTTGTACTTGCGTTTCAAATAGATTTTTGTTTGGTTCATGAATCAAGTGGTAACCAATGCAGAGCTTTAGCATCCCTTACCATACACTTCTGTATTACTGTGTCTTCTTATGCTACAATATGCCTTCTAATTTTGGACAAGAAACTTTTGACTGGCGACACTCTCTCCGGATGTTGGGCTAATGTTGGAGTCTTAACCGAGAAGGGAATTCCAAAGATCAGTTCAACAGGTAAGAGCTATTGCATTTGGAAATTAGGGTGTTTGGACGAAAATACTGTCTCTGTGTTTCTGTTTGGCGATGCTTATAAAATGAATTCGAAAGAGCAGATTGGAACAGTTTTTGCATTGTTTAAATGTTCTATACGCAATGGCGCCAAGGTATCAACTTCTCATGCTGTGCTGAATGTCTTTTTGCGTGGAATTAGCACGAGCTATAGCATATGATTGTTCCAGGGGGAGGGATTTTCTCTGATCGTTTATACAGCTTCCCAGATCTTGAAGATGGGAACTTCAATTGATTATGGAGTTTGCAAAGGAAAGAGGAAGGATGGGATGCCTGATAAGTATGCCATGGATATTCTTGTGCTATGCTCTTAGAATTTGCTTAATCTTCCATCCAATTATCGACCATTTTTCATAGTTTTTTCTTGTTATCTAATCATCAGCTATGCTCTTGAATGAATGTTTGATTAAAATCTCTTAAAATTTCTTGACTTGTAGCTCTTTTATTATTTCAGACGCCATGGTATCTTTTGCAAGTTCCATCTCAATTTGTTGGGCTGGCTTTCTTAAGAGCCAACCAGTATGACTAATCATCTCTGTTGTCGACAGAAAACGTCAGAGAAATATTTTACAAAAAGAACTGAGCTCAAGGGAGGGTAAGTCAGTTCCAGAATTCACTTGTCTGATATTATTCGAATTTCGTGCAACTAAAATGGGTTTTATTGTTTGATAAGGAATTTGAAAACAGCATTTAGAACTGCTCAGCAGCCGGAAGGAGCATATTTGGTTGATACTTTATCCAACAAAACAAATATGAAAAGATCGTGGGAGCCCTTGAAATTATTGTGGGTTGAAGATCTCAAAAAGGCATGGAGGTTCGTATTTGCCTGCTTTAATATACATTAGTTTAGGAGAGAGTAGTACTATCTAATAGTCTCCATAAATAGTAAAGCATGTCACTCTCAAGGGATTCGATTCCTGGAAGAAGTCACAGGTTCAAATCGCCAGCCTTCTCTTGTCTCTTTGTGATTGTAACCTTGTTCTCATCATCATTTATCGCTTTGAATACACAGGAAAAGTGGATCTCAAAAGTGAAAATGAAATGCTGGGTCATGTCACATTTACTTTCTTATTTATTTTCTTAATATTTCTTTTTATTTTATATATTGACGTATCGGATTGTAATTAATCTAATTAAAATGTATTTATTATATTACAATTAAAATAATTTTTTATATAATAAGAAAATATGCTAAAAAAGTAAACTTAACATTACTCTATAAATTTTATTAGAATGTGAAACAAGTAATTTAAACGAATGAAATAAGATTGTAATGCTAGAATTATTGGATGCTTGGTACGCCTAAGTAGCTGCAATCTATATTTTCCTCAGGAAATTGCCCTCTTGGAAAGCCGATCCATTCAGAGTTACCAGGCGACGAGTTGGGGAAGATAATAGCAAGCCTGAGATTGGGAAGATGATTGAATTAGACTACGTCAGTTCGGACGAAGAGATGGTATGATAGAGCAATTAATAATAGAGGGTTTGATGATTTGGTTATTAGAGACATGAATTGGAAGTAAAGTTATGGTTAGGTTATGGTTGTTAGACATGGGAGAGAGCAAACCCACCATAATAATGGTGGGTGAGTCCACCATTAACTCCTACTTTCACATCTTTGCTTCATCAAAAAGCAAATTAGATTTCCATCTCCATTTTTGGAACCCGTCCATTCTTGATTCTGTGTCTTATAGCACATCTGGACCCTTCATAATTGCCCGTAAATTGCCTATTTTCGCAAACTTGTGGCTCAAATGCTCGACCCCCCACCGATATTTCATCGAAAAGTAGTGAAATTTTGCTTGGAGGTTGATAGTTGAAGATACATACAAATCTTGAGAGGGGGAGTTAAGAAAGTGGTTGTTTTCTCATTGTGTTAGTTGCTCTTTCTTTGTCATTTATCATCATCTACTTCTCCTAATCCACTCCTTTTGATCAACTTGTGCGTTAAACCCAATTGACCTCTCCTAGAAATGCACACAAGGTTCGTTTAGTGTTGCTTTTACAGGGCTATTATTGCTTATTTTATAATTTTAATCATGATGGAACTGTTTGGAACAACCAAATGAAGTGTTTTGTTTTCATGGCAGAGATTTTGAGAGGCTCTGACGTTTGAACTTGTGATTGTTTTTTTCGACTTGTTCGAAACTCTCTAAACTTCAATATCTGAATCGATTAATGTTGTTTCTTGTGGAATAAATCCTTAATTTCGCATCGTGATCAAGATGATAGATTTCGTTTTGGTTTATTCTTTTTTCTTTTTTGGAAGTTGGTTTTTAATTAGATTTTGTAGTCAATTTTAATTGGTTCTGTTCATTTATCAATTAAAATAATAATGATAATCCAATGGTATGCAAAAATGGGTATGGCAGAAATTTCTTATGGAGCAGACGTTTAGATCATTTGGTCAGAAAGCTGAAACCGATTTAATCTATAAAGCAAAATTAGATATAAGTCGAAATGTTTGTTTTAATCGAGAAACTGTTGTAAATATTCATAAATTAATATTTCATCTCAAATTATTTTGTTGCTTTTTAAGTATTTACTCGACATGATTGAGTTAATCACGGGAGATCTTGGAGATTAGCAAGTTGTTTAATTGGAAAGAGCGGAAATTAGCCCTCCAAAGCAGAAGGGTTAGAGAATTCCAGGCATGGATTGTTTTTTAGCCAATTGGAATCGATCCAACCGGTTTTGGGTCAGAGTTAGAGTTCGAGATTGACATGAAACCTGCAATTTGAAATTGATTCAATCGGTTTTGACAAAAAATGTAACTCAAACGGTAACACATAATTCGATTTTAATTTTTTATAATACAGAAAATAAACTAACTTGATTCGATTTAAACATTTGATTTTGATTTAACTCACTGGATTGCTTTGGTTTTTTTAACCCGTGATGCAGCCATTGACGTTGGTCGTGGTTTGAATGGAGTGTGCTGTGGCTCTAATATGATTCGATAAAAAGGAATCAAAATGGGAGTGCGAGGAAAATGGAAATTATGCAGAAGTGGGGAAGATGAAGGGAAAGTGACAGAGTGACCAACTTTAGTGGGTATATGTTAGGAGAGTGGGATTGTAGCATTTTGGCCTCATATTCCGCCATTGTAGCTGGCAACGTCTACCTCTCTCTCTTTCTTCCTGGCCCAGTTTCATTATCTCTCCCCATTTCAGGTACACTCTCTCTCTTTCTCTCTCATGGGTCTGCGTGCCTGCGATTTGTGGTTTGATTTCTGTGTCCCACTACAGCTTTATCTGAATTAAAGCTTGCTACCTGAAGAAGAAGAAGAAGAAGAAGAAGAAGAAGAAGAAGAATAAGAAGAAGAAGAAGGGGAAGAAGAGAAATGAGTGCTTCGAGGTTCATAAAGTGCGTCACAGTCGGCGACGGTGCCGTCGGAAAAACTTGCATGCTCATCTCTTACACAAGCAATACTTTCCCGACGGTGAGTTTGAAAACGATTCTTAATTTCTTCGTTTTTTCCTCAACTAGTTGAAAGTGCAGGGTAGAGGACGAGATTTCATCTGCATTGTAGACAATTTTGAGTTCGGTTTGTTGATGCAAAAAGGGGTTTCAATTCTTGCTCTAAAATGCTCCTTGATTTATGGGTTTACCTGGTTTTTCCTTCATGTATTTAGTCTTCGGTCTGTCTTTTGAATTTCCTGTCTGTGATTTTGAGCAATTTTGGAAGTTCCTTATCTGGGTTTTCTCTTTCTTTCTGAACTTAGCGATGGATAACACCAAAGCATTTTCATTGTTTGGTTCTTGCTACTCGTTCACAAGGAATTTCACTTCATTTATCTAATAAACAATTGTTCTTGGTTTCCTGGTCTCTTGTATATCTTCTCTTACCCCTTAGGGGTATGGGATTTTGTTCATGCCCTTACATCAAATTATCTCTGTTTGTCCTAAATCTGCACAACATTAATAAATATCATAAAATTTGAAGGCTCCTTTTCTTTCTGATGAGTTGACAGGACTATGTGCCGACGGTTTTCGATAATTTTAGTGCAAATGTGGTCGTGGATGGCAGCACGGTGAACCTAGGACTATGGGATACTGCAGGTAATTTGTCTTCCAACAACATTAATTATTCGGTCACATGTTTTAAGGTCTAAAGTTTAACTTATGAAACAGGACAGGAAGATTACAATCGATTAAGACCTTTGAGCTACCGTGGAGCCGATGTCTTTTTGTTAGCATTCTCTCTTATTAGCAAAGCTAGCTATGAGAATATTGCTAAGAAAGTGAGTATTTTGCATTTGTTGTTTCCTTACCTTCAGTTTATTAATGTCTGCTTTGCTCTGTTTCTTTGCGTTCTTTTCAGTGGATTCCTGAATTGAGGCACTACGCACCTGGCGTGCCGATTATTCTCGTCGGAACGAAGCTTGGTAACAATTTTTTCGCTTTTGCTACTGCAAATTACTTCTCTCTTTCGGTGAACGAATTATGATTGAGTTGTTTGTCTACTTACGAACCTATTTTTTACCACTTTTACTGTTATAACATTCCAAATACGTCAAATGGCGTGTTATTGAGGGTAGGGATGGACATGATTTAGTTTAAGTTGTTTTTTAATTGACAAACATTGACCCTTTTGGTCTTTGGTCCTGAACTCGAAATCAAAAAACGACCCAAAATCTGAAACTTCTGTGACAACACCACCGAAAAATTTTGGGATGGGTCGGGTTTTTTGTTTGCTTAATTAAATTTTTTGTAAAAAATAGTTACAATACATATTCTCTCAAAAAAGAATATTCACTAAACAACCATTACTCAAATAGTTCAAAGAGACATCAAACGAGTAAAGTTCAAAATAATGAGTTTTTTGCGGGTTCGCTTAAAAGCAGAAGACCGACTCAAAAACCAATATAAAATATTTAACCCGACCCAATCAATAAAAATTCCAAAATTATCATCATTGACCCAAACTCAAAAGCGGCCGGTTGGGTCGGACCATAGGTCAGGTTTGGGATGTCCATCCCTAATTGAGGGAATTCTAACCTTTATTGAACTGCTTTGGGATTAGATGATTGAAATATTTCCCCATTGAAGTGTCAAAAGCATTTACCTACTTCCCTTCCATGATAGTTCATTACCGAAAAAATTGTTTAGTGGCGGCTAATTCCGTCGGATTGTGGGCTTTTTCGTCATTGTAGATCTTCGTGATGACAAGCAGTACTTGGCCGACCACCCGGGTGCAGTGCCCATCAGTACAGCCCAGGTCTAATCCATTTCTCCCACTTTGATAAGAGCTAGTTTCTTCCACTTCTTGCATTTTTATGTTAAACTTGATCTGTAATATTTTTTTGCAGGGGGAAGAACTGAGAAAGCTGATCGGGGCGCCAGTTTACATCGAATGTAGTTCGAAAACGCAACAGGTTTGACTCAACTACACATTGAATATGTTTTTTTTTCACCATTGTCACTCAGCTCCTTAGATTGGCAATGTTCTTACCAAACGTAGAATGTGAAAGCGGTTTTTGATGCTTCTATCAAAGTAGTTCTCCAGCCTTCTAAGCAACGGAAAAGGAGGAAGAGGAAGGCCGAGAGGTATTGTTCCATATTGTGATGAGCGAATACTCAGCCGCCTGTTTTAATTCTACTAACAAGAATTAGGAAGCAATCGATAAGAGTCGGTTTTCTTCATGTTTGATTGTTTGATTTCTGGGGCTGTTGTTTTTATTTTTATGTCAGCTGTACAACGTACGAGCACATCCTATTTCTTCAACTTTGTATATAGTATTTCCGTTCTTTATCTCAAGGAAGCAATTCAGATTCTCTAACTCCATAGGTTCCCTCTCTAGAAAAACCGCACTTTTTCGTGGAACTACAAACATTTCGTTTGGTTCAAAGTTTCAATTTTGAAAAGAAACTCGATGGACAGAATCAAACCAATGTTAAAGCCGATGAAAAATAAGTCTGAGAACAAAGTTACAGAATAAACGACACCGAATTGAAGAACAAGCTGATGGCTCTCTATGATGAAAATGCTGCTTGCCTAAGAACTCCTAATCCCCACAAGAAAGCAACAAAAAATGAACTCAGTAGAGGCTATATCCGAACACCTGGCTGATGAGAATGGCGAATCCAAGAGCAATGGCGACGAAAGAAGCAGCCCAAGTGAGTTTCTCAGTGATTCTCGGAATCCCGTCTTTCAAAGCCTGAGTGCACGACCCTATAAACACCGTATATCTTCCGTCCCTACCAAAAACATGCCTAGAAAGTCAGTCGATATACTAAAACGTCACTTTCAATTGCAGACTTCTTCGCGTTTCTAGACCTCTTACTCGTGAACGAAAGTGATTATGCAAATTTCATTCTAGATATTCCTAAATCCTGATCAAGCGGGTGAATTGTTTTTCGGCCAGAATTCAGAGGGTTCAACTTCTTCTGCTGTAACTATGAGAACCCATCTTCGTCTTCGGCTCCTCCTCCTTTTTCGATCGCATTGGGTAATTCGACATCTTCTTCTGCTTCTGTGGCTTCCTCGCCAAATTGGCAACTTCCGGATCCTCAGTTTCTCAAAGAGATTGCGGTCTGGTTTACTGGAAAAAGAAAGGTACGGCGATTAAACAATATCTTAATGATTTGAGTTCATAATCAAATTACCCAGGTCGTTTAATTCCATATATAGTTTATAATGAAAGTCGGGCTTTCTTAACGTCTTCATATCTTCTGGATAAGTCGGAAGGCAAAGTTGGGCGTCTCAAATTATTTTGCTTAATGATTTGAGTTTGTTAGATCTCCATCTAAGTTTGGATTTCCTTTTGAAAAGTACTCTTGAAAACATATGAAAATGCGTCCATGATTTTGAATGTTATTAAATTTTGCTGAATGCTATTTCAAAGAGGGTTCGACTGTAACCTCTAGAGTAGACATGGATGCCCACTGATTTAGATAAGAATTCCAAGAATATGCGAAGAAAATTTCATCCTGATTCACGCTTTATAGTCGTAGGGCATGTCAACCACTAAAAGAGCAAGATATTGACGAGCTTTATCTGCACGAAGAGGGTTTTTTAAGACTTTTAGGTTGAAGTTCTCCATGCCTGGGGAAGAACTTGAGTGATTTACTAACAAAAAATCGATATCCAAAAAATATTTTCAGGTAATGAAAGCAGGGACATTTATTGTTAAATCTGCTCTGATTTTGATCCTGATCCAACCACTTTTTGCATCTCCGGCATTTGCTACGTTTCAATCTGCAGCCAAGACTGGGGGCCTCGCTGCAGCTGCAGTCGGACGAAGATTTCTCCAGACTGAACTCCTAAGCAGTGCTTGGACTGGTTTCCTTGCAGGCTGCTTGCACACATTGGCCATCCGACGTGAAGAAGAAGAAGATAGGGTTGGCTACTTTTGCAACCGGAATCGTTCATGGTCGGCAGCTTGATGTGTTGATGATGATCTTGCCGGCCCTTGCCCTCCCTTCTCGCCTGGCCGGTGCTGCATTTCTGGGCATGTTCTTAGTAGGGACGGTGGTGGCGATGGGAAGCTATGCGGTGTTTGTTCATAGGGTCGTGCACTCAGGCTTTGAAAGACAGGATTCCGAGAATCACTAAGTAACTCACTTGGGCTGCTTCTTTCGTCGCCATTGCTCTTGGATTCGCCATCTCATCAGCCAGGTGTTCGGATATAGCCTCTATTGAGTTCATTTTTTGTTGCTTTCTTGTGGGCATTAGGAGTTCTTAGGCAAGCAGCATTTTCCTTGCAGAGAGCCTTCAGCTTGTTCTTCATCCGAAGGCTGGTCAAAAGTTCAAATCGTTTGGCTGACTTTTTTCTCAAGCAAGAGAAGAGATTGCCATTGTTGGATGACTTGTTTTTCCTGTTCAGTTGCTTTTAACTGACAAATTGCTTCCATTTTGTTGTTTAGATTTGGGTTTCGTTTACAAAATTTGATTTTTGTTGCAAATTGTTTAATTCCATTTTGAAAATGAAATGCCTGTTTACACTTCAATCACGCACATTGCATCACAGACGAGTAGATAGCACATCAGATCAGACAGAAAAACTAACATTCATAAACCGAACCGGATAAAATAAAACCACTGACATTAGTTAGACAAGGTCATGTAGGATCGTCTACAGAACATCATGGGATACAATATAAACAAATAATGAAAATGAATGCTTCGGAATTGAAATGGTGAAATATCTACATTTTCTCTATGAAGTGTCATCAAACAAGACTACACGACCATGAATCGTCGCATACTAACCATTTGGCTCCAAACTGTAATTCAGAGTGCAAGTCAGCGAAATGATGTGCAAGTACGAAACAAGTTTGATTCAACTTTTCTCTATTTCGACCATTTCCTAACAATAAAAAAATCAACCATCCAACTTCAGAACATTGAACAGAGTACTTTTCCCTCTCTACACCAGCCTCTTACAATCAAGTTAAAATCAATAGCGCATGCACGAACATAATTTAGTTGATTCAAAGATAATAAATTAAGTATAAGAATTTAAGTTTGACGCATACGTTGTCCTAGTGTGGGAGTTGTTACCTCCAATATTAAAGTAGTTCATTGGGATATCAGGTAAATATCTTCTATCTCTTGGCTGCTGAGTCACCGTAATTTAACTCACTCACAAACTGTCAGGCTGAAATGTGGGGGCCCGGAGGACAATAAATTTTGTCTTTTGAGTACAAGTTAAACTCAAATAATGTGTTACACCGCAACATATAAACGCTGAGTTTTAAGTAGAAATCAAAACTGATCATTCTTGTTAAAGTTTTGTGTCATCCAAATTCCAATCGGGTCCGATAGCTTAGGTTAAGAATCTAATTAGAATTTTATTTTATTTTTAAATTAAAAAATTCATGATATTTAGAATTTTGCTCTCTGTGTCTAAAAAATTCATGATTTTTAAAATTTCCTTCTAACAAAAAAAATATACTATTTATATCCAAAGATGAACGAGAACGTTCTAGACGTTAAAGAATGGATGAGGTCAAAACGACCGTTGGAGAATGGAGTCTAGCTGCGTCGCGTCTCCGAAATCTGGATCAATAAAAGACAACTCGAACAACGTTCCCATATAATTAAATACCTAATAAAGAGATAGATTATCTCCTTTCTTTTTTCGGAATATTTAATTTCTTTTAATAAATAAATGTCAGAAAATGAATAAATGAAGCAGAGAGGGATGGAGATGAGAAGGGAAGGGGCCCACTCCCCGAATGTGCCTCTGAGACTTTGCCAGCGAAGCCGACGTGATGGCTCATCCTCCGCCACTTGTTCAAGTCACTCCCCCCTTCTTTTCTCTCCTATGAACACCATAATTTCCACGTTTTTTTTTCATTTAACTAAATATATTATAATATTTAATTGCTGCTCTAACTACTCAATTTAATTGGTTTTTATAATGCAGAACGCTTGGTCCTCGTCTGGAATTTGATAGGACTAAGGTGATATTCTTATCTTTTAATTTTCTCAATAAATTAATTATTAAAAGGAAAAGAAAAAAGATAATTTGTCGAAAAATATAAATAAAAGATGGAAAGCCGATCACTTTCTGAAATGCCGTTGCAATAGAGTCATGGCCAGGCAAACAGACCTGTATGGACAAGTATAATTGCTTTTTCTAGGGTTGGAGTGGGTCCTCAAAAAGTTCAAAATAGTACGAATTTTTTAAGAAATAAATAAATGGTTGGTAAAAATGAGACTGAAATCGAGACTAAAATGCATAAAAATCAGATAATCGAAATAATTGAAATAGTTAGTTTGAGTCAATTTATCAATTTTATACCGACTAGTTTTTATAAAATTTGAATCGAATCATAGCTAATTGAATGATTTTCTCCAACTGAACCGACTTGAAATTAGAGCGATTTGGGTTCAATATCACATCTTATTTCAATATGCATGGTAAACCCCACTAGGGTTTCACCCCTACATAAAATGGTTAATTGTGGAGGACACTAACCTTGGATAAAATGGTTAATTGTTGCCTTGTGGGGGCATATGTTCCCAGTTCCAGTCTAATTTCAGGAGGGGGGACCCATCCAAAGTTCTTGTACCTAAAAGTAAAATCTTTCGTTTCCAAAACTTTTATATCCTGGTTCGACAGTACTCATCCAAAGCTCTGTGCCAACCTTTTGGCTGCCCCTTCCACCCCTAGGGTTTGCTTTTCTAACTCAACACCCAATTCCCCAAAACCCTTTTTGCCCATTTTACCACTATTCCTACAATGCCAATTAAAATATTTCAAAATTTAAAAGATTTCAATGCAAAAAAAAAAAAAAAACAAACTCATCCAAGTATTCATGTTCCAACAAGATACTACTTGAAAATATAAACCAATTTCAACTATTCAAAGAGTTGAGTAGCCAAACCTAACTAGAGTAAACTAAACAAACTTTTTATTTGGAGTAAAAATTGGATTTGGCACTACGTTCAATACCAAACCGCATCAAACTTTCAAAATTGACAAATCACCTACTCACAATAAGTTTGATTGTCTTCACAGAAATTCATTAAACTTTACAAAATTTTGTCTCACAATATTCTTAATATATGATAAAAGTTTCAAGTTATTCACATAATATTTGCTTGGTAAAATTAAATAAGAATTAAAAATTGACAAAAAAAAAAATCAACTTGCCGCTATGACCTATCGTGTGTAAGTCGTTTTTTTGTGCGAAAAGTCAAAGCTGGTGCGAGAGAATGGTTCGTGAATTTTAAAAGTTTAATTGCCAGTTTGTTACCGTTTTCATAATTCAATAACAAATTTAATTTTTACTTTTTTATTTATGATGAGTGAATCTAACCTTAGTTAGGGACAACCAAACTCATGTAATGCTTGATTGACACTTCCTTTCAACTTTTGATCAAACTTGAAGCTATTGAGTCTTTTAGATGTTTCTATAACACCTAAATCGCATTTACTATTAGGTTAATCAATAATCAATATCATCTCACTTCAATCAATGACTAACTTATTCACTTTAATCTAATTATGCTAGATTTGAGTTCAACTTATTTTACTTTTAACTAACATGATTAGATGGTAATTAATTTTCAAACTGGATTTCATAAAAACTTATGCAATATAATGTACAACACACAAATTAAAATATCACATGTCAATAATAAACTTCGTATTTTACGTATTGGCAAACCAACATTCACATAACAAAACGTGCGCTGAGATAGTCTCGTGATGTTATCACACGACAACGTTATAACGTAACGAGCGAACTGATCCTCCAAACTATATATCAAATCAGAATAAAATTAGAAAATTTTCAATAGTGAACTATTGATGATGTATGTTTATATACTTAAAAAGATAATGTGCTTACAAGGGGTTCCAANCATAATTTTCATTAATTTCCCCCTATCATCAATATGTTTTCTCTAAACTTAATAAAGATGAAGTTTTAATTCACCAATGGTGATCGAATTGAACGGAAGATACAGAAAAAGAAAGAACCTAACATCGAAAGCAAACAAACAATTAACAAAATCCATAATGATTGAACGGCTGTTTAAGATTTTTGTTGCTATTATATTTATATTTTTTAAAGTTAAATTATCGTTTTTTAGAGATTTTTTCTATATTGTACTCAAAAGGCGAAATCTCTCGCTCCCAAGAACCCTATACTCCGGCCCGACAGTTTGTGAGGGAGTTAAATTACAATGACTCAGCGGCTAACTTTTTATATTTTATTTTGGCAAGAATGAAGTTGTAACTTAAATACAACGGTCAAATATATTCAGATTAAAAAGGAGAAATTACTAGTAAAATCAAAATCAACCCAATTGATTTAAAATAATAAACAATAAACAGAAATCAATCAAAATAAAAAATATTCAAAAAAATTGATATTGTGTAGAAAGTAACTTAGATATTAAAAATAAAAAGCACTAAAAAGGGGGAGGGTAAAATGGTCAGGGGAAATGGAAGGAGCAGGCGAGAGAGAAAAGGACAAAACATATCCGTTGTAAGCAGCAGATTTAGTTGGATGCCAGGCTAACGCTGCTCCCCTTTTGCTCTGTTCACCATCTTCATCTACGCTGATTTTGCCCTCACATGGTTTCGCTGTACACTCTTGGTCCCACCCACTTTCTCTCTCCTCCTCCTCCTCTCCCTCTCTCCCTCCTCTATCCATATAATGCACTATCCCCTGCTCCTGCTCTCAATTATTTTGATCCCACACTCTTCTCTGAGACTTCCGGCGTCGGAGATCGTTTCCCGGTGAACATCTGAAGAAAAGATCTGAAAATGTCGAAGGAAGTTTCTGAAGAGGCGCAGACTCAGCAGAACAAAGACTATGTAGATCCCCCGCCGGCTGCGCTGCTCGACTTGGCGGAGCTCCGGCAATGGTCCTTCTACAGGGCTCTCATAGCCGAATTTATCGCCACACTTCTCTTCCTCTACGTCAGTATTGCCACCGTCATTGGAAACAACAAGCAACCCGTTAATGGTTGCGAGGGTGTCGGCCTTCTCGGCATAGCTTGGGCGTTCGGCGGCATGATATTCATCCTCGTTTACTGCACTGCTGGAATTTCCGGTAAATTTCAAGAAACCCCATTAAAGCTTTCTCCAAGATGAGCGAACTTTAAGTATGATTCCCATTTTGGTGGGGTTTTGTTCGCAGGTGGTCATATCAACCCAGCTGTGACGGTGGGCTTGTTCTTGGCTAGGAAGTTATCTCTAATCCGAGCCGTAGCTTACATAATCGCTCAGTGCTTGGGAGCCATCGTCGGAGTTGGGTTAGTGAAGGCCTTCATGACTCAACCTTACGTCGACAATGGCGGCGGAGCTAACCTGGTGCAACATGGCTACACCAAAGGCACGGCCGTGGGTGCTGAAATCATTGGCACTTTTGTACTTGTCTACACCGTCTTCTCTGCAACTGACCCCAAAAGAAGCGCTCGCGACTCTCACGTCCCTGTAAGTTTGTCGCCTTTGTCATGGGGCGATCGTTCCGTAGCCATGGTTTCTAACCTTTTCTTTGTCTAATCGAGATCAGGTCTTAGCTCCGTTGCCAATTGGATTCGCTGTGTTTATGGTTCACTTAGCCACCATCCCCATCACCGGCACCGGCATCAACCCAGCTAGAAGCTTAGGCGCTGCAGTGATCTACAACAAGAAGAAAGTCTGGGACGAACATGTATGAACACGATTAATACACCTATACTTAAACTATGGTCCGTGAATCTGAGAAATGAATACTGAATCGGAGCCCTATCTTTTTTTCAGTGGATCTTCTGGGTCGGTCCTCTTGTTGGTGCTTTGGCTGCGACAATATACCATCAGTACATTCTCAGAGCAGCCGCCATTAAAGCTCTGGGGTCCTTCCGTAGCAACCCCACCAACTAAAAAAAAACAAGCGAAGAACCCACCTTTTGACGAGCCTGAAACAAGCAGTAAAACAAGAATCCGATGTCTCTTTTTTTTTTTTTTAATTTTCGCATCTCCTTTATTTGTTTGCTTGGTTGTGTGTAATTAATTCATTTGGAGGAAGATGTTGACTGAGAATGGGGATTATGGATGGCCCCTTTTCTTCTTACTTCTCAATCTAGACAAAAAGTTCTCTTTTTTTGTTTCAGGTTTTGAACTTTGTGATTGTCAGGAGTGGTATGGTAGAAAGGGTGTAATGTTCTGTTCTTCATCTTGTGTTCTTGCCCATTTCAAAGTTTGTTTTTTTGTTTGTCTAGATTTTAGCCAACCGGAATTCCAATTGCCATTCACGCATGAAAATTCATTTGCATCACATGAGTGGGGCTGAAGTTTGTGGGCTGCGCTGTCTTATCTGAGCCATCCCCCACCACTGCAAGTCCAGCACGCCTCTGTCCGAGAGAGAGAGAGAGAGAATCTCCTTTATGTCTTGGAGCTCACTAGGCTAAATGTCTTTTGGGAAGCGAGTGGATTGAGTTAACAACTCGAACATAAAGGAGTGTGTGAGGCCATCTCAACTATTTACACTTTAATTTCATGCGTATATACTTCATTTTTAACCTAAAATAAACAATATTCTTAATTTTATTTTATTTTTACGCTTTAATTCATTTTCTTCTAATAACCCTCATTTTTATATTGATAAGAACGCTGCGCAAGACAAAACATTTTAGAATTTACCATAAAATCATTAAATTCCAAATTTTTATGTAAACGGGTGAATTATTTGAATGTGATTTTGAATTATTAGACTTCATGACCGTTTACTTTGTAGAATTATTTAAAAAATGTTGAAATTTAGGATGAATCCGTTTCGGGTGTTGTTGGGTCACTGATAAATGCGGTCGAAGTGTTACATGTAAATTATATTTAGACTGTTAGGCAATAAAAAATTCGTTTTAGGTATCACATGCAAATATATATTCACGTGACAACATGTCAAGAAATATTAAAAAAAATATCGCAGGAAAGTAACTTTAAATTGAACGGATATTTCATGTAAGGATGAGACAACGGTATATGATTGAAACTAATTATAGAATCAATTATTCGGAAGAAAAATCAATCTAGGGTTGGTTATTGTTTCTAAATTTGGGTTTCGATTTTGTTTTTAGGTTCTTCGGATAAGCGGTAAAAACAATTCAATAACTCGAGTTAACGAATATTAAATGCTAATACAAATAATCTTATTGTAATTAGTTTTTATTTATCAAAATAATAGAAGTTCAAACTATTTAAAAACCGATGGCGACCATAGCTTTGCCGGTTGATTCGGTTTGATCGTTTGAAGACAAAGTTGATTGATGTTATTATCAACTCAATTTATTATCTAATTAGGGAAGTAATTAGGGTTAATTAAGCTAATGAGCTTCTTGATAGAATGACATGATGTATTATGACGTCATTATTTAACATATTATTTATTTCCAATTTTAATATTCAACCCTAAAGAGGAAGAAACTAAGTCAAACATCTAATCTAATAAAACCCACTGGGAAACCCTAGCCTCCATCGCAGAACCGATCCAAAGCTATTGCGCCACTTGAGATTCTTCCCTTTCATGGCGAGCTCCTTCGGCGGCGGTCGTCTCCGGGAGCTTCTGAGGAAATACGGAAAAGTCGCTCTCGGAGTTCATTTTTCCGTCTCGGCGGCCTCCATTACTGGGCTTTACGTCGCCATCAAGAACAACGTCGACGTTGAAGCCCTCCTGGACAAGTTGCACATAGGCGAGGTCTCAAACAAGGACCAAACCGACAATGGTTTTCGCGAAACCCCGTTGTCTTCCGATGGATTTGGGGTTGAAGAAAGATTTTACTCGGAAAGTCCACCAGCGATCGTGACGGAACCGAAAAAGAGGAATCGGACGGCGGAGCTGGCAGCCTCGACTGGCGGCGCATTGGCTCTAGCGGTGCTGTGCAACAAGGCTCTGTTTCCGATCAGGGTGCCAATAACGATAGCCCTAACGCCGCCGATTGCGAGGGTATTAAGAAGGCGAGGAATAATGAAAAACGGAGTATGATTTCTTGCTCCTTTCATGTCTCTATTCCATAGTTGAATGATTGAGTTGTTGAACTTTATCCTCATCGATTTCTACCAAATTATTTTCATCGTCGTCTCTGAATCATAACTCTTAATCAGAGTTGATGGGATCATGGGAATCATCCTGAGATTAGTGGTCTGCCAGTCGTCCAGATTGAGCTATTTAGAGCTGTCCTGATAAAGCTTTCAGAGCTTCAATTTCGTTTTTCACTATAAAAATCTTAAAATTTAAAATGAACATTTTTATACATGGCTGCAATTCTCATCAAATTGCAATTATTTATGCATTACGGGTTGTCTTGAGTCGGTAGAAAACGAAAGGAAGACATCAAAGCAACGAGAATCATAGTCGGGCTTGGCACCGGCCTCAGTTGAGTATACTGGTGCATCCCACAACTTCCTAAGAGCTGTCTCGGCTTCTCCCAAAACCAGATTTTAGATTCAAGATTTCTCATTTCTTATTCTCCGTTTCTCCTATTTCGGTTAGTTCAAATTATGATTTCTGGGTGATTGGAGTTATAAATACTTGGTCGGAGCCATGTTGGGTTTGGTGGTATTTGGTTAGATCTACCATTATTTTGTGACAAACATACGTAAAAACCTTTGAAATTCACCAAGGTTTGAAATCCTGTTTGGTCATCAAGCATAGGTCAGAAAAGGAGCAATCTTTCATCAAAACAGGCAATGTGGAGTGAGGGTAAATAAGCAGCAATTGCCCAAAATACAGCATTGCCGTGAAGAACCCGAAGGAGGAAAGTGCATTGCTTAAAATCAACAAAAAAACAGTAATCGACACCTTAATTTTCAATGGATGACCAAGAGATGCTCAGTAAAATGCTGTTAAATCACCTTCATACTTTGAACCAAGACTACCTTAACTCAATATTCTTCTACAAAACAAACTGTATTTCCACAAAAAAACCCTAAATTGGCTTTTTGATTGTAAACACTAGGGCCGTCTAATACTATAATAACACATGACAAACAATTGACGCAGTAATTAATACGAGAGAACTGGCCCTTTATTAGGACCCTCTTCCACTTTCTCAAACTTACTTTTTTTCGGGAAATTTCAAATCATACGACTGAGGAACCTGCATGAATAAACACATGAGAAAGCAAATGAAGAAATTAAGGGGAAAATGTTGAGATTTAGTGATCATTACCATAAAAGTTGCAGTAATCATCTTCCCTGCAAACCATCTTCCATGAAGAGATCGCTGCGCATCTATTGCTGATTGTGTTTGTTCAAATTTCAAGTAGACAAAACCAGCAGTATTTCTGTTCATAAATTATTGAAGAAAGTATAAAATGAACAGCTGTACATAAGAAATGAAAAACAAAAGGGAAATTTCCTTATGCATACTTGTCCACGTGGATGTGTTTTATATTTCCGAACTTAGCACACTCATCTTCAACGTCATCTTTTATATCCATATCAAAATCTGGTTCCGTCTGTCATTCCAAAATAAGAAAAATTCAGCCAAAAATGCATCAAATGTTTTTTTTCACAAAAAATGTCTTCCAGCTAACCTCAACCGACGGATCAAACATATTCTTGAGTAATAAGCAATTGCTTGGAACACCGATAGTATCAATTGAAGGAATTGTGGTAGCAGGAAATCGAAGATCAACATTACTAAGTCCAGCGAGAACAGGAAGAGAAGCCATGGAAGACATCATTGGTGCAGTTCCGACAATTGGTGGTATTGGAAGAGAGAGAGCATTGCTATTACCAGCAGGGATTGAACCAGTAATGCTACAAGGAAAAAGAGGGGCATTTAATAGACCACTAAATCAGCTTCACAAACTATATATGCTAAATAAAATACAAACCTAGAAGCAGTGCCACTTCGATCCAACTTGATCATTAAAAGTGCTCTAGAACGTGCATCCAATGACTGAAATCAGAAAAAAAAAATTATACAATTTCAAACTAAATTTATCAAAATTATTTATGTGGAATAAAATAAGAAACCAAAAAGAAATATTAAACTTGTAATTGTATGTGCAATATTAAACAGATATTCTCCCCTACCAGGAGTGTTGAAAACAAATGAATTTTATTTTACTGACCAAATTTCCACCTTCGTCATCATCAAAATCACCGGTACTTTTTTCAAGATCCTGGGATCCCACTTGATCAGTAACAGCAGACACCTAAACAAAAAATAAAGTAGTAATTAGACCACGTATGTTATTTAGATCTAAAATTATAGCAAAAAACAAAACAATGCCAAAGAAAATTAAGTTTTAGAGGAAAAAATAAAGATAGAATAAGCAACAATAATTCAAAAAATGTCAGTAAGAAAGAGAAACTATTGTGTTTATGAGTAAAGACTGAAATTTAAAGAACGATTATACGAGATAAACAACAATTTTAACAAATTAACAATTACACCACACAGTCACATATTTATAATTCTGAACTTAACTAACAATTACACCACACAGTCACATTTTTATAATTCTGAACTTCAGATTTGGATTACTCCTGATACAAGAATTATCATCTAGAACACAATTTTCTTCAACGTCAGAAAAACATAATCACTCACTCCCTCACCCATCTATATCCCCTTCTTACTAACTCGTAACTTTCACTATAAAACTTCCAAATAAAGAGACAAAAATCTAGCACTGCCAACACATCACATAATACTCACTTATCCTTATTAAACAACGTCCTCCTAGAGTAACATCTAACAAACCTGTTTATTAAGTAAGAATATGATGTGTGATGAACGATTATCTGAGATAAACATTTCTCCACCGATAGACGAACACTTACACCATAGCCACAAATCTATGATTTTAAACTTCAGATTTGGATTACACCGAATGCAAATATTATCATCTAAAACACACTTTTCTTTGCTGTCATAAAAAATATAATAATTCACAACCCACCTTAACAATGTAACTTTCAACTTACCCCCAACAACTTCCAAATAAAGCAACAAAAATCTAACTTTGTCAAACACATCATGTAACACTTATAGTTATTTAACAACTTCCTATAAGAGTAATATCTAGCAAAGCATTTATCAGAAGACCTCATCCCACAGAGCAGCAAACCATTTATTAATAGGCAATAGAAGAATTGCCTCTTCAAGATAAGAGTACCTTGATCAGCTTAAAAAATAATCATACTATCATATAAAAGTAAAAATACAAAATATGAACTAGGTATCCGAGGAATCTCCTAATTTGAATAAAAAATTAAAACTTTCTGTTATTGAGGAGAGAATAAAAAAAGCGATTCACTTTTTCTTCTTATTTTCATAAACTCGACAAAATAAATCACATGCAATTGAAAACATGGACACAAGTATGCATATGCCTGAACACATGATGAAATTGTAATACCTTTATGGTCCGACCAGCAATATCTAGCTGACCATTCAAACTCAATGCATTTCTAGCATCTTCCAGGCGTGCAAACTGCAATAAGATGATATGATTAGCTAAAGTAAAATGATGACTAGCTTAAACAAAATGATATGGTCAAACCACGGGAGTTAAATGTAGAAACAGAATTCAAATTACAGTAGTTACTTATCCTTCACAATGTTAGTGATGGAAGTGGCGAGCAATGCAATGAAATATTTCTACTTTTATACATGAGTTATATTTGTCGGAATCAAATCGATCAAAACAGTCAACTATTCTTGGCTGATCTCCATCTTCAATTTTATCCAATATTTAGTTTTTTTCAGTTTAAGGGAATCAATCACAGCATAAATTAAGCTTTGAAAGATCCTGTTAAGCTTGTGGCAGCATAAAAATGATAGAAATCCATAAGAGAATGGTACATCCAGGTAATCAACCAATAATGAATTAAGAAAACTTCTCTGATTAATAGAAATGGAAAAGAGATCACAGACACTAGGCCCTTGTTACGACAGCGAGAAGATCATCTCTCTACCTTTCCGTCCGGCTAGGCCAAATCCTCTCAACCACAAATCACAGCACATGTTCCACTAACCCTCCTCCTTCCTTTTAAGCCCTTCTCTCTCCTCTAACAAAAATTTTCTAATTTCCCTTCATGGGTCTCACATGTACCTTTATTTGATTAATGCCCCTAATCAAGGGTTACCCTTTTTTCGATTGTTCACCTTGAAGGTGGGAAGAGGCCTATCATTTCCGTGTGCCCAAGAAACAATCTTATCCTCAAGATTGAATTGAGGGTATAGAGCTTTGAGGTCTACAAAATGCTCCCTAGGTGGTTGCACTATCCAAGTCGTCCTGACATTTGATTACAAATCTAGTGGTAGTGAATGGGGCAGATAAGTCACCCTCCACGTCTAAAACATCTTCTGGACGAGAGATTTGTGTTAATTTCCTTTACACTAGAGGTGAAATTTCCAGGGGAGCAGAATCAAGGCCACGAGCATCCATAAGGCAGGACACATGGAAGACAAGATGAATAGCCGAATGGAGAGGGAGCTGGAGTTTGTAAGCGACCATGCAAATTCTTGGGAGAATTTGATATGGACCAAAGAATTGTGAACCAAGCTTGGCGTTAGACCTTTTGGCGATCGACGGTTGTCGATAAGGTTGCAGGCAAACATAGACCCAATCACCGATGTTGTAATAGACATCCCGGCGGTGCTTATCGGCTTGAGTTTTCATCCTTTTCCTGGGCGGGATGGAGGTGGTAATTTAGAAAATCTAGGGTCTCGTCTCTATCCTTTAATAAATGATCAATCGCTGAAATTGGTGATATCTCTAAATAGTAACACAATAGAGTAGGAGGTGCACACTTGTAAACTGCTTCGAAAGGGTTAGAATTGATTGCCAAAAGGAAGGAAGTACTGTACCAATACTCTGTACAATGAAGACACTTCAACCAAGTGCGAGGTTTATCGGAAGAAAAACAGCGCAAATATGTTTCTAGGTACCTGTTTAAAACTTTTGTTTGACCATCCGTTTGAGAGTGGTAGGCGGTACTGTGACGTAGAGCCGAACCTTGAAGTCGAAATAGCTCCTTCCAAAACGCACTAAGGAAATTTTTTATCTCGGTCCGAGATAATGGTCTTGGGAACCCTGTGCAATTTGAACACCTGCTGGACAAAGATAGAGGCCACTTTCTAGGCTGTGAAAGGGTGTTTGAGGCCGATAAAATGTGCGTATTTGCTAAGTCAATCAACAACTACGAATTTGGAATCATAACACTCGGACTTGGGTAATCCCTCAATAAAATCTATAGAGATGCCTTCCAAAATATTGTCGGGAATAAGGAGGGGTTGAAGGAGGCCCGTTGGAGCAAGGGTATCAGTCTTGTTGGCAAGTACAGTTTGACATTCAGCCATAAACTTGTGAGCATCCTTGCGTATGCCAACCAAAAGAGTTCGACAAATACACTTGTAAGTTTTTAAAACTCGTGTGACTCTTGATTAGTCCGCCATGGAATTTGGTAAGAATTTTCAGAATATTAGGAGAATGGCTAGAGAGAGCAATCCGACCTTTATAAAATAACCTTCATTTAAGAGATGGAAATGTCAGCGGCAAGGTGTCCCTTGCAGAAGTGCCTCACGCAGCTGTAGCAGCTTAGAGTCCTTCCCCACCCACCGCATTCCCTCATCCATTGAGATGACAACTGAACATACTAGGGCATTGAGGGAACCTTTTCGTCAACTGATCAGCCTTGCTAAGAGGAGGCAAGAGATCCAAAAGGTGGGATAGAGAATCAGAAGCAGAATTCAGAACGTCTTCCTCGTACAGCAGCTCGAGGTCAAATGACATGAGTTTGAGAACCCACTTTTGGTAGTCTGGGAGTATCAAGCACTGGTCCAGTCAAAATTTGAGGTTGCGCTGATCGGTGCGCACCACAAAATGACGCCTGAGCAAATAAGCCCTCCACTTTTAAATGGCCTAAACAATTTCCATTAACACCCGCTCGTATACGGACTAGAGAGATAATTTCTAGCTAAATTATGCAAACGGCCTATTCTCATGCATTAAAACGGCCCCAACACCAGTACCAGAAGCATCAGTCTCAAGTATAAATACTTGAGAGAAATCGGGCAAGGCAACAGTTGGTAGGTGAGTCATAATTGATTTCATATGGTTAAAAGCGGCTTGTGCGGTAAGACTCCAATGAAATTGATCTTCTTTAAGAGATCAGTTAATGGGGCTGCAAGGAGGCTATAAATATGGAAAAACTTTCGGTAGTATCCTGGGAGGCCTATAAGCCCACGTAATGTCAAGGTTCCACAGCTACACCTTTGCCAGATACAATGTGGCCAAGGTATTCCAAATGATCCACTAAAAATACACATTTCTTCGCGTTTAGATAAGCTACTCATGGACCAGAGTGGAAAAAATTACCTCCAAATTTTGTAAAGGTTCTAACCCGGTGCTGCTGTAGACAAGTATATCGTCAAAGAAAACCAGCACAAACTTACGCAGAAAAGGGAAAAATACTCTATTCATCAAAGTCTAAAAGGTAGAGGGCGATATCCTCTACACCCTTCAAGCCGATGGGATAAAAATTGGCGGTGAAGTCCATATCCTCTAGTTGAAGGACATTCTGGCAAACTCTTATCCCACAAGTCTTCTCTCCATTACCAACGGTGACACTGTACAAGGTGGAGCCATCCACTGGTATTTTGGTTTGGTGTACCAATTGTTGGAAGATAAAATTGTGGGTAGCCTCACCGTCGATCAAGATTGCGATGGGGCATTGACGGGGATTAACCCAGCACTCTAATTGTACGAGGGATTGAATCGTTATCAACCAAGTTGCAGAAAAGCTCGAGGGGGCCATGATTATCTTCGGTGAACTTAAGGTCGAATTCGTTAAGGTAACATAATTACTCTCATACTTTGATTGCGGCATTGATGTCCCCCATATGAATCATTCATCGCAATGGTAACATAACCCTTTCTCTTGACGATGCCTCATTTCAACGTCTGTCACACGTTGACATGGTGGCTCAGATTTATAGGAAAGAGGCTGAGGCTTTATTCCCAGAATGGCGAGTGTGGGAGCAACATAGTCGAATTCTGCAAATCGATCTTCCCTGGGAAGTCCTGGACAAGACGGTGAGGGAAAGTGGTATTTGTCTTCAGCGAGTTGGGAAAACTCCATCAAATGCCTCAAACATGTAGGTCGAAACATCCGCACTTCTCCTTTAATTGTAGTTTTGCGCCTTTGGAAGAAGGCATCCAAAATATTTCCTCATGCACATGCGGGAGGTAGGCGATGAGGCTCTCAAAGGAGGTGCGATAATCATCCATAGAGGTGGTTTGTCCGAGAGAAAAAAAGCTGGTCACCAAAAAGCTGGTCACAATGGTTGACGTCCTTAAGTTGACGGAGTGTGTAGAAAGCATCTGATTATTTTCAGGCCAAGCCACAACCGGCTATCGACTATGCTCAGACCAAGCCGGCCCTTCAAAGCAAACAGTAGACGCCTCAACTTTCTCTTCATCCAACAACTGATTAATCCTAAAATAACGCTCCGCACGAAATATCCAAGCATCCGCCTCTTGGCCATTGAAAATAGGAAGTTCGAACGGCCTCAGTAACCAGTCAAACTTGTTCGGAGCCCCCTGATTGGAATCACAATGAAGATCCCTTCCCTTGAAGCTGGATTCTTCTCCACCAGTCATCAGAGCTTTCTTGTTAAGCCGCACCATCAAGCAGAGCATGCTCTCAGGCATGAACAGCATATCCTGCTCCAACAGAGGTAGACGATCCATCTGCTCCTCCATAGTTCGAGTGCGTCCTAATATTCCTCCAAGGAAGGTAAGTGAATTAAATCTTCCTTCAGATTGCATGATTCGTTATGCCATTGTTCGCCACTATCCTCATCTTGGTCATCGCGATAAATGACTGATCGTTGAGCCATTGTTGGTCTGCTGTGATACCACTTGGCACACCCAGGTAATCAACCAACAATGAATTAAGAAAACTTCTCTGATGAATAGAAATGGAAAAGAGATTACGGACACTAGGCCCTTGTTACGACAGAGAGACGATAATCTCTACCTTTCCCTCCGGCCAGGCCGAATCCTCTCAATGACAAAATCACAGCACACGTACCACTATCCTTACTCCTTTCTTTTAATCCCTTCTCTCCCCTAATAGAAATTTCCTAATTTCCCTTCATGAATCTCACATGTACCCTTATATAATTAATGCCCTTGATCAAGGATTATCCTTCTTTCGGTTGTACACCTTGAAGGTGGGAAGAGGCCTATCAGAGAACCAATGAAAACAAAGTGTTTTCTTCTTTAACGAGTTTATTGTTTAATCTAAAATAAAACATGTTTTTTGATGTTTTCTTTGTAACTAGATAAATACTGGTCAATAAACTTCATATATAATTCCTGAATGAATCAAGTTCTAAATCATACCTGAACAAAACCAAACCCTTTGCAATGCCCAGTTTCATCAGCAGGCAACTGCACAAGCTCCACAGAACCAAATGCTCCAAAGACCTGAAAATGGAAAGAGAAAACATTTGAATCCAAGTTAGGATTATCTTGATTGAATAAAGAACTTCCCTAAGGAAAACAGCAAAATAAACCTAGATGGAAGGAAAGAAATGATGAAACTGACACTGAGGCCTATATTCGGAGATAATGTGAAATAGGTTCACAGACCATCACCACTTCTAAAGACTCAATCAACCAAGACGATGTCTATGAACTTTGTACCATAATACTCACCTGACGAAGGTTATCTTCTGTTATGCTAGTATGCAGATTTCCAACGTACAACCTTCTGGCTCCACCTGAATAGGAACTGATAAGCCCACCTGATGCAGCTGCCGCCGCCGCTGCTGAGTGGGCCTGGTTCTTTTCAGCTTCTGATGGCTTCACCATCACAGGTTGACTAAGAAGTATCTGACCAGAAAGTGCTATTGCCATAGGGACTGACATTGCATCATAGAACTCTATATACCTGACACGAAAGAATATTAGATCTAATAAGACACAAGGAAATACTGAAGTCTACGATCGAGATACTACATATCCAAATGCATAGGAAGGGAGTCCTTTCATCTATTCAAACAGGGAAATCATATTATGCACTATCTAATTAAGCAAACTATTTAAAAACACGTCAGCCGGATAAAAGTTTCAAATCATTTTTGGGTCCTCTGGCTGAACTTATTACACTTTTTAACAACAATAATTGAAACTTTTACATCATGATTGCGCTCAATATCCTAATCATGCATACTCTAGTCCATCATTCAGCTACCAATCATCTTAGGCATATTCAAACAAAATTACAAAGTATGTTCAAACTTCTCAATTTTATCATTGCCAAATCATGTTAAAACTACATCAGTCTTCATCTTTAAGATAAGATAAGATAAGATAAGAAGTTACTAAAACCATGAGCTCATCAAAAAATTTGGTACTTCAGTTCATTTTTATAAAGCAATCATATAACACCTCTACATATTCATCCGTATGCAAGATCAACACTAGCATACATTCAACAAGTCAAGATCTTTATTCAATAAAGAGTTCCTCAAGATAATTGATTGTGACGCAAAAGAATCTACAAAATTTCACATCATCAGTACATAACCCACCCGAATCCCTTAGAACGCCTTGAATTACGATCCATTATAAGGCGTACATCTCGAACCTATAATAGTAAAGTGCATTGGTGAGGTAAAATGAAAAATAAAAAAGTAACTCCAGAAACAGAACGATGCACAACAATTGATTATTTGATTTATCAAACTGAGGCAAGATTTATGAACTATTTCTACTGGTCTCGTTGAATTTTTATGAACAAAAAGCTCTTAGGCGTACAATTGAAGAATATATTTACATCAAAAACCTCGGATTAGAATAAACACAAATAATCTCCAGGTAACTTTTTCACTAAAATAAATTCTGAAACTGTTAAGCTTCGCTCGGATTTTCAGCAAAATCCTAGTGTGCCTTACATCAGATAGAGGGGTTTAATCCGTGAGAGGAACAGTTAATACATTAGGGTTCCATATTTATTTATTTAATATTTGTTTCAATCAGCTTGTTTATTAATAACAGTGTACATAAACCTCAGCGGCATAAACTGGTACATAATCTATGTAGTAAATAACTGGTAAACTATAAAGATAGTGATAAATCTGGCCAGCTCTAAAGAAATTATTTATGTAACTCTACCAATTGAGGTAAACGATCTTTTGCACAAAAGAAATCATTAAGGCTGAAACCTACAAACTTTTTCAGACAACTATCCTGACGCTCTTACAGCACACATGAAGGGTGTGAGACATGAAACGTATAGTGGCATCCTTGTACCACAGAATCCAATCATTATTATCTGAAGTTCTTTTCTTAATCAGCCTGATGTGTCCATAGACACAAAGAACAAGTAGAAGTAAGATATGACGGATGCACACAAACCTTTCCAGCTCTTGAGAAGAAATCGTAAACATCTCTTTCATTTGCCTTCAAACAGATCTGTCCAGAATATTCATGTAAACACTTGTTATCTACATAATATGGTTGATAGGAAATGGAAGCTCATAAAATAGGACACAGAGGATAGACGTACCTGGTAGGCAAACACAGTCCTTTGATCTCGTTCGGGATCTGCCTCTGCTTCTGTTATGTCTTCCTTTTTTTCTCTGTGTCGTCTGCTTGAACAATTAAAATGCAATTGCTATAAACTAAAGAAAAGCAATTTCATGGAAAATCAAACAAAAACGTTGATAGTTAGGTATTATCTATCAGTATTAATACAAACATTGAACTCAAGTAACATATCCCTGCAGGAAATAAATAAAGTTGTGTGAGAAAATCACTGGTACAAGTAATAAATTGAGCAGCCTTTTGACCTAGAATTTGATGGAACAAACCTGGGAAATGCATGAGCATTTAAAGTGACACGTGATATAAAATAGATTTTGTACCTTATATGTAAACAACCTAAGTTTAAATGGAAACAGCGTACCATCAAGTTGGACTGATTGCAGTACCAAAGGACCTAATTGCAGTAATATGGAAATTGTTAAGAGTTTCCAGTGAAAGAAATCATCAAACTATCAGTAGTTTTAAAATTATTAGCTATATGGAATAAAACACCAAATAGCAAAACTGTAAACACACGAACTGCAACAGGCACATTCAAGCATAGCTTGTTGACGAAACCATATGATTTGGAAAGAAAACATCTTAATAAAAACTGGGTAGTAGTATCACTTCCAAGAGCTTGTTGAAATTCAGTGGTTAACTGAAGAAATGAGATCAAAAGCCAACAGCTTCATATTTTCATGCATCTCATTACCTAAAATTTCTTTGCGAAGTGATCTTAAATCTACTCATCAACTCCAATACCTCTTTCTGCCCCTAAGACAGAAGACACTTTTAATAATGTACCACAGATACAAGAACAGGAATGAAGAGCAATAAGGCATTACTCCTACAAGTCGAAAAGTTGTTTCAACTGATGTAAACTTGAAACTTTCATCAGCATTAAACCGTCCTACAATTATAATTCAGCACAACAAATACAACACCTGTCTGAAGTGCACGCATAAGAAGTACAAACGCTAAGCTACAATCAATCAATCTCCACCAAACAATCAAGCAACGAGAAGCGAGAGCAAGCGAACACAGAGGATGGTCAGAAGTCTAATACCTCAAGTATCACTCATTTCAATCAAATGTTTAAAGTGATGAACACATTATTTAGACATATTAATGACAAAGAGATCTCATCGTGAACTTAGAATATGCATTTTTTTAATTTTAAAGAAGCCACTAAATAACTTTTTTAGGTCATATTAATCAATCAAATTTTTTATTTGAGATAATAAAAAAAATTATGCATTAATAATACAACATAATAGATAGCATGAACTTGAAATAAGACACTAACATTTTGCAAAGTCATGACAATTAGCCTTGAGTTTTGAGTACTTCAAATTTGGGATATAAAAAAATTAAACAAATAGCAAACCACAGAGAAATTGGGGATGATTAATTGATAAAAACAACGACCATATTGGATGTGATAAGAAATTTTAGCAAGATAAAGCAATTACGATATAAAATCTAGCATGATAATAGGAATCAATAAGAAACTCAAGAGAACAAGAAACTTTGCCTTATAAAAACACGGAGTCACCCATCAGCTTTTTCACATTCTATAACCCTTACACATCACCTAGAGGTTCTCCAAAAGAAAAATGAAAATCAAATACGATGGAGTTCGGTAAAGTTGAAGATGTGTTTCTAACATTGGCCAAGAGAGAAGAAAAAAGAAAACAAAGTTTGAAGTTTAAACAAGTTGGTGACCTAGAAGAGGATGGGATCATAAATAGAAAATAAAATCATGAAAGTTGTTGGAAACTCAAAAACTGTCTCAGAGGTTAACAATCAACGCAATTGCATATTTAGAGAACCCAATTTAAACTTGCATCTGCTTGTGAAAACAAATAAGACAGAGCATCGTAGTATAGTCAAAAGGAAAGTAAAACTATTCATTATTATCTAAGAACTATACTGGTGAAAAAATTCTATAATTAATCCATACTCTAACTAGCATGTGCATAGGTAAAAATCTATGTGAAGTCAATCGTAATAGATTATTTGCATTCCAAAGTTGCATACTTCGAATTCGATACTGCCATTTGATGATGTCAGGCTTTAATAGAAAAAAGTATATTTGTCGCTCATAATAACAAAATAAAAAATGGTGGTGCATTTTCTCCCAGTCTACGTGAACACCAATTGAACTGATACTATATCAAAAAACAATTAGCAATTAATCAGAAAAAAAATACCTGCTTTCTCTAAATCTCTCGTTTGGTTCTCTTTCCTTTTCCCTTTCTTTACTCTCTTTATCCTGACTCCTCTCTCGATCCTTCTCATCACGATCACTGTGATGCTTCTCTGACTGGCTCCTGCTTCGGTGTGATCTCTCTCTCTCTCTTTGCCTCTTATTCTCATCTTCATAGTCTCTCTTTCCTCTATCTCTATCTCTATCACGATTCCGGTCTCGCTCTCGATCCTTGTTTTTATCTCTGTTATTTCCATTCATCTCCTTATCTTTATATCTCTCCTCTTTGTCCCTATGATCTTGGCTACTCTTATGTCTATCTTTATCTTTGTCTCTTGAAGGAGAACGGTGTCTCAATGAGCTCCTTTCTCGGCCCCAATCATGACTACGCAACTCACCCTCAGATTTTGAAGACTTGGACCGATGCTCAACACGATCTCTATCATCAAGCTTATGCTTCGAACTTCGGCTGCGGTTTTTCTCTGCAAACTTAGCAGTTTCATCACCCTCACCAGCTGCGTCCTTCACTTTCGCAGGCTCAGGGTTATCAACCATGTTCTCGAGATATTCATACTCGTCAAAGTCCATAATTTTTCTGCTAACAGCAAAAAAAAAGCATTAGAACTTGAAGCTAGGTTTAAAGTAGTTTTCATAGCCGAAATAGATCGTTAAAAAAACTTGAACATCAATTCTATTAACTTATCCCATATCTTAAAAAGAAATAAAAGGAGACCAAAACATCGACAAATGCATCTCCTCTAAGATATCATCTCTCTTTTCAATCGACAACCAGTGGTTCGATTTGATTTGATTGTTATTCACTTTCGATACAGATTGAATAAATACGCTTATGTATTTAAAATAAATAAATAAAAAATAAAAATCGACAAAAGTGAAAAAAAATGAAAGAAGGTTATAAAGAGTGGGTTGGTCATGAGAATGAGTCAGGTTGTGCGTGTTAGGGATTTCGTGTTTTGGGTCAAGTTAAACTGAATTTTTCAGGTTAACCCAAGCTTTGAGAGGTTTTGCATACAAGCTGAGAACTGAAAGAGCCAAGACTCGATCCACCGGGTTAAGGGAATAAAAAACTCGCCATGGGATTGCCACATCGCGACTCGAGACATAATGTTCTCTACAACACTGGCATCCAGAACCAGAGGCCAAACCATCACCTAAAGTTTTGGGGAACTCCAAAATGAAAGTATAGGGTGGCTTCTGCCCACCCCTATTCAGTGGAAGTCTGTCACAAGATTTCTGTATGTCTCTGATTGAGAAGTCAGAAATAAGAAACTACAACTCTATGGAGCAAGACTTTTTTTTTTGCAAAATGACTACTCCTGATGACATAGTTCACAAAATAGTGATATGTGCAAAATGACCAGCATTCGATCAACAAGGGGTGCCTAATTCTAAGTATTTGGTGATTACCTTTCAGTCATGATCATAGCCAGCTAGATAAACATAGTTCCATCTTTGTATTAGTTCTATCGTTTTGAATTGTGTTTCTTCGGAAGAATTACCTATATTCTCTATGTAATTTTTTTTTTTTTTAGCTTAAACAGTTCAGTTCCCTTTCCTATAAGAAAATAAAAAGAATTGATGGAAACAAATCTCCTACGGAGAAAATTTGGAATGATGGAACAAAAAGGAGACGCGATCAAACATTGTTAAATATAATTCTAAGAATCTAACAGGACCTTTTACTATCATCCTTTCAAAAACAATATTGTTTACATTCTAGTCCTTTATCATCTTGGATCCCAAACAACGCGCGGGGAAAACAAAAAGTAAAGAAAAGTGTAATAAGCTAAAATTAACAAAAAGACACTTCGGTGAAATCAGTCATGGCGAAAAAAAGGGTTGGTTCGTGCCATACCTAAAATGGAGGCAAGTCTGCTACGACTGGAAATTAGAGCGTGTTTGAAGATGGCCGAACAAAGTAAAAGTTTTTCTGAATGCTAGGGGAGAAAGTACGGATGAAGTTGTAAGATTGAGGCCCAGGAATCTTCGCAGCCGCATCAGCACTCCACTCCGTCTAGGGCAGCCAAAAAAGGGCAACAGATTCGATCTCCAAGATGAACACGAGACGGACGCCGGCTTTAGGTAATATGGTCGAACTACGTGTCGAATAGAAAATTGACCCAAAAAATAACTGTTAATTAATCACTTAATTAATGTAAAATAAGATAAACATCGAATTAATCCTCCAAGTTTTAGTGATGGTGAAATTTAATTTCAACAATTTAAAATAAACAACTTAAACCATGGATGCAATTTGCATTACTATTTGAGATGGGCCTGGGTCGGTTCGGTTCGTTCGGTTCGGTTCGGTGTAATATCACTCCAATCATTTTTTTTATTTTAGTATGTTTTATACGATTAATTTTTTTTATAACGAATCGTCAAAATATTGAAGACCAGTTATAATCTATCGTAAATTTTTATTTGTTCGGATTGAATTTACTATCAAAATAGTTAACTAGAAAGACCGGGACTAAAATCAAAACCGAATAGATGGTTCAGTTTGATCCGAGTGTTTTAGCAATTCGGTCTGGTTTGAAAATTTCAAGACCGAATGTCAATGGTCCGGTTTTTTAAATAACCGGATCAACCTAGAACCAATTTGTTTATTAAATTTCTGTTTTATGTTGTGTTGTGTCTTCATCTCGCTTAGCCCTCAAGCCCCTCACCAGGCACCAGTACCTCTGATTCTGCTTCTCTCTCTACTCTTTCGTCCGGTTCTTTCCTGCAATTTTCGTCAATTCTCCTCCAAGTTTTGTTCCCCCTTTAATTTCATTGATATCGGCCATGTTGCGCAGCTTAATTGCCCTAGGGTTTTGATTTCCCGATTTTTTTTCGTGGGAAAAATTTATAGTTTTTAATGCTTGAGCTTGCTAATATTTGCAGCCAGCAAAGATGGCCTTTTTGTGTAGGATTAGCCAGTCTAAGATTAAGAACTTCTCTAACAAGTTCAAGAGACACTACTTTCAAATAGCTCAAGGTTATCTGCTCAGCTCGACTTATGCCAAGCAATGTATCGAAGAAAATCGGTGTTTGTTGATTTACCCAAAACCAGCTCATTTTCAGAATAGCGTCAGATGGTTTGCTGCTCCTGTTCAGGTTTAGAAAAAATCTTTTTCCCTTAATTTTGGGTATTAAATCTATGAATAATCCTCCTCAATGCTCCTTGAATCTGCTGTTCAAGTATTTATTTTGACACCATTAAATTATGGGTAGTAGTAGAAGCAACGTCCTTGAACCAAACGTCATGTGATTGTTTAAATTGTGTTATTGGCATTATACTTACAGGTCAAACCAAAGAAGGAAGAGAGGGACTCGAGTGCCCCGCGAATAAATGGCCAAATTGTGTCTGAATTAGTCAGGCTCGTGACCGACGAAGGTGTGTTTCTGGGATTTCAAAATTTAAAAGCAATGTTTATGTCATAAAGTATGAACCTTGGTCAATCAATCCTTAAACAGACTGATTGATGAAAGGTAATAAACGAACTTCATCAGAATAAAGCAGATTGTGCATGGTAGCAAGGTAACTAGAATTATAAAGCATGCGATCATTTCTTTTTTTGTGATATTAATATGTTTCAGAATGTTGTTACTTATTCTATGTATATCTGTGCAGGACATTCAATTGTCTCAAGACGTGAAGCCTTGGAAAGAGCTAAACAACTTAAGCTTGATCTAGTTGAGGTGAAATTGTAATTTTTTTTATAATAATGCAAGTACTATTATATTCTTTTTGTGGCTGAACTCCAGACTCAAAATTAATGTCTTGTATTAAGCCTTCCTTCACGTGACTTGTAAATTTCGATCATGAGAAACAATTTGATTGAGATGTACATAAGAAAGAGAGGATAAGAATTCTTTTGGTAAAACGTTCAATAACTAAAGTTTAAGATTTTTCTTCTTTTTCCAATTGGAGATGATAAAAAAGAAAAGAGTGATTCCTAAATACCTGCAAGTATGTACCCGCATCAGACTTGTAAACTTTAATATTATGCGACAAAGTATGATTATTGGGTGTCACATCTTCAAAGAGGATAGTCCTGCGTTGGAGTGACACAATCCAAAAGATTGTCAAATAACGTTTCTTCAAGGAATTCTTGTTTCTTTTAAATTTTTTATTTTAATTTGCTCAAATGATCCTGTTAAGTTTATTCTTCTTAAAGGTTGTAGCTACCTTATCTTATATTTTGTTGAAATACATTTTTATTATAGAATATAATTTCTTTAGTCACTTATGTAATCGCTCTTCTTAACCTAATTAAGAATAAATCATCATTCTTGATGATAATCAACTCACACACTGCATGTTAGAGAGGGAAGATGGGATTTTTGGCCCCAGAGATGCCAGATTGTCCTCTACTCCTCATTAATTGTGATATATAAGACACCTTATGGAACAGTTTTTGTTGGGACCATAGACCACGTCATTAGATAAATGTTTCTTCTTGGAAATTATAAAAGGTAGATCTAGGCTACTTAAATTTAATTATTAATGATTGTCTGCTTCATTTCTCGATAGAAGAATGAAATTGGTGCTGGGTCATTTTTTATTATAATTTTCATCTTTCAATGTGACATTTTTCTGTACTTCTCTCACCCACTCTTCCACGAATCTTACAGTTTCAAACCCTTAGAAGTAAACTGATTGATGAGTGCTAGTTTGCTTATAGTTACGTTTGGATGAATTTGGGTTTATAGATTTGTTTATTGTCATGATTTTACAGGTTCAAAAGACTGCCAAACCACCTGTATGTAAAATCATGGACTATCACAGAGAGAAATACAAACAACAAATAAAGGAAAAAGATCGAACTAAAGCGAAGGTAGGATGCTTGGGGTTTGAAACACTTTTTGAGTAGTAAAGTTGACAAAAACCCTTTTGGTTAGATCAAGTGTTATTTTTTGTGGGTGAAGTAGAGATGATTACTTTTTTTTCACAATCATCTTTTGTAGTATATCATACTTTTGATTTGTTGTTGAAACTTCAGTTTTAGTTACTGTAATGCTGGTAAGCTATGGCCAAATTTGATAAGTTTGAAACAAAGAATGATAAAAAGTGCTGCAAAGCTTGTTCCTTTCCTCAATCATTATTGTAGTGTTTGGAAGCAAAGAAACAAAAATGAAAAAAGCCTCGGTGTAAATTTATTTGAAAGCTCCTTCTTCGACTCTCATTGGTGAAGGACTAATTGACTTTTGTCATTTTATATAAGCTCTTCCCTATTTTTCATTAAATTTCCCTATAATGAGATTAGTCTCTCAGTTCCTCCCATTGAAACTTTATATTAATAAAAATGTTCTTGAATATTGATCCAGTTAAGTCTACGGAAAAAGCATGGACATAGTGTTTTTTTCTTTTTTTCTTTATGTTCCTAATTGCTCAGAATGGTCTTGAGTTAGTTTTCATCTTCTCCGCAGCAATGTTTATGGAGTTAATTATAGGCTAATGTTTGAAATTAATTTTTCCGTCCACATGTCTGTTCAAATTCTCACCTTATAAACAAGTTACTTTTAGGTTAATGTTTGAAATTATTCATGGACTGTTCGTTTTTTTTGCATTTGGATCATTTTAGCTATTTTGAAATTTGAAATTTTTAATGCCTAGCTTTCCTTACTAGAGATTTTATCAGGCGAAGCATGTTATTAATTTATATTTCTTGCAGTCTGAGGTCACTTTACGGAAAGGAGATTACAAAGAAGTTCGGTTTACTGGAAAAACTGTAAGTTATAAATAAATTTTCTACTTTTTGATTTGGTTGCGCAAAAATGATATTCCAAGCAGTATTATTTGTAATTTATTATCTACTAACATTTATGCGATATCTGATGGACTTTCCATATGATGAAATCTATTGATGAAAAAATACTTTCTTTTTGTATTCAGGAAGAAAAGGACCTAAAAATGAAGGCTGATATGGTTAAGCGATTAATGGAACGTGGTTATCGCGTAAAGGTACTTTTTGCTGGTTGATTTCATTGTTCTAAACTTCTATTCATCTAGAAACATGTTGAAAAAAGTTTTCTTTTTTGATTAGTGAGTAAATCTCTTCAATTGAAGTTATTATCGCTATTGAAACAGTGCATGGCAAAAGGATCGGAGGGCCAGGATTTGGGCGGCTTGTTATCTCGACTCTCTGCGCTGGTACTCTCGTAATCTGTGCATGATAATTCTTAAACTTCTGCCATTTGTGGCGCAGAAAATTCAAAGAACGTGAAAGAACAAGTCGTACATTAAGTAAAATTGCTACGACTTGAAAAAATGACCCTTGAATTTGCCACGAATCCTGAAATATATATACTCGAAACTTATGTTAAGGGTCCGTCAATGACACATTAAAGAACAACATCCAAGAATCCATAATATCTCGTTTTCCCCTCACTACATTCCTAATATGTAGATAATGAACCTCCCAATTAATAAAAAAATATTTATTTTTATATTTTAATTTATTAAAAATATAAAATAAAACTAAAATTGCAGTGTATTTCATAGTATTATTTCACTCTTATAATTGCCACATCTCTCTTTTAATTTCTCGATCTAGGTTCTCTTTTTATAGTATTATTTCACTCTGGACACCATTACTGTAGTTTCTTTTCATTCTTTTGCCTAAGTATAGTATACATCTTTACAGATAGAAGAAGAATCATTAATAGAAAGTGGACCAACAGTTGAGAGACTTCAAGCATTCATGATTGTCAGGCACATCAAATTCGGCCCATCCAAAAAAGGGAGTGGAAAAAAACCCAAAACCTTGGAAAGTAATGAATCAATTGCCGAGGCTAACTTTGAGAAGAATAATGCCCAGACTTCAGTTGAGACCCCAGGAGATGATTTTAATGACAAGAGGACTTCATGGTCAGTTAATCATTCGACCGATGATTTTGAGAAATTATTCGATATCGACGTCCAAGCGAAAGGGACTGCTTTGAACTCTTCTCCATCGATATCTGATTCCAAGTTGGAAAACAATAAGGTTTCTCCCACCCAGAAAGATTCTTCAGCCGATGTTGCAAATAGGTACAATAGGGGTAGTTCCAACCAAGTTCAACCAAGGAATTCGATAAATAACCGAGGCAATGCGGTAAGAGACACTTATGATTCCAAATATCAAAACTCGAGGACTTCTCCAAATGAGATGCCCAGACAAGAGCCTTCTCGTCCTAATCCAGGCTTTGGCATCTTTAGTTCTTCAGAGGTTAGTTCTCCAAATCAAAAGGGTGCTCCATTTCGTCAGCCTGGGCCAGGATCCTCTTCAGTAGAGCCCTCAATAAACTCAAAATCAGACGATAACACAAATCAGAATGAACGCAAATGGGGAATTTTCAGCAGGGAGAACGATGGTGTTAAGCTAAGCAGGCTATCAAAGCCAGGCTGAAGTGGGTTCTATCAAGGAACTGAAGTTGCAATTTTTTGTGGCAAAACAGAGTCTGATTTTCTTCTTTTTTTCTGAATAAATTTTATATTTAAGTGTTGAAATTAAATTTCTTATGATTCTATGATATTCTTGCAGGAAGATCTGAGACTGTAGTGCATAATTCTCAGCGGATAAACTTGTGTATTTTTGTTTCTCCTTTTCAAACTCTTCTGTCTGGTTTTTTGATGGGTCGTCAAAAGAAGGAAATTTGCTTCTTTTTTATATCAAAACTATTCTCTCTAAAATGGGATTAATATCCATGTAATGATAAGGAAGTAATGTCGAGTAGATATTTGAATTTTGTTTCATTTTTATGTAATCCTCTCGTGCTCTTAATGAAGATCGTCGATTTTGAATAAGAACTGATTAAACCTGCATAAACTTGTTCTTTTTTTTAAAATGAGTGTTAAAACAGCTTATTTACTTTTTAAATAAATATATATAAATCCAAAAATAGAAGACATGTATGATATAATGTTAACTAGGAGTATGCACGGGTCAGTCTGNATATATATATATATATATATATATATTTATTTATTTATTTATTTAATATATTTTATGTCATATTTTAAGTAATTGATCGTGTTCGTAATCAATTTTTGAATTTATATAAGATTTTATTTGGGTTAAGGTCGGTATTTATTCGATTTTAAATTTTTTTAACCAACTGTTTCAGTCTTAATGTCTCATTGTTTAATTCATAAATTACAATTTTTTAAAAAATTAAATTTAAAATCATGTTAAAATTGATAATTTCAGTACAATTTCAATTTGGATCCGATTTTATACGTCCCTAATTTCAAGATCCTTCGTTGTCAAATTGTAGGCTAAAGAAGAGAACAATAAGAAAATGGAAAGGTCGTGGGATCAAATTTGTGTTCTCTGATTAATTAGAATAGTCAAAGCTGTCGTCTACGATGACACGCATCGATCAACCAATAGAATTAAAAAAGAAGTCAGATGAAGATATTTTCAAGTCCAGGATTCTGAGCTTCAATGATTCTCGAACCAAGGCTCGTATATGGACGTGCAATTTCATCACAGCATGCGTCACTCACAGTCGCAATAAATAATTCTATGGATTGGGTAGTCGGGTTAAGCTGGAATCAACCAGAACCGAAGATGAAAACTGACAACAACGTCCATGGTCAAACTGATGTAACCCATGATGATCTTCGAGGATACTGATGTGATGCCGGTGTCTGATATCTTCATATTCATCTTCAACGTGACGCTGAAATATAACCCTAGCTATCCTAAGTTTTCGATTTACATGAAAATAAAATTAATGTAATCTAAATCTGTTGGATTATTTTTCGGACATGACAGCATTGGATTAGGGTTTTCGACGATGTACTGAGTTGTTTTTCTCTCTTTTTTTAGAACAAGAGACTGCATAGGCTAATGTACATCCCCTCTGTCTCTCTCTAGACTTTGACGCACAAAAGCAGGAGATATAAAAAAAAGGGGTTGATGTGAGCTAGACAAAGAGGAGGGTGTATTATTTTGAGAGGAAAAAGAGGTACTATCATCAACAATAATGGCGACTGACAGACAGACGCTCGTGTGGGTGTGAGCTGCTAAATCAGTTCATCAATGGAGTTCAACCACGACCACCAAATGTCTGCTACTCATAATTCTCAGTTTTTAATCACAAAATAATCAAAAGATGAATAATTCAAAGCTTGGATCGATGACCCACTTCATCAATGCTCGGTGCAGAGTCTGAGACATTCACAATCCCATCTCGATCTCTCATCAATGGTGGTTACGATAAGACCCTCTCTCTCTCTCTCTCTCGTCTTCTTCCTCTTCTCTATCACGCTCCATGCTTCCTACGATCGTAGTAAACTGCAAGAGACAGTAGAAGAAACAAATAAGAGGAGATTTTTCGACAATAATCATGATAAGAAGATCAAATTTGTTCGGTTGAAAACTGGGAACGTATGCGGGGAGCTCGGGTATTCGTACGCTCAGACGTTTCCGAATGCTGTTCCTTCTCTAAATCTGCAAATAAATGCAGCCAATAAACTCCGAAGATAATTGCATTTTGATAATTAAAATGACGTAATTATTCAAGTTAATTTAATGTAGAGTATTAAACTCGGAAGTAAGCAGTATTTTTTCGACAAAAAATAAATAAGACATGAAGTCGTGATCGTAATCAACGTTTTCTTTCGTTAAATTCCCTTTGTATTTATTTTGTGCATGCATGTTACATTTATGAATTGGTGTCAATATTTATGTTGGCTCGAATAGGCTTGACAGGCTCGGCTCGTTTGGCTCGACAGGCTCAACGAACCGATCGGCCCGGGCTCGAGCCGGCTCGATTGTAAGCACTATGTGCATGCATGTTACAAAGATGAATTGGTCAATATTTATGTTGGTAGGGCTAGTAAAATAATCATTTTAATTTTTTTCAGCGTGATAGTTGAATATTAATGACAAACATATCGCCCAAGTCTAACGATTAATGTTAGATTTATAATTAACATAATTACTTATAATATTTATTCTATTTATTATAAATCGACTCATCAGAATATATGTTAAAAGAGTACTATAAGAATGTGAATTTATAATTATTTAATCAAATTAGTTAAATCAACCTTAAAGGAGATGAAAAAAAATCAAATCAAACCAACCGGTGAACCACAAGTTCAATAAGTAAATTTCTTAAAATCCACCATCTTGAGTGAGGGATTTGCATAACCTAATCATGGTTTAAATTTGGAATTTCTGTTTCCACCTTATATTTTAGCTAATGAGATTTTATGTAAACACCGAAGAGAAGTTAAAAAAGAGTATCAAACGCTTCGAAAATGAAATCATTCTCTATCATGTACAATACGTCTTGAGCTACAACAAATTTATGAAGATTCTTAAAAGAGACAGGCAAAAAATCGAACGAAACCAGCTAGTGAACCACGAGTCAACAAAACTAGGGGAAAGAGTTTAACAAACAACATAAAATCTACCATATTGGCATAACGGTCGATTTGGAGTAATGAGATTTTAAGTAAACACCCAAGACATGTTAAAAGAAAGTATTGAGCGTCTTGCGAATAAAGATGTATTCTCTATCTGTTACAACACGTTTTGAGCTACACACGAGTGACTAATTTCTTCAATCATATGCCTAAGAAAGACATCTAAGTTTTACATTGACATCGATACAGTTCCATGCGAATCTCAAACTTTCTTAACATCTAGTACGGTGGGCTTTTATTTAATCTACTCGGATTATTTTATTTCAAAAGTTGAATATTTTAGTTTGAAAATGTTTTGGAAATTATGAATATTTTTGTTTTCAATCCAACCAAACTTTGGAACATAAATTAAATTAAACCAAGTCAAACCAACTTTTGTTGAATCCAATCTTTCCTCCATTTCAATGCACGACATGAAAAGCATAAACGAAAGTATTGGTGCATGCATATTTCAAACACAAGTTTTCAAGAATTGTACATAATTTAATAATGATAATTCAAGCAACTTAAAAATAATTTCTTATAAAAAAAATAATTAACTCACGGGTACAGCTCAGTCGGTTCAGAGATGTTAGAGTTGGTAACAAGTACCAAGGTTCGAATTCTGGCAGTCGCACTGTGAGAGTTGTTACCTCCAATGTAGGGTACCTCCTTGTGGACGAAGGTAAAGACCTCTCATCTTTAGCCTACTGAGTCACCGTGACTTATCCCTCCACAAACTGTCAGGCCGGGGTGTAGGGGCCCTGAGAACGAGAGATTTTGTCTTTTGGTAACAATTAACACCGCGTTATCATTACTAAGATACCATATTGTAAAAAAATGTTATCAATTTATTTTATACGTTTCTTTTGGAAAATTGTCTACGTTTTATATTAGATTAACTCTAAAATTATAGAACTCAAACCACTAACATCCAACGTAATTGATCTGTTTACGGAAGGATAGAAAATATAAATTCCATGAGTTTTTAAGTACAAGTAATTTCATAATAACATATAAAAGTATTTTCAACCAAAACATTATTTTTAGATTACATTTCTCTTGTATCCAACCATTTCCATTCCACATGGACAAAACAATACCAATAATGTCTACTTTCTTATATTTATAAGATATTTTTTTTAAATCATTCACGTAATTTCGATCAATCCTTCCAATTAGATCTAAGATCGCATGCTGTGTTTCTCGAAGCTTAGCTTAGAGTTATCACATTCTTCAATGTCCTAGATTAGCCCGAAAGAGACCTCGTGTTTATAGGGTAATCGGCAAATAAACGAGCAATAATAATTGGAAATTTAATAATTTCTAAACAAGCTACCACGTAGTCTTTTGTCAAAATGATAGTAAGTTTCTCGTCAATTATTATATTTTTTTGGTCTAAATTCAAGATTGTTCAATACTTCCGTTGAATTTGTAAAATTAGCGAGATATATTTGGGTAAATATTGATCATTTATCCATCAATTACGATGATATTCGTAGTGATTACCCGAATGTTTTCTCTTAGCGGTAAATATATTGTTAACTGTTCTGTCATTCTTTTAAGAATACGAGTATGTTTTTCTTTTTTCCAAATGGCTTCAGTTGACTTTACCTCCAACACGAGTTTTCGTGATTAAATTATAACAAGAAGGCAGTTTCAACTTACTTAGAATTATCGATTTGCACGGACCAAAGATAAGAAATTGCCGAGTGCCAAAATCAACAAAAATGATGAAAAGAAAAGAAATATAGACCTGTGAATTGACAAAAAATTAAAAGAAATAGTAAAACTACGATATATAATAACATATTTTTAAACCATATATTTCATTTTTATTTGCATAAAAATGAAATATTTTAATAATAATAATAAAATAAATACAATCAAAATTTATAAATCTTCTCCATCTCTTTATAACTAAGAATTAAGATTGCCCGTCATCAGTCGAAGTTCTTCCATTTAGAAGCCCTGAAGGCTTAAGAGGGAAGGTCAATGAGGGAGATTAGCATCACTGACAGTTTACTTCCCCTTCTTTGTTCCACGCGTTGGATAAATGTGTGTCTTTTAACGAGTTTCCGTGCTGTTCAAGGTGAGATTATCATCTGCAAGATAACTTCTAAACAGTCTAGCTCTGCCACTGTGGAGTGGAGCCCATAGGCCATAGCTGGACCTCCGCTTTGCTGGCTTCACTCTCTCTGTGGTTGGGTTTTCATGGGTCTTGTCTGCCGAGACAGAGAGAGAGAGGAGGAGAGAGAGGAGAGATCTGCTTGACCTTGTCTTGGCTATTGATCTCTTTTTAGGGACTGCTTATTTCACTGTGCTTCTACCAAATCTTCCCCATTTTTCATGACCCAGATTGAAAAGCAAGAGATACGACGCGAAACCCATCTCCAACTCTCCCAAGTTTTCATTTTTTGGAGAGATTTTCAGATCTGAAAGCTGAAAATCTCAAGCCATCTTCTTCTCTTTCAACCGCCATCGTCATCCTCTTCGAAAGTGGCGCACATGGAAACAACGTCTCTTGAAGCCTCTAATCGTTGGGTAAGATGTTTCTGAAAGCTTCTTTTCTTCCTTGATGGAATCAAATTGTTGAATTTGATTTTTTCGACCCACCTTTTTTTTTTTTTCATTTTTGGCTGTTTTTTCATGAATTTCAGTAGTTTATTCCTAATTGGCTCTATTTTGCTCAAATTTTCTCAGCCGATCACTTCACTTCATGTCAATTTCTTTGATCCGGTAGTGTTTTAACTTTCGGAATCATAGCTGAGATCAAAAGGGTATTTATGTTTTGTTGTAGTGACTACGAGTTACAAAATTGGAAGATAAATTCAATCCACAATCGGAAGAATTACAGGCCTGGGCTCCTTACAGTTCTTGTTAGATGTTGAAATCCTTGGGAGTTATTCGGGTGAGATGAGGGATGTTATCTGTTTTGATGAACTTTTTAAGGGCCTGCTTATTTCCAACATCCGATCGATTTGTCAAGGGATCGGAATCCGGAGGGCGGCAGGAGGGCCTCCTCTGGTACAAAGACAGTGGGCAACACTTGAATGGTGATTTTTCAATGGCTGTTGTTCAGGCCAATAACATACTCGAGGACCAGAGCCAGATCGAATCCGGGTGTTTGAGTTCTTCCGAATTCGGCCTTTTTGGCACTTTTGTCGGAGTTTACGACGGCCATGGCGGCCCGGAGACTTCCCGCTATATCACCGATCACCTCTTCCGGCACCTCAAGAGTACGAAATCGCTAATTTTTTAGCCTATTCGACACATCTATGCTCTCTTTCTTGAAGAATTTCGACCATTTTTTCGACTGCAGGATTCGCTTCGGAGCAAAAAACAATGTCCGTCGATGTAATTCGCAAGGCATTCCAAGCCACGGAAGATGGGTTCACTTCCTTGGTCTCGAAGCAGTGGCAGATAAAGCCGCAAATCGCAGCCGTTGGATCGTGTTGCCTAGTCGGAATCGTGTGCAGCGGGACTCTCTACGTTGCCAACTTAGGCGATTCTCGAGCTGTTTTGGGCCGATTAGTGAAAGCTACAGGGGAAGTTCTAGCCATACAGGTATCGGCAGAGCATAATGCCGCCATCGAGTCTGTAAGACAAGAGCTTCGAGCTGCACATCCCCATGACCCGCACATTGTTCTTCTCAAGCATAATGTATGGCGGGTTAAGGGTCTTATACAGGTTCGTCTGTGAGTCGACGATGAGATTTAAATTATTTATGAAATTTGTATTGAAATAATATTTGTTTCTTCTGCAGATCTCTCGATCTATCGGTGATGTCTACTTGAAGAAAGCCGAGTTCAACAGGGAGCCACTTTACACCAAGTTTCGGCTCCGAGAACCTTTCAAGAGTCCGATATTGAGCTCGGAACCATCTATTTCAGCGCTCCAATTGCAGCCATGTGATCAATTTATCATATTTGCATCGGACGGTCTGTGGGAGCAGCTCAGCAATCAGGAGGCCGTGGATATTGTCAAAAATCATTCCCGCAGCGTAATTTACTCGAACATACTCAACGAAACCTCGACTGAAATTTGATTCACTCATTGCAAAGTAGTCCAATCTGCCTTTTGTTTCGTTGAAGCAGGGTATTGCAAGAAGGCTAGTGAAAGCTGCATTGCAAGAAGCAGCAAAGAAGAGAGAAATGAGATATTCGGACTTGAAGAAGATCGACAGAGGCGTAAGAAGACATTTCCACGATGACATCACGGTCATAGTCTTGTTTCTGGACTCGAGTCTAGTGAGCGGGGCAAGCTCGGAGAAGTCCCCGAGTTTATCGGTGAGAGGGGGAGGGATCAACCTTCCTTCTAAAACGCTCTCTCCCTACACTACTATAGAAACCAGCGCTGCCTGAGCCAGCTCTTACGGGTGGGTTCATGAGCCGATTCGATGCCCTTACCGGACAACTGGGACTGCCGAAGATTCGGAGAAGATAGATCGGAGTATGACACTTCCTTTGTTCTATATATACAGCTCTGTTAGTTGTATGAATTTGAATAGATGCTTCATGGGTGTTGTGTTATTATATATATTCTACCACGAAGTAGAAAAGGAAACGGGATGAATCTTGTCGACTAGGCTAATTCTGCCGATGAAGAGTCTGTTTGAATTGTTGATTTCTTTGGAAATTCCTCTTTTTTTTACTGAACAGAACAATGGCTGTCTGTGACAAGATTTTAGACCGACATTGTGCCTATGCTTCAAAAGTCCAGCAAATTTGGTTGGATTATGCTCAAAATACAATGTACGAGTTAAAAATAGAGAATTTAGTAATGAATTATTCTTAGTTTTCATAATCTTAATATAGAGATGATAATATTGCCATTAGCGTCACAAAGACGATAAATATCGTACTTTGACTGAAATTGTGCCTATACTTTAAATTTTTTCAATGTATATTGGTATGTTTTTATCATGGAGTCAGAATTTATATAAAATTTAGTGTTTGTACTTGCAGCTTTTTTTGTAGTTTGCAATTAGTTGGCCATGAAAATGTACTGAAACTGAAGAAACCTTCCTACAATGGTTTTTGACCCTTTTCTAAGGCAAGCTTTTGGAATAGGAAACGAGGTTTTCCTTTCTAAATTATGGGCATACATCCCTCTAATCTCATTATTTATACAATTGCGAAATTCCTCGTCCCCATGGCTCTCACACCCCGACCTGACAGCATGTGAGATGGTTAATCACAGTGACTCAGCGACCCAGAAATAAGAAGCTTTAACCTGATGTCCCAAGGAACTACCCTAACATTGAGGATAACAACTCTCACACTAGGACAACGCAGACGTCGAACCTAAACTCTTTATACTAAATATACTATCTCTTAGCCAACTAAACTATGTCCGACTCTCTAATGTCATTCTTTCTAACTAGAGCCGTCATTCTAGCAAATCAGGCCAGATGATCATTGTATAGGGTAAAGTAAATGGCTGTTGAATGTTCAACCATTAAATTTTAGTGATATCTAAATTGAGGTTAGGAGGTCAAAAAATTTGACATACCAATCCTCGAATTAAATAATACAATATTTTTTAGAAAATTAAATATAAATTAAAGTTATTTACGTATATTGAATTTGTTTAAGCTTGACTCGCTCGATTCAAGATTAAATCGAATTGACTCGAAGTTCGCGAGCTGACCTAAGCAAAATTTAAAAAAAAATTCAACAAGCTCAGTTTAATTAAATTCGATTTGAAAAATTTGATAGATTGGATGAACTAAATCTTCCTAAGATACTCAAATGCACATTATATTTTTAACTATACCTCTGGTTCACACACCCTAAGGTGATTTGGTCGAAATAAGTATGGGTTCATGACCTCGAAGTAATTCAAAACCACTCTTGGTTGGGAATTACAAACTAACGAAAGAAAAGTAGAAAGAGTAAGGGGAAAGAGGTGAGAGAAAAAAGGCTACTTTTGGTCTCAGTTTTCAAGACGTCAGAGCATATTCACGCCAATCCAAGAACAAAGCAACCACCTTTGGTTCTTTTTTAATTTCCGGCTCTAGTCAAAGGCACGATTCTCAGTGCCCACCACTTGTCTTCCTTCCATTGGACATACATGCCCAGTACATTTCCTGCTTACCCACATACTTGTACATGGATGCAACTCATCTATTAATTGCCTATACTAAACAACCCCTTATGTAATCTAAGAGGATAGCTCACCTTCATCATCCTTAGTGATTTTAACACGTTTTTCCACAGTCTGAATGTATTTTTGTAACAAATTTCTGACAAATCAATTAGATAAGAATAAAAAAATTGATACAGAAGCATTTGATACTTTTTTAAACATCTGAAGAGCTCGTAAAAGATTTTAAAAAAAATCAAGTTAAATTTGAGCTATTTATTCAAAATTCAGGCTTAATTTAAGTTTTTACCCTAAGTTCTAATGTTCAATTTGTCAATGACCCAAAACATAAGGCTTGCTTATGCTCCATAGAACTTGTAGTTTGGTTATGCTTCCACCAAAGGCTCGTTCCTCAGTCCTCGCTTGAAGGCTATTTTGGGAGGGGTTGGGTTCCCAAAAGACTTAACTATGTCAACAGGTTTCAACTTTTTGTTTCCATTAGACCCGACTTCTAGAAATTCTTGCATAATATAAGTCTTGCTGTCTAGATTTTAAGTGACATTGCTGTGCGTTTAAGGAAAAGACAAGACAATTTTTGTCAAGGGGAGGAACGTAATTATAATCTTGTCATTTGAAGATGGTAAAATATAGAGCAATCTCTGATTTGCCGACCATGGTTGACTACTGTTTTTAGAGAGAGAGAGAGAGAGAAGAAGAAGACGGTTCTGTGGCACATAAGCCAACTTATCTGGTGCAGAATGGTCGAACACTATGAACAGTCTCTCAGTCTCGTCCTCTTTCTTTCTCGAGCCCCTACATTCACCTATCTTACTGCCTGACCTTTCATCTGTCATCCTCTCTCTCTCTCTAACATCTTCTTCTTCCTAACCATGCTTAGACAAAGGTATAATCTTCTCATTTCTGTAAATTTTTTTATCATTTCTACTGCAACTTGTTCACTTCTAATCGGGCATCACTCTACGAGGCTATGTCTGAGCCTGAGTTTCTTGTCAAAAATGGTGAAATGGGCCACTGAGAGACTTCCCGAAAGGCCATTTTCTGGCCAGTTACCTCCACTTCTTGCTACAAGATGAAATGGGTTTCTCTGAAAGTTGTCGAAAAGCTGCATTTTTCCAACTTTCTAAGACATTAGAGCGAAACCCTTTTTTTATTACTGGAAAGAATTTACAGATTTCCTCAAAAGCCCATCGTTCTGAAACTAGGTGGGAGCTCAGATAGAGAGAGATGGGGTGTGTTGCTTCGAAGCTAGAGGAAGAGGAAGCAGTTTCCATATGTAGAGAGAGAAATCGCCAGCTTAAGCTGGCTGTGGAGAGAAGGTACGCTCTTGCAGAGGCACATTGTAAATACTTTCAAGCACTGCTCGCTGTTTCTGCAGCCATTAATTTGTTCGTCGCTCGCCATTCTTTTCCTTCTTCGCCATTCTTGATCACCTTCCCACCGCGGTGTCCGCCGTCTCCGTCAGTCGAAAATGTGATAACCAACCCGATGTTTCTTCAGCAGAGGCCTTCGGAATCGACCCACGAATCCATAGCCTGCCAGTCTTGTGCTTCTTTTACAGATTCAGAGTCATTGGAGGAAGAAAATGAGGAATTAGTGGCGAGAGAAGAGCAGATTCCTTCTGGGTATTACTACATGCAAATTCCTCCACCTATGCCTTCACCACAGAAAGATTTTGGGTGGGATTATCTCAACCCTTTCGATTCCATCCGGCATGAAGTTATCAGCGGGTACGGCCGGAGCGCCGACGATGATCTCAAGGCGGTGAGGGAAGAAGAAGGGATTCCGGAGCTGGAAGAGGAAATGGATAGACAAGATCAAGAGCTAAAGCCAGCGGATACCAAGGAAAGCGATTCTCCGGAGACTGAAAACGGTGATGAAATGGTTAGCTTAGCACAGGAGGAAGAAGAAAGCCAGAGAACGCTAAAGGGCCTGACTGTAATAGACACACCAGCCGTAGGAAGAGAGCTGTTGGAAGCTCTAAAAGACATTGAAGATCATTTCTACAGGGCTTACGAATCTGGAAAAGACGTTTCCAGAATGTTAGAAGCTAGTAGAATGCAGTTGCTTTCAGGATTTGAAGAAATTAAAGGTGGGTTTCCACTTTGTTTAGCCTACTTCAAGTTTTGCAGCAAAAAGTACTAACTTGTTGTGCAGCATCAATATTTACTGTAAATTATGTATCCCCTTCATTGCAGAGAACTCGACGAAGCTCATCCAAGCAATAACATGGCATCGGTCTGCTTCTTCGAAGCCTTCTTCCTGTAAGAGCCTTGTGGCATCTAGTTCGAAAGGTTCTTCGACATGGACGGAATTCAGCAATGATCTGTTTGATGATTTTGGAGGAATGGAGTCAGGAAGCCATTCATCCACTCTAGGACGCCTGTATGCTTGGGAAAAGAAACTTTATGAAGAAGTCAAGGTGAAGTTTTAGTCCAATCTGAAGATTACTTGCTGAAACAATTTATGCATCAATAATTTGAACCTGCGAGATTCAATCGAAACTGGTTTTGATTCCTGTAATGAATTTTGCATCCAGGCCGTGGAAAACATGTGGAAAATGTACGAGCGGAAATGTTCGAGATTGAGAAACCTGGGTGTAAGAGAAGATGATGAACTTACTCTGGACAAAACCAGAGCTGCAATTAAGGATTTATATGCACGGATTCTAGTGGCAATCCGGAGTGCCGAGTCTATCTCGGAGAAGATTGAGAAACTAAGAGACGAAGAACTGCAACCACAGATCATCGAGCTGGTTAAAGGGTAAGAATTGAGGTCCATAGAACTCTGATGAGGATTTTAGATTCAGAACCAAGATATATGCAGTTTCTAATTGAATTTTGGTAATTTCAGCTTGACAAGAACATGGCAAATCATGTTGGAATCTCACGAAAAGCAGAACAAGATTCTGGTAGAAGTGAAAACCTTTTCCTGTCCGACATTTGGTAAATTCTGCAATAATTCCCATCGACTCGCTACAATCCAACTCCTGGCCGAGATTCAGAATTGGAAAGTGTGTTTTACAGAGTATGTTTCCGCCCAAAAGGCTTACGTTGAATCTCTCAAAGGATGGTTGAACAAGTTCGTAGTCCCGGAGGTTGAATACTACTCTAGGGCACGGAGTTCAACTGCTCCTCCGGTCGTCGGACCACCATTATTAATGATCTGCAGAGCTTGGTCTTCTTCAATGGAAGATTTACCTGACAGAACAGTCGGTTTCACGCTAAAAAGCTTTGGAAACGATGTGAGAGCCCTTTGTGATCAACAATGGGGGGAGCAACAGCAGAGGAGGAGAATCGAAAACCTGGCGAAAGAGCTCGAGAGAAAAAATAGGGCATTGCAGAAACAGGAGAACAAGTTCTGCGAATTGATGATTACGGACCACAAATCGGAGCCGGAAATCGATCCGCGGGACGATTACTTGACCGACAAGAAGGATCGATTAGACAAATTCAGAAGAAAACTGGAAGAGGAGAGAGAAAAACACCATAGCTCAATGCAAGAAACGCAGAGGATGACGCTGATCGGATTCCAAACTGGATTCTCCGCAGTCTTCGAATCATTATCAGAGTTCTCCAAAGCTTCCCTGAAAATGTTCAACGATCTCGTGATTTACAGCGACAACATGGAGAAACTGGGAAGCTTGCCTCAATTCGAAACCCATCAATGTGAAGAAAATGGCGGCATATAATCGATGAAAAAAAGCCCTCCTAATCACCTGTGTGCTTGTGTACATGAATCCCCTGTCGAAGCAGCTCGCTAAGCCGCAAATCGTTTGTATTTTGATTTAGACATCATACGTGGAGGGATCTGATTGGTTGGTGTTGTATATTCCACAATACCCTCCCGTAGCCCACAATTTTGTGACCCCCGAAGAAACGGGAATTTGAAGTGGGCATGAGATTAATCATTTCATATTATTATTATTATTATATTACATAGTTTTTCGTCAAGCAAAGAGTAAGATCTGGACTCTGGAGGGTATTAAGATTAGAAGCCAAAAGGAGAGGTGGCAGGGACGGTGGTGGTGGCAGCTCTGCGACTGTTATGAGGGAAGACATGACGGTGGCAGAGGGGGGAAGCCTTGTAAACCGAGCCCATTTCTGTCGTCCAATGGCCACGTGAAGGTGTCTAAAAGATACTGTATACCCTCCAATTATTTCCCTCATAATTTCACTGCACTGAATAGAGAGTTTGAAGGTCTGTCTGGGGGTTGCCGGCCGCCGATCTCTGGATTCACGGCGGGCATCTGCGGTGAACAACAACGGCGAGAAATTCAAAGCAATTTTAATGTAAAGGTTCGAGAAAAGTCACGCGGAATTTGATTCCCGAGTTGCAAATTAAAGAAATCTGCTTCCAGAAACACCATCTGATTCCAGAAAAATGAGGATTTTTACAGTCATTTCTCAAAGCTTAATCCAGACATTTATGAGCTAAGTGTTGTGAAATAAAACGAGTTCCATTAACTCTCCTACTCCGGCTGAGAATAAGATAGAATGACTAATTTTGACACAATTTTATTGCTGCATTTTGTACAATGTGCAAAGATGTACATCCTTGGAGAGACAATATGTGAAGTGGAAAAAAAAAAGTAAACTAGATTACTGAGACAGTGTTGTCCTAAATCTACCTTAAGTACAGAGAGACCAATAACTGAGAAAAGAGCACGAATTCACTTACTAATGCAGCCGGGGAGTGAAGGCCGAGAAATGGGATGATATCCACCTGCAGCCAGTTCTCAACAGCCGATCCCACAACTGCGCCTATAACAAGCCCACCGACAGTAATTACGACTGCCTTACCTGCCGAGATAACGGAGATAATTGAGATGATGTGAGTGGGTATTAAAGAATCTCAAAACAACCACAAGTGATTACTTATCGACAGTCAAATTCAGTATCTAACATTTGAATCTCTAATATTCCAACCCAGATTGTTTTGTTTATTGAATTGCCATTTTCTTGTTTAAACCTCGAAAACCCCATTTGTTGTAACTATTTTAAGGTTAACTTCATTATTATCAAGTATAATGTAACCATAGTTTAGTATTGTCTTTAAGGTTGTTTTCTTATAAATGGTGACATTGATGGATGTAATATCAATCTCTAAATGTCAATACTTTTGTGAGAACTTCACTAAAGAGATTCTTTCCGGTTGAGCCCATGGTCTTCGCTGGAACGATTCAAGCCGGACCATGGTAGGTTATTTTCGTATTATTCCCTCAACACCATAACATAACTTATTTTTTGAACAGGATTAGATTACCACACCACTTAACTTTCCTAGCACCAGGGCGAACCAAATCATAGTAATTTAAAACCATTCAAGCTTTTTTAGAAGGAATGCTCACCTAACTTGACATTCCTTTTCGTGATGAAGTACAGTGAAGCTCCAAAACTACCGGCCAAAATCAGGCCAGGGACATCAGCCCCTGCATATGGCTCTGCTGAAGAGGCAGTGGTAGCTCCATTCACAAAAGTTAACACCATTAAAGCTCCAAAGATGCCTGCTTGTATGCCCAAGTCACGAGTTGAAGGCGTTTCAATTGAAATCGGCATGGTTTTTACAGCCCCTTGCAGCCACTGAGGCATTGATGCAATGTTCGGAGAACTTTCCGATTTGACATCAGCAAAACGAATACCACTATCCACAACCTTTCCTGCCCGTCGCTGAGAGAGGCTCTTCATAAGAAGCATGTCATATGCAGCTTCAACCTGATGAAGATTGAAAAGTGCTAGTAAGAACTCATGAAGTAACATGATTATTTTCACCATTTTTTCGGCTGATTTCGAGATGAATTCAACAAAATTAACTTACCAACCAATGCATAACCAAAAATTTTGCAGCTAGATCTTGAATTCATAATCCACATCTGGCTAAACATGAAATTTGATATCTATAAATATAAAACAAATTTCCCTTCTCGTTTTTGAAAAAACATGAACTTAAAATAGATTATGTTATCAGACAGGAACTTCAGTTAGAGATTCTTGACAGAAAAAAAAAACTTGAAGCGACCCTTCTTGCATTGCATGAGATCAGGGAAACTTGATGAAATGTCTACACGACAGTCCGCAGTTATCTATGCCATGCAACTACAACTATCCAAAAAATAATTTGAGGAATCAAAGCTCAAAACGATTAAAGAAACATTAAAGTTTATGACAAAAGTTTTAGAAAGATCACGATCATACGTTTTCCACTGAAGTTTAAGGCTAATTGAAATTAAATCAAATAATGAATCTTTTCAAATGTTAAACAGAGCTTCATTACGTTGTACGCTAAATAATAGTCGTCCTTCCATTGAAAATTTCAAGTGGATTCCAAGAAGGTGAAGAATGCAATGAACCATTTGCGGTGATTCTGAATAGCTGACGACGCCAGTAGATTCCATTTCCAAAATGGAAACTCAAACTCGTGAAAATTAAGCAATTATTGTTGCCATGAGAGAATAATTCAACATTAAACAAATGGAATGAACAACCCACCATCGCTCCAGAAGTTCAAATCGAAAGAGCATGATTTAACCTGCGCAATCGCTTCCTTGTCGCCGTTACAGGTAGCAAGAATGGAATTCTTCGCTCGGAGTATGTCATCAAATGATGCTCCTTCCGATACACCCAGAAGCTTGAGCGCGTTCTCAACCGACATCTCGAACGACGCAGAGTCGTCAGCTCTGGAGCCGGCTTGCACCGGTCTGACAGGTTTCACAAATGCGCGGCGTTGAGTTTGATTAATGGCGCTTCTCCAAGAGGTTGACTTAGCGATGCGAAGATAATCGGATCTGAGTAAAAGAGGTCTGTGGAAAGATGAGCCGCCGGAGAGGCGGTTGGGGCGGACGGAGAGAGTGGTTGCCATTCTTTCGCAGAAACGTGAGGCTGCTCTTCTGTGAAACGTGGGAGCTGAGCTTGTAAACTTACAAGTTACAATCGCCATTGAAGTCTTCGATTCGTCGAGGTATAGAAAGCGACATGTCGGAATAAATATCGAAAAACTAGAAGACGAAAAAACGGCAATGGAGACTGGAGAGAGTGTTCATTTTCGTAGCATTTTTGGAAGCCTAATCATCAACGACTGGTTGGCATTTCATTTCACCATGGAAGATGTTCCTATAAATTCTTTCACGACCCAAATCCTTCGAATGGAACAACAGCAATTCTTCGAAGTTCCATGAGAAAATCAAATTCGTAAACCTAGTAGCAGAATCATGTTCACCGGTACTGTGGTTATCTCCCGCATTCCCTGCTTCTCAATCGCATACAAACACGAGTACTGGTGTAGAGCTCGTGCTCTTCAATCGAATGCGGATGGACGGCAAAACATTACCAACCATAAGGTTGTAATCCTTGGCTCTGGTTGGGCTGGCCTTGGCGCTGCGCACCACCTCTGCAACCAGGTCCCTCTCCCTCGCTCTCTCTCTGCAATTAATTCATTCAAATTGCTGAGTGTTTTTTTTTCTGACAGGGCTTTGATGTCACTGTTCTTGAGAGTAGGAACGTTTTTGGAGGCGCTGACAATGTTGGGATACATGGTAGTCACCATTATTGACTTGCACATTTTTCAGATCATTTCAGAATTTCACAAAAATCATATTTTCGCTCGAAAGAAATTTTGTATTGTAATGAGTGTTTTAAGGAAGAGATGAGCATGGTCGTGGCATCAACTGCAGCTGCTTATTCTCGCTCAGATCATAGAAATTTTCTGAGTTTTGGCGAGGAAAGATCTCACATATTTTTGAACTTGAAATTTAGGTTTTCGGTATCCTTACAAGAACATTTTTAGCCTTATGGACGACCTTGGAATCAAGCCCTTCACTAATTGGACGACCTCTGCCCATTATTCAGTTGATGGATTGGAGGTAAATAAATAACACTGCCTGTAGATACCACAAAATCTTCACATGGTTCATGAATTCAAATTTATACAGTTGCCTGGAATCTGACTTCTCACTCGTTATGCAGGTTAAATTTCCAACATTCCAAGATCTTCCTCAGCTCCCAACTCCTTTTGGAACCTTGTTATATACCCAAGTATGCTTTTCTCTAACATCATATTTGAAGCACAATATATTCTACTAAGATTGTTGAATCTTTCAAATGTTTTAACAGTTCTTGCGGCTCTCGTTGGCAGATAGATTAACACCACTGCCCTTGATGGCTGCAGGTACTATTCTTTTCTACTTCTTCATAAGCAATCGGATCATGAGAATGAAGTTTTTTTAGAGTTTGGCTCAGAGGAACATAGCAGTTCAATCAAATTTTAGATCCTATACGGTAGCTTCATTGAATCAACAACGAAAACATTTAAAACCTTCATATTTATTACCACTAGTTACTTATCATTCTTGATGTCAAGAATGTGTTTCTGTGCACAGACTTAGGGTAGGAAATCGTGGAAGTTTCGCCTAAATATGGCAAACTTAGTGTAGACTTAGGATAGCGAGTTGATGTCAAGAATGCTGACAAAATGATTAAATTGCTTTAGATTTCAATGCTTCGTATCCAAAGAGAATTGATAATATATATTCTCCAGCTTGAGAGTGTTTTTAATATTTAATTTTATTTGAATAATTAGGATTAATTTATCTAAATAGAATAGTTTTATGTTTTTAAATGTCGATGTTGCATATATCATGGGTTTGCTGTATTTTAGAGTAATAATTAATTTGTGAAATTTCATTCTTCCCAATTGATTTTTTGACAGAAGATTATTTTATAAACTAGGCATGTATTGTGACAAATAGATCAAAAATTCATTTGCTTCACGGTAGTTAATATCATTAATAGTTTTCTCTTTTTTATCTTGTTCTCAGTAATCGACTTTGACAACACAGACACTGCTTGGAGAAAATACGATCCAAGTAAGGACACGTATCAATTGAGTTTTAAATGGAGGTTGTAACTCTTATAAAGGGATTTAACTGGTAGTGACTGCAAGGGAGCTTTTCAAACAGTTTGGCTGCTCAGAGAGACTCTATAATGACATACTTTGTCCATTGCTGCAAGTGGGTTTATTTGCTCCAGCCGAGCAATGTAGTGCTTCTGCAACTTTGTCAATGCTATACTTTCTCATGCTCGCTCACCAGGTTTGTGATCTCGAATTTTTTTCAAGTAACAGACATTGGAATTGGTTTTCTTAAAACCGTGAACCGGTCGGGCCCATGCTGTGAACTGCGGGTCCGAAACCACGGTTCGGTTGAAAATTGAATTAAAAATTAAAAAATATATAATTTTAATACATTAAATTTTAAAAATATATAATTTAAAATATTTTTACTGTATTTGAGTCGGATTTTTGGATTTTTGGCCATTTTCGTATTGACCTGATGGTTAACCAGTTTTTGGCCCGAATCAAGCTAGAGTCAAAATTTTGAACCGGCCTGTGAATGGCGGTTTTAAACCTTCATTACCTGTTGCCTATTGTTTTTAAAAGGCAAAACCTGCCCTGCTTGGCCAGGCCGGTTCTACCCGCAGGTACTGGCCGGTTTTACCTACCCCTAGGAAATAGTTGAATCATGCTTTGTAATTCTTGACACCTTTGTAGAAAGATTTTGATGTGGCCTGGTGCTGTGGTTCGGTGAGAGAAAAGATATTTGAGCCATGGATGGACTCTATGAAGAGCAAAGGTTGCGAATTTTTGGAGAGAAGGACAGTGACAGATCTGGTCTTTGATGAGCAAGCCAGTTGTATCGAAGCAGTTGTTTGTGGGGGAGAAATATACCCAGCAGATGCTGTTATTTTGGCTGAAAACATTTCCACAATCAAGGAATTGATCAGAAACAGGTATGGTTCTTATATCTAGACTTCAACTCAACGTTGTTCTGCCTTCTCATAACATTTCTTCTTTTTGAAAACTGAATCATGCTTCTTTAAAAATGGAATTAGGATATAAATTAAGATATAAAAAGGATGGTATATTTTTACACACACACAAAATAGTTAGACTAAAAAGAAAAATTTCAATAACAAAATTTTATTGATTAATTTTTATATTTGCATTGAATTAAAGTCATATTCTGTATCAAAACGTAAGATAACGCGGATTATTTTGTTGATCTCTTTGCATGATCTTGCCTTGAGTGGATGAAAAATGTCCTTTTGTTTGCGCACCAGTGCCTCAAATACTACTTGTAGTAAACAAAGTGGCATTGATATATGCACAAATTCATATGCATTACTGGTTATACTGTTTAAACATCTAAATTGGAATTGAACTCTTTGGAGACCCTTAAACTCAGCCATAGATTTCCTGTGTTTGTTAGAGAGTGCAGGCCACTCGACATCTAACCTTTTCTCATCTACTATATTCTCATCCAATCTGTCTTTTCTGTCCTGTCCAAATCCCTCGCTGTTTTCTATTATATAAACTTATTTGAAAAAAATAAAAAGAAATAATTATCAGAGTTGGAAATTTTTTACTGAATGCATGCACTTGTGCGAAATGAAAATGTAAGGATTTGGGAAGAGAGGTCTCTTTCTGGGATTTGACAAGCCTGAACTTCTCAAAATTGTGCAATATTTTGAGAGGCTTGTAGTTCAATAAGAAAGTCAAGCGACTCGCAAGAATGAAGTTTTATCAAGTCTAATAGTTCATCGAACATATTTTAGTTTTTGGTAGCATAAGTAGATAAAACTCCTAATGCATCAACTATTTCTTGATTTTTTTTACTGAGAGGATTTAAACTGATGGAATTTGTTTTGTTCAGTCCTGCATTATGCAGAAGAGACGAGTTTCTCAAGGTTTTGAACTTGGGTAGTATTGACGTTCTCACTCTTAAGCTTTGGCTGGACAAGAAAGTAAGCATCCACAAAGAAACTATCAAATGCTTTTCCATATTCATTTGTTGACATTTTTTCCACTGCTAGTGAATAAGCTTTTTTAATATGGCTGACTCCATATCTATTCAGGTTAATATTCCTAACGCAGCCAATACTTGCTCACCATCTGACCTCTCAGTTGGATGCAGTTTCTTCAACTTGAACATGATTCATGAGGAGCACAAACTCAATGAACCAACTGTCTTACAAGCTGATTTTGTTAGTGCCGATTCTTTTCTTGCCCAAAACCAAGAAATTCTTATATTACGAATATTCCAACGTTTATTTATTCCTGCAGTATCATGCCAATGAGTTGTTGCCGCTTGAGGATAAAGTTCTCCTCTCGAAGGTCATGTCTTGCCTTTCAAATTGCGTAGACGACTTGACGAATGCTGCTGTGATTAAAACAGAGATCGAAAGATGCCCATGTGCCTTGACTCATTTCTCTCCCGGTATCTATTTTGAAGAATTGACATTTCTAAACAAAAGTTTTCTTTTCTCATACAAAACTTAGGATTACCATCTTATTGTAGTAACACAATGACTTATCCTCTGTTCATTTGTTTACATTATTGGTAAGAAATGAGTAGTGCAATTGACAAAATAATCAGGATCGTATCTGTCCATGATTCGTGGGTCAACTTCTTTCCGGAACTTGTTCATGGCTGGAGATTGGATTGTAAACCGACATGGTTCATGGTCACAGGTTCATTTCCATGACCCTTTTTCTTGTACTGAATTTGGATTATAGAAATAATGATCATGTTATACAGGAGAAATCATATGTGACGGGACTCGAGGCTGCAAATCGGATTGTAGATTATCTGGAGGAAGGAAGCTTTGCCAAAATCACAGCAATGGAGGAGGATGAGTTTCACATTCAGACACTTCGTAGTCTTAATCGAAGATTGAGCGAGATGAGATCTGAGCTTCCATTTTTCCAGTTGTTTCCTCCTACATTGTAAACTGATAATTTTTAGGGATATTTCTTATAGAAACATATTCAGTTGGGAGAATTCAAAGAATAAATAGATGAGATTATATATTGATTTAATGCAAAGCAATTACAGCACTTGTACATATATTTCGAGAAAGTCATTCTTAGAGGCGTCACCAACATAGCTTAGCTTGGGAAAATACTTCCTTTGGTTGGATCCTCCGGCCACGGCAAAATGTTGTCTTCCACATGCTTGATGTCACGGTCCTACTTTGTAAGCGGCTTAAAACCGTGCAATGTTCACTATCACATCACAATGGCTTCAAGTTGTTGACATGACTCTTGGTGGATCTTGAGTAACTCGGTAGGATGTCCTTCTAACTTTCACTATAACTTCGATGAGATCTTGATTCAATAAAATTCTGAAAGTTGATTTCATAATTCTTGAAACCTTATTGTTTTTTTTTTTTTTTCAAATATCATCCTAAAGAAAGTTGTGAAATATTCTTTAAAACTGAAAGATTACATTTATTTCTCTGACTCCTTGATAACTTCCAGTAGAAATGCTAGCGAACTAAATTTTTTAAGTAAATAAGTGCACAGGGGAGTTATAAAATTTGTTTATTTTTTGAATTGCATAAGCTTCATAATTCATGATCTTTTCACTGTCCCAACCATATTTCAGGGTGTTGGACATCAAAAGGGCTATGAGCAATTTGACAAGGTTCTCATGGGCCTCCCCCAAAAAATATTGGATGACAACAAGCGGGTGCAAGAAGCTTACACTTGAGGAGGTTCTTGCATAATCTGATCATTTATGAAAGAAATTCCCTTTAGGGATTCTAGTGTCATGTATTTATTGTTAGTGGTCTTGGTTTATTAATCTGCAGGAAGCTGCAGAGGAGTTATCACCACGTTTGGAAGCTATATTGCAGCACCTTATGTGTGCTTTTGAAAAATATCAGGTTCTTCTTCATATATGCTGAATCTTCTTGAATTTCTTTGAGAGCTAATATCTTCTAAGTTCATCGTCTTTTTAATATACTCCTTACTAATGTATAGAGGAGGAACTTGCGAATTGTGTATGATGCTATTGGAACCTTAGCTGATGCTGTCAGAAGGCATCTTAATCAGGTATGTATAGGTCATAAAAGGATCAAGCGTCCTTTTTAGCTGTGTTAATCCCATTCCTTGTAACAATTGTTTCTTCTTTGAAACTTGTAATGATAATATGCTGCCTTCTTGTCTTGATATTTTGATGCTTTAATCTCAAAGTGGGAGCAACTTTCAGACTCTGATAAGGATCTTTTTCCATTGCTGGAGTGCTTCACGTCAATTGCACAGATGGGTATCTATTTCTTTACTTACTTTTGAGTTGTCCTCAAAACCTAGTAATTTGCTAACGTTTGGACACACTAACATTTTTATGAATGGATTTGAGAATGTGCTTGTTATGATGCATTTTTTCAATTTATTTCCTAGTGCATGTACTTTGATGATGTCACATATCATTTTTAAAGAAACACTCAGTATTTCTGACTTTGTTTTGCATAATATTTTATTCTATCGTATCAATAGAAAAGCAAGCAAAACATTATAAACATAATGATTGTAAACATTATTTAAAGAATTTTTTTCATGGAATGAGCTCCCAAAGAACATCCAGCTCAAATTATGTCCTAAAAATGCATTTTTTTCAATTTAATCGCTTTAAACTTGATATTTCTAGCTTAATATTTTTGGTTTCTTTATCTGTGGGAAGTGTAACTAACAAAGGGGCTTGTTATGGTACTAATGGAAGGGGAATGCCTCGTTTCTAATTTTTAAAGTTAATTGTATTCTGGAAATCTAGCTGTCTTTGACTTCATTGTAATTTAATTACTTTCAAGGCTGTCTCTAAAAAGAATCCTTTGTGGAAGGATTCTTCATATCAAAATAAGCATATCACCAAACAAATTAAAAGCGTTTTCTTAGTTTTGTGGTTCGTTATTATTGTACAAGGTTTAATAAAAATATTTGTATTTAATTTACTAGAAACCACTTTGTAATTATGCATAGGATGTCGAATTTTAGGCTGTGTAATCTTGTTCTTCATGGAGGAGTCTTATAATTCTTGGTTTTACTGACATTGATGTTGTGCATAAGATAGCACTTGATTTCTTTTCTGCTGCTAGAAATAAACATGTATTCTTATAACAATATAAGATGTTGTGGGTGAGAAAAACCCCATAAAAAAGAAAGATAATGTGCTTTCACTCTCATTTAAGATGCAGAAAATCATGACGTATTTTTCTGCTTACAGGCTTTAGGTAGTGGATTTTCTGCCTTTTCACTTATTTTTCTCATACATCTTTGTAAGTTCTATACAAATATGATTGCTTTTAAAACTTGAGCAGTAAAGTAAATCTGAAGTTATTGTTTTCCACGTAATAAGGTTTGCCAACAATGGAATCTATGTTGTTTACCAAGGTCGCTTGTGTTATCGTTCTACAGGTTTCAAAAAGTAATTTGACAGATTTGCTGCTTCAATGTTGTGCTGACGAGGCTTATGATGTTCGGCAGAGTGCATTTGCATTACTTGGGGACCTTGCGCGAGTAAGTTGAGGACGTTTTAGTTTCTTCTTTTTTCTTTATTTTAGTCCTGCTGTATTTGAGATCTTAATAGCTTCTTCTATCGTTCTGTTACATGTAGGGATTGTACTCCTATAATTTTTTTTTATGCTCATCAACTTCCTTCACTGATGATTAGGTGTGTCATGTTCATTTGAAGCTTCGTTTAGCTGAGTTTTTGAATGTCGCAGTCAATCAACTGGTAAGTGAAGTTTTTGTGATTCGAATGACAGATTTTGATGTCTTGTTCATTAACATCACTTACTCAATTGTGTTCAGAAAACGTCTAAGTTGAATGAAGCCATTTCAGTGGCAAATAATGCATGCTGGGCGATTGGAGAACTAGCTATCAAGGTATGCTGCATTACTCTGATAATTACCATATTGTAATTAGGATTAGTTAGTAGAAGCTCGAGGAGGTTGAGGTTAGTAGAAGTTTAGTAGAATTATTAATAGAGATTAATTGTAGTTAATGGAAGTTAACAATTAGAAGAATTTTAAATAGAGTAGAGATGAGATAATGAGAGTATCATTGGTGTGAGTAGTCAAGTATGGAGGTTTGGGGCCCCTCAAAGTCTCTCTAGTGTACGTTTTCATACTCAATAAATCAATAAAATTCTTTTGGATTGTATCATACTCATGCTGCAAAATATGCTAAACTGTTACTAGTTTTTCTTGAAAATTTGCATCTGATTATAGTACTTAGTATGGGATTCCTTAAGCAAAAATTATTATGATTTCTTCAGTGTTCTTCGCTCATTATGGTCATCTTCTGCTGATAGATTCATCTCTGGCTTGTATGTTCGATTATATGCTTGGTGTTCTTGGATCTTCTGCAAGTGTGCCAGCTCTTGTTCAGAGTAACTTGTCGGTAGAGAGCAAGCATACATATTTCCTTTTTCAAAAGAAAGAATGCATACATAAGAGATCTTGTTTCATTTGTAAAGGTGAAACTTCAACGACATTTGGGTAACATTTACTTGCTCAAAATTTAGTAATCATATTTGACACGCCTCTACATGTTTTGAAGGACTCCCAGACCATTTTACTTCAATAGATGTTACTAATGTGTTTTCTTTCATATGAAGGTCCATGTAGAAATGTCTCCAATCACCGTGACAGTTGCTTCATGCTTAGTCTCAATCCTGCAACATGCACACGTGAGGATCTTGTGCCCATTGAATTTTTCTTTTCGTTTGAAGTTGATGCTTTGTAAATTCATATTTGATTAGATACTTTAATGGTTGGCAGGAATTGGACAAATCTCTAATAGAAAACAGTCCAATCACACTTGGAAGACTGGCATGGGTATGCCCAGAGTTAGTGCCTCCTCATATGGAGCATTTCATGCAATCATGGTGCATCGCATTGTCTATGTGAGCATTTCTCTTTGGGGCTGTATTTTCTACACTGAATCTGTAAGGGTCAAGCTTTTTCTCTTCGATTTTCCGGCTCGGTTTCAGTCTGAGTTTGGTCTTCGAACCGAACCGCTCTTTTGTGAGAGAAGAACCGTTTCAAATGTTATTATAAAATTAAGTTTCTATTTTAAAAACAAAGAGGGTATATAATGGAGTTTTATTAGCTGACGTATCTTTCAACCTACCACCAGGCACCGAGATCCAGCTCCTCCGTCTTCCTAACCAGACCATCTCAACTCTCTGTCCTCTCTGGGTCGCCGGAGGAACTCCGGATTCAGATAACTGAGATCGGAATCAGATGGGGAGTTCGTGAGCTGGAGATGATCGTCAATGGAGACCTCTGTAATTAGCTATGACTCCAGCGATCACTCCCACTCGTTCCTCCGTCGTTCTCATTCTTCCAGCTTTCTCTTCCGCGACGAGCCGCAGTCGCCGGAGTCTCGGATTGCTGACATCGAGATGATCACGTTTCAGCCATTGACCTACACCAGCCTCAAGGACCTGATATCGACGCCATCCACGGCCACCGTGAGCTCGTCGACAACGCACAATTCGAGTCGGAATGAGATTCCGATCAAGAATCCGCTGGTAAAGCAAGCGGCTCTAGCTTACCTACTTCCGATGGGATCGCCTCCGGAGATCGGAAACAAGGGTTTTCTGGAAAAGCTGAGGGAGAAGGGTTTTGGATGCCTCGGTTGGTTCAGCGACGTCGTGTTGAAGACAGCCCGGGACATGTTTGGTGGGATTTCCGATGACAGAAAACAGGCGATAGAGGATGCAAAGGAAATGGAAGAAGAAGACGAAGGGGAATAGGAAGAGTAGGTTTGACTTTGACTAATAGAGTTAGATGAGCGAAAGAGGAGAATCATGGCCATTTTTGTACGGTCATCTTGACTGGTAGATAGAAATAGAGAGAGAGAGAGAGAGGTCGATTTTTTCAGTTTCATTTTTACAGTGCAGATGTTCTTCGAATTACGTTCTGAAGTATCAGAGACAGTAGATAGCATAATCACCATTGATGAAGAACTCAAGGTTCTACAGAAACTTGCATGGGCATTACCATTGACCGAGAGCATCCATGTCAGTGCCGAGCCCTCGGAGCGAGACAGTGAGCGCCCTGTTCACATGACACCCCTAGAAATCTTCTTCTTTTTCTAACACCAAATAGGTGCAATATTATTCAGCCAAAATGACAATTCAAAACCTTAACCGAGATAAAATCATACAACTTGACAAGTCGATAAACGATCAAGTTTTCCAATCTAAACTGGCAAACCTACCCAACCACGCTCAGGCGTATTTCACGAGCTGCTAACATTGCACTACATAAATCCACTAGTTACGTTGCAGTTCAAATATATACGTTTCTATAAGAAACCGGCGAAATATATCACTTATTTAGAAAACAAGATCATGAACAATAGACTTAGAAACAAATTACAGGGCTTCTATAAAAAGATCAGAATATACATACTTCACAACCGAGCCAGCTCATCAGATCGGAAATATATCATCGCTGCCATCCTCCTCATCTAGATATTTGATGTCAATGTCTCCCCAGCCATTGCTGCGATATTTGAAGCTTGGATCCACATAACATCTCATCTCGTGAAACAGATTCAAATGATCCACCAGCTTATGGTATGCATTGCACCCACAACACTACCAAAGAAAAAGAAAAATCAAGGATCATAATTTTGATCATTATATTGTTCTAATTTAACCCGTTTGATATAACAAAAACCATGCCTAATTGCTACTAAAAGCATTGTATATAAGCAGGTTAACACTGAAATCTTCTAAAAAATATGGAAGCTTCAAAGATTTTACTCATCAGTTTATCAACTTTGATAATCTTCGTTTATAAAGGTGAATATTTCAAAAAGGATAATGTTAAGACTTATTTTCTTAGCATACTCTCTTAACTTACTATCTATCTTTTAATTATAATACATTAAATATACTTTAATTTGACTAATTAAAACTCAACATGTCAGAAGATAAGTTAATAGTGTATGCTAAGAAGATAAATCTAGTACTACTCTTTCAAAAAATCTAAAATCAAACCATAAATATAAACAAAACTTTGTATAATTTTCCATGTCACCTGCACGAAGACCGTTCCTTCAGTATAAGCATGGGGATTAATTGCTCGAGTAGTCCGCTGCCCACAGATGTTGCAGGTAAAAGCCACACGGATTCTCCGCCGAGGAGATTTTGTAAAGAGAGACCATGGAAGAGTGGAGATATTTTCAGTGCCCGATTTTGTTTCAAAGCCGGCAGGAACAGAGGGCCCCTCCATGCCCGACCCTGTCGTCCAGCCTCTTCCAGTAGCCGCACTAAGCACCATTCCCATTGCAGCATCCTGATATGGAAAATCTTACAATTTGTGAATTTTCTTGCTAAGCAAGTTATAGACCGATTTACACGAAATGGCATATGGAACGGGGGTATAGTGCAATGAAAGCTCAACAAACATAAGATTATTTTATTAAAGTATATTAAGGTAATGAATATAAATTATCAAATTATTTTTTACTTACAAGCTCAGACATTTAAAATACTTGATAATTTATCGTACTATCATACCTAGAAGTCCTCGAATTTTTAGAATAGTTGGTAATTTATTAAACTACAAGCTACGTATTTTCATTTTTACTTCTGATTTCTGGAAATATTTAATGCAGGAATGGAGAATTATTCAACGACCAGATAGAGAGGGGAAGCGGAGAGAGAAAGAATGAACCTTAGAGAGAGGTAAAAGGTAGTGGTGACGATTGCTGAGAACTGGAAGGCTATTGATATCCGTTGAATCAGATAGAGGATCTGCGTCATTCTCTCTACCTGAGACCACCGGATTAGAGCTAGAAAGGTTAAGCTGATTCTACTATAAAAATCAAAATACACAAATTCCTAAACCTCAACCCAATGAAAAAATTCATATTCCCTATCTTCTCACGCGAACTCCAATCGAAACAGAGAAAACATGTACCTTTGGGTGCGAGTGGAGAGAGAAGGCGCCTAAACGAGAGAGCCCTTTTGGGGGAGAATACAGGAAAAGAAGATGAAGATGAGACGACCGCCACAGAAGAGGGGGCAAGAAGCGTTTCCATGGAGGTGATACAACTAATCAGAAAGTCGCCTTTTCCGTTGGCCGAGGGAGGAGACGGAGCCGGACCTAGAAACTGAAAATGGTGATTAAGACAACCTCGGTGGATTCTAAAGCATTATTATTTCCATGGGTTGACAACCATTGGATCAGAAACTAACTACCCAGATCGAGTTTCCACCATTTTCGTCGACCTGGTTAGAGATTCCCAGCCCCATCGTAAGAAAATGAAAAGCTTTTATCAATCCAACCAATGACTGCTAAGAAGTACGAACGAAATGGGTAGAGAGTTGGCCGGAGACCCTAATTAGTTTTCTGCGACATATAATTCACAGAGCTGGAACATTAATTGAGCTTATATGATATAAACCGTAATTTATGAATAATTTTTATTTATCTACACATCCAAAGACAATAAATTGAAAACCAATAATTTTTTTTTACTAAATTAAAAGTATTTTAGTTCACTTCGGATTATGTACAAATTAATTGAAAATCAATAGGTCGGTTAGTATTAGAGTTTCAGATTATAATTAACCGATCTAAAACTTACTTTTTAAGCGAGTTCTGTTCGGTTGAGCGGTGAAGACCCAACTGCGACCCTCCTGTTAAACAAGTTTAATTGAAATCATATTAAAACACTTGCTCTTTATTAATTTCTACTGTAAGCCTAATTCTTCTTGTGTACTAAGAAGCTGCCCTTTAGTTTCTTTCAGAATCTCGAGGCAAATAGCATATGTTTTGTTAATATATCAAAACAATGGTGTACTTTTAACGTTAATGGCTAACTATATAGATTTCACACGTTATTAGTGTACGACCAGCAATAATTCTATTGTGGCTTTCGATTCACCATTCTTAAAGAGAAGTTGACATCTGCCAATGATTGTGTGTTGTCGCAGATCTATGTAAGTGTTATTATTGATGTGCTTTAGAGGTTAAAACGGTTTGTATACTCATGAGTGACACACTCATTCTTTGGTTGGTTGGGAAACCCTTCTTTCATAGACGTATCCCAATGTCAATTTTGGATTAAAAATAAATCTTAAATTGCATGAACTTAGTCACGCAAGGTCCAAGAGGATGCAGAGTCTGCATGGCCATTAAAATGGTGGTCCTCAGCTCATTCATCCATGGCTTTGTGCTGGTGAACTTGGACCATGGAACCTGCTTAGGCTGCTTCATACAGCTGGGCCGCACTCCTTAAGGGTTAGGGGCAGATTGCCCCACATTCATAGCTATTTTTCCCAAAAAATTTGAAAATTTCGAACTGTGTCTGCTTTAATCCAAAACTCAGCTCACCTCGTAATAAATCGTTGGTTTCTAGGTCATTTTCTTACATATGCTTAAATTAAAAAAAAAATCAGAATTTAGAAAAAATGAATTTCTAGAAAGAAAAAAGAACAATATAAAAGATAAAATAATTTATGGATTATTGTCATCTTTTCATTTTATTTCATTCAGCCACGGTATATAATACAAAAGTGATATAAATAAAATTAAATCAAATAGTAAATCTTACCCTCATTATTTTTAAAAATTCTCATAATAATATTTTAATTTTTTATTACTAAAACGATTATAATTTCTTATACAGCGCTCAGAATGACCTAAAATTTAAACAATTAGAAACTATACATTTGGGGCATAAAAATTTATAGGTCTCACGTTAAATTTGATGACCGTTTATCATTCCAAAAGTCAATCACAATATGTCATAAAAAACTGATGAGTTTTTATTACTTGAATTTAATACTCGAAATAAATTACTCTCACTTTTAGGATGGTTGTTGTTTGTTTGTCTGCCCCTTGACTGGCTAGTTATGAAACTCCATTAACGTGGTATTTATTGTATTCTCTATACATGGCTCATCCCATCATTGTCATCTCTGCTGCATTTCATAGCATTTTCGTTTGTGTATCTGTAGTAGCAAAAATTGCACTTGAGTCTTCCAAACCCCCCCATGATCTTCCAGCAAGATCACACAGGCAAGAGAAAGAACAAAGGGTTTGCGAGGAAAAAGGGTATGGAGGACACCAGATGGCAAGTTGGTCTGGTTTCTAAGCAAGAACAGTTAGGATTTTTGAGTTGTCTATTGGGAGTTAAACTCTCTGTTCCTAGTCGTCGATGACATTTCAAAGTATCTTACAATCTTGTCCTTACGAGAGGAGGGCTTTTGGTGACAAGAGTAACATGGCCTACGTGTGCAAAAACAAGCCGAAGTCAGCATCAAACAGTGAAAGAAAATCTCTATATTGCTGTCTGTGAAAAGTTCAGTTGCTCGAGATGGTAGATTGAATACAAGAGTCTAGATTCGACGTTTGCGCTATCTTAGTGTAAGAGTTGTTACCCCAATGTTGAGGTAATTCATTGGGATATCGGGTAAAAGTCTTCTTATTTTTGGACCGTTGAGTCATCGTGATTTAAGTTTTTCATAAATTATCGGATTGGAGGGTGAGAACACTGGTTGAGGGATTTCAAAGGGCAAGAAAATCTCCATTGGCCATTAGGCCTCCGCAGGCACCGTATTTTGCAGAGAATAATCGTGGGTCCTCGCCAGTCTCTCTCCGTGTCTTTTCTTTCCTCCGTTCTACCCGCCTCTCCAACCAACTCTAATCTCATTAATAGGCTCTGTTGGATACCCTTTCTCGGATGGCGACCCATTATGCTGTTTATGTGACTCACCTTAAACAGCTATATTAGATTGTGAGTTGTGGGACAATCGCAAGAAAGTTGTGCAACTTTTGGAATAAAGCTGAGATTTAGGACTCCACGAGTACTATCAGAGCTAATTTTTCTTGTGTGCGATGATGGCCAACGAAAACGTCAGACCCATAAGAGAATGAGTTAAAAAATCTTGGCAAGACGAAAGATGTAAAGATGTGCAATTTCATATTAATTAAGGATATAGACGGTGAATAGTTTATAAATGAGATCTTTATCTTTAATTTATATAATGGATTTTAAGCATAATCCAAGAATAAAACTGATCTAGCATGTATTGGATATGGAGGCTCATGAGCTCCACAATTAGCGTCTTGTATTCTCACACATTTAGCTTTCTTGCTTATGCTAATAAATGATCAATTGATGAGTCACCAAGTTGCGATGAACAAAGCGGGACGCGACGACTACCATTGCAGTAGCAGGCCAGGATATCTAAGCAGCTACGGAGATCGATTTTCTTGGCCGTAGAACATGGGATGAGGAAGATAGCTATGGTGAATGGACAGCGTTTCGCGTTTTAAATTTATGTCTGATTATAATATCCTATTTAGTGGTCGTTGTTCATGCAGGACCACTGAAGAAGAAGCCATTTTGTTGGCATATCATTTCAAAAACAACACGTCTGCTTGAAGATAATGTTATATCTTACTTTCCTCTGTACTTTCCTTACAATTCTAGTAGCGCAGACCTGAAGTCGGACAAGACGATTGCTCGTGGTGTACCAAACAAGTGCCTAAAGAGAATTAGGTTTTTAACTTTGATCGAGTAAACGAAAGTCGCTTGTAGAGAGAGAAGAATATGCAGATGTTATTTATTTCAACCTGAAAATGATTTAGACCAAGAGGGCAATGAAAAAGACATGTTTTTCTGCCAGTTGTAATGCTTGTTTGCGTTCATTTTCTAAATTTCCGTTGCTGCTGAATTCCAGAATCAAGAGACGCAGAAAAGAACAAGAAGAGAGAAGAACAAAACTTGTATGCACGGACATAGCTCAGTTGACTCAGAGATAGTAGATTGAGTACAAGAGCTTTAATTCGACGTTTGCGTTGTCCTAGTGTGAGAGTTATTATCCTTAATGTTAGAGTAGTTCCTTGAAATATCAAGTAAAAATATCATATTTCTGAATCGCTGAGTTACCGAAATTTAACATTTTCATAAATTGGAGCAAGCACGTGAGAAGGAGAAATTTTGATTTTGAGTTCAAGATACTAACAAAACTTTTGCAAGTTGGTGGTTGTACATTGTACTGTGAAGTACCCTTTTTTGTTCTTGGCCCGTGATACCAGATAGAGAGAGAAAAGACAAGTTTGAGTGTCATGATTATATGAGAAGATTAAGATTGACGATTCTGCAGAGAGCATGAACCATTTTTCTGGCAATATTGTTTTTTAAACTTCGAAATATTCACTACAACACTCATTTTTCACAGAATAAATTGATCTTTATCCAAAAAAAACTTTGTTTGCTCATATCATGAGAGCAACGAAGGAATTGTAACCTCTAACTCTACCATACGATGGAAATTACTGCAGTCGAGAATCATTTACTGCAGTTAAAAAAAACTTTACTGCTTGCAGAAACCCTATAAGCCAGTGTGCCCTACTGTCCCCTTCTCTACGCAGCTACCCCCACCCCTGCACATGACTCCTTCATAACATATTCTTTTCCATCCTCTATTCTCCTAATAAATACCCTTCTCTTCCCCTTCCCTCATCCCATCTCCACTCCCCCATCCCTGCAATCCCACCCTTAGCCATGGCGGTCAGAAAATCCAACAAGCAGCCTCATCCCACGGTGCTCAAGCAAATTCTCAGAAGGTGCTCCAGCCTTGCCAAGAAAACCGGCTATGACGAAGATGGTCTTCCCATGGACGTCCCCAAAGGCCACTTCGCAGTTTACGTGGGCGAAAACAGACGCAGATACATTGTGCCTATCTCCTTTCTGGCCCACCCTCAGTTCCAGTGTCTTCTCCAGCAGGCCGAAGATGAGTTCGGGTTCGACCACGAAATGGGTATCACTATTCCTTGCCAAGAAGTTGTTTTCCAGTCTCTCACGTCGGTGCTCCGGTGATGAAAATGGTCGGAAAAGATGGGGTTTTGGACGAAGGAAGATGGCTAAGACGGAGGGGTTGGCTTTTTGCCTGCAACTTCTCTCTCTCTCTTTTTTTACATCTTTCTTCGCCGTTGCTCTTCATCTGTTTGTCTTCTTCTTCTTGTTCTCTTTTGTCTGCTCTTTTTTAACCCTTTTGAAAGGGTTAGTACGAGTAGCGACTCTAACACTAGTATAATCCATGAGAATCTGTGTATATAGTTTAAGGTTTTTCTCAAAGTGGTGGATTGTCGCACCCTTTGATGATTTTTGTAAGTTGAAGTACCGTATGCCATTATTTTCTCTCTCTCTCTCTCTCTCTTTCAGCTCGTTAACTTAAACATTTCTACGCTAGCTGTGACTGCTCAAATGCTACAATAATGGTAAGTGGGAAATCCGTCAATAAGATGTATTGAATGAGTATCCAGTGTCCTTCCCTGACCCCTCAATGAAAATGGAAAATGGTTACATTTTTTATTAATGAAATTATTCATACTATGGTAGTTAAATAATTAGAACTTTTTTTATTAATAAATTAATATAAAATAGATTAAAAAGATTTGTGTTTGTATTTCGAACTAGGTCATAAAGTTACTTTTACCAAGTGATTTTTTATTTGGGTGAAAAATTAAAAATAAAATTCTAAACTTTAAAAAAAGAAGTTAAGAAAACTTCGAATTTTAAAATAGGTAAAAAAATCTTGACAAGAACAAACAACTCCGAGCTAAGGATGAGCCTTCCAAGTCCCTCTCAATCGTGCCCCGCCCAGGTAGGAGTGGGCAACCCTAACCAACCCGGAAACTTGAACTAACCCAAACAATTTGAGTCAGGTTTTGGTCGAGCTTTGGTTCAAATAATCAGTTTTGGATCGGGTTCAGTGGTGAGTATTTTGGTTCGCTTTGGTTTTTGGTTTTTGTTCGAAAACCCAAACCAAACCGAAAAACTTGATATCTTGCAAAAGGCGACCGACAGTTTGCAAAAAGCGGTCGACACCTTGTATTTGCGGTCGACAGTTTGCAAAAGGCGGTCGACACCTTATAATTTTTTTGCAAGGGTTACAATGTATTTACATTTGTAATTTTTTTTAGTTTTATATGTGAACCAAATCAAACCAAACCAACCCAACCTGAAACCGTTTGATTTGAGTCGAGAATTTTTTTTTCGATTTGGGTCGGGTTTTGAGTTCTCCTTTTAACCCAAAACTCATTCTGGTTGAGCTGACCAGGTGAGAACCCGACCCAACCCAAACCGTGGCCACCTCTATGCCCAGGAGTCGTTTAAAGTTCAAAGTTATTCAATTTATTTCTTCAAAGTTTGATATTTTTTTAATTGTTTACCCTTTTTGTTTTGGATTTCCCAAATGTATTAGATATCCCATCGATTATTTTTCTATTATTGTTCAATTTATAACAAAAACAAACCTTGGTAATGTCTTTTATGGAAGAGAAATGTCAAACACCATAGTTTAAAAGATTTAACAAAATTAAAGCAACCTAAACCGCACGAATTATGTCTACTCATTTCACGTTCAAATCTCACGAATTACTTGCTACTAATCAATTATTTTTCCTCCGAGGCATTTTTTATGAATTTTGTTCAAATTTAGCCTCATAAACATGAGTTTCTTGTGCCATAGCTTCTAGGTCGTACAGATTTGTGAAAGAATTTTGTACTAATCCATTGCCTTTAGAGTCTCGTACTCAACCACTGTCATAAATAGAGTTCGAATGACACTGAAACTAAATTCACTTTCTGAGTGAAAGATTGATTTTTCACTCAATCTCAAAAAACTCATGGAAAAGATCTAATCAGTTGCTGAACACACGTAACAACTCATGTTCTCGATCGCTTCTCCTCTATGTTTGATATTGACGGATCATTATCGCAAAGAACATCGGCCAATATTAGCTGGTCATGATGCTTTGCCATGTTTTCTTTCTCTATCTACCTTTCACATTCCAAATTTAATGTCCGTTTTGTTTTCTTCGTCTCGCAGCCACAATTAATCGGTCATGCCACTTTCTCGTCTCCACCTTCGTGCAAAAATATCGATATTATGGTTATAAGAGTGACTATAGAGATTTTAGGAGAAAAACCTACTCGAGCTCAAAGAACATCAATCATGGAAGATGTCAATTTTGTAGTTCGGTTTGCCTTTCATAGAAGTCGTCCTTCTATCGGGTAATTTTGGTGATTACTTCACTCGTGCACAATTATTTATCGAACACGTTGACCTTATCACTATTCTATGTAGTTATTTTCCCTGTAAATAAAAGCATTACTTGTGATATTTTATGCTTAAATAGAAAGTATTTTCCCTTATAATCTTTGATCAAACGTTTAGGGTTTAGGGTTTAGGATTTAGGGTTTAGAAATTTGAGTCATGGAAGCTTCATCGAACACATTAGTTTGATCTGATTGCTACCAAAAACATATTTCCGACCCCGTTAGGCGTTGGGGCATGGAAGCTTGGTACTGGCTCCAATTATAAGTGGAACGGTGATTTATTATGACCACTGAAATTCAAAGTAGTTGGCTCGGATTTGGATCTTTCGATCAATGAGTCACATCCGAGAAATGTGGGCATTTATGCTTGTAGTTTATCTTTTTTAGTGTTAGGTGGATTTCATTTGTTACATAATCTTCATCCACTCTTCTATTTTTATTCAGACTCAAAGAAGACAATATTTAGATTTTAAACCGTACGATCTAAGCCAGCTTACGTCGAGAACTTGCACTGCTGTCTCTTGGTTTCTATGTCGAAACAAGGACAAATGCTAGGGTTTCTAGATCAAGCCAAAACCTCTCTTCAAGATCATTGTGAGAAGCTTAATTAGCCCAGCAAAATTAGGGTAGAACATGAAGGAAAATTACCAAAATGTCAACAAAAATTGCCCTTCAAAGCTAGATCCACCAATTTTACAAATAAATTAAATTATTTATCACAAAACAAAATATAGACGCATCATCAAAATATTGGGCTAATTTTCTTGACTAGTCTTCAAATGGATCCAAGAAAAATCAGGTAAAGAAAAATATTAAAATCTCGTTACATTAATGATAAAACACTAGGGTGCAAAATATAAATTATTTTACCAAGAATAATGATTAAATTATTTTATTATTGTACATGTTTACGTGTCGAATTATAATTAATAAAAATAATATAATAAATATTTATTTATATTTAAAGTAAATCTAGCATTACTTCAATAAAATATTTATATTTTGCTTGCGCTAGATTTATGACTTTATTAGTATTGAATTAGTCCCCACTTAAAATCTTAAAAGAGAACAAGTAATTCAATAAAAAGCAAAAGTAATTTTGGAAAATAAATCAAAATATCATTTTAAAAAATAAATGAAGGAAAATAAACCAAAACACCTGTGAAAGGGAACCCTAAGCCGTATTGAAATTTTCATTTTTAACCGACCCAACCAGACCCCAATGAATCGGGTCAAACAAATGACTCCAAAAATGTGAAGCGAACTTCAAATGTAATTTATACATCAAGATAAGCAAAGTCATGAAAAAAGACAATTTCTAGAGTTAAAATCATCGAGTCATCAAAATCACTTCAATTATCGAGCTACAACATCAAGATTTGCAAGAATTCTACCAAGTAGAAAACACAAAAAATCGATCAAATCTTGAATTGAACTTTCGGTTCCATACGAATCGTGGGTCCAATAATGTTTTTCCTACCACGGGTTAGCGTTATAATCTCGACTATTATTCTCGAGAATATCTTCACTAGTGATCCTCTCATCTTGAAAGAACTCGGCTCTTAATTCCAAACGAACTTCTTTATCTTATCGAATCCAATGTGATATAGATGAGAATCATTTGCGCCGTCCATGATGAGAATTAACAAGCAATAATCATCGAAATTCAAAAGGAATGGAATCAGAAGAGGAGGGAAGAACGAGATGTGCAATGAACGGTGGGTATATACTTTCTTGTCTCGACTAGCTTTTGGGTTGTGGGATGTCCTTTCGTTGGTCACCCCCTTCTCTTGGCTTTTAGGATTTAGCCTCTCCCTTTCATCAACATGCTTTCGTTTCTTTTCAACTTATGGAGTAAGTAACCTCAACCACATGATTTTAACCCACAAAAAAATCAAGATTAAATAAGATGAAATTGTCCAAAAATAGATAGTATTCACAACAATCTACCCTTTTTGGCAAGATCATTTACATGAAGATTCAGCCAAATCACTTGTACTTGTTGTTGAGGCTTGAAGAATTCATAGTTTCGAAACGAACCCAAGATTTGTCTTTTATTTCATCAAAAGTATTTAGTCAATGATTTTATGCCATTAAAATTAGTATTTTTTGAACAAATTATAAATAATTTTATCTTGTTATTATACATTCTTATTACAGATGTTGATGTGTTAAATATTTATTTAATTTTTTAAAATATAAATAATACATTATAATATAAATAATTATTTAATATATTTGTTGTACCAATAATATTTAATATAAGCATAAAATTTAATGAGAAGGTAATTGGAACTTATGTCACCAAAATTTAGTAAATATCAATTCAAAATTAGTATAAAATAGCAACATGAGGAAGGTGGGACCACCAACCAGGAAATGATTGGTCGGTAATATAGGAAAGTGACCGAGCCGTGAGATTACTATAAGTGTGGATCCCCTGCCTCTCTTTAACACTCGAAAAACCTAGAGCGTAGAAGACTCGAAAGTTCCATCCTCCAGGCTCCAACAAGGGTCGAGCTTCTCCCTCTCCTTCCATGGCTGCCATCACCGCCAAGCACTCCGCCGTGTCGTCCCCTCACTTATTGAAGGGCGCTCAGCCTTTGATCCCCGTCCAAGCTTCTCTCTCCTTCCCCTGCAAAACCCTCCCTAAGCCCTCTTCTCCCTCTTTCAAAGCTCCGTTTTTCTCTTGCTTCTCATACATCTCGCAACCCAAGGAGAGCCGTCTCGTAGTATCGGCCAAAAATCCTATCAGAGACCATATCTCAGCGTACAACTTTAACCCAGATGAAGTTTCCGTCTTTTATGATGATGATGACGAAAAGCCCCGAGAGGAATGCGGCGTGGTTGGGATTTACGGTGACCCCGAAGCTTCTCGTTTGTGTTATTTGGCGCTTCACGCGCTCCAGCACCGAGGCCAGGAGGGCGCCGGTATTGTGTCTGTGAAGGACAACGTTCTTCAATCGGTAACCGGAGTTGGTCTAGTTTCCGACGTCTTCAACGAGACGAAGCTCGACCAATTGCGGGGTGATTCGGCAATAGGGCATGTCCGCTACTCCACTGCAGGGTCTTCCATGCTCAAGAACGTTCAGCCCTTCGTCGCAGGTTACAGATTTGGTTCCGTCGGGGTTGCCCACAACGGTAATTTGGTCAATTATCGTTCCCTTAGAGCGAAGCTAGAGGAAAACGGTTCCATCTTCAATACTAGCTCCGACACAGAAGTTGTTCTTCACCTCATTGCAATCTCTAAGCACAGGCCTTTTCTGTTGAGGATTGTGGACGCATGCGAGCAGCTTGAGGGGGCGTACTCAATGGTTTTCATCACAGAAGATAAGCTGGTCGCCGTGCGAGACCCATTTGGTTTCAGGCCATTAGTGATGGGAAGGAGAAGCAACGGAGCCATTGTGTTTGCCTCTGAAACTTGTGCGCTTGATTTGATAGAGGCCACATATGAAAGAGAAGTTTACCCTGGTGAGGTTGTGGTGGTTGATAAATCCGGCGTTCAATCCCTTTGTCTAATGGCTCATCCTCAACAAAAAGCCTGCATCTTTGAGCATATATACTTTGCTCTCCCAAACTCGGTTGTTTTCGGCCGATCAGTCTACGAGTCTCGCCATGCTTTTGGAGAAATACTCGCAACTGAAGCCCCTGTCGACTGTGATGTAGTGATTGCAGTTCCAGATTCAGGGGTCGTGGCTGCTCTCGGCTATGCTGCGAAAGCTGGAGTGGCTTTTCAGCAGGGCTTGATTCGATCCCATTATGTAGGGAGAACTTTCATCGAGCCATCGCAGAAGATTAGGGACTTTGGAGTGAAGCTCAAGCTTTCTCCAGTCAGGGCTGTTTTGGAAGGCAAGAGGGTTGTGGTTGTAGACGATTCGATTGTGAGAGGAACCACGTCTTCTAAAATCGTCAGGTTGATCAAAGAAGCCGGAGCAAAGGAGGTTCATATGAGAATAGCAAGTCCTCCAATTATAGGCTCTTGCTATTATGGAGTAGACACACCAAGCTCAGAGGAGTTGATTTCTAATAGGATGAGTGTTGAGGAGATCAGGGAGTTTATAGGGTCGGATTCTCTCGCCTTTCTTCCATTTGATAGCTTGAAGAAGCTTTTAGGCACTGATTCTCCCAACTATTGCTACGCCTGTTTTTCTGGGCATTATCCAGTTGAACCTAGAGAACTTAAAGTGAAAAGGGTTGGCGATTTTGTAGATGATGGGTTAAATGGAAGCTTAGAATCCATTGATGGAGGCTGGGTCCAAGCAAATCGAAACCAGAAAGTAGAAGCTTAGAATCTCTGAAAGTTTTAATGTCTTAACATGTCAACGTTTCCTAGATCTTCACCAGTATATCCAAGAAAGGTTAGTAGAAAGGAGAATGCTGAAGAAGAGACCATTCCTCATATTCTCATTTGGTTGAAAAAAAAGAGATAATTGAGTAAATTTAACTAGGCCTTAAAGTTTGGAGTTGTCTTCCATATGACATTAGCATGGATTCATCATCCATCACAGCCATGATTTTCATATGCAGTCCTAATCATTTTGTATTTTGTTTGAGCTTAATAATAGATTCTCATATTCTGTTGGCCAGAGAACATTCTCTGTATACATAACTATTTTATGGTATTCAAAAACCTATTTTATGGTATCTAAGATGAAGGAATCCTTAAGATCCCAAAACGAGTCTAGTATATGGAAACTGTTCGGATATTTGATTGTGGAATCATAGGGTACCCTTAAATGTCTTAACATGTCAAGATATTCAATCTTTGACAGTTCATTCATATGGACCTACTTATCATGCCCCTGCACTTGGATTGGATTGGAGATACCAAATGATGATATTTAATCTAGATAATCTATGCACTAGACAATGATAAATGATATTTTTTAGATGCACTAGACAATGATAAATGATATTTTTTAGATGTAAAATGAGTCGATTAATGCATGAATTACGAGAGTTCACTAAATGTAGAACCAATACCATGTCTTGTAAGTATTGAAGAGCTCGAATAGTGTTTATAAGTTTTATTCTTCGTTAAGATCCCAAAATGAGATTCTTTAGGGGAGACTTGAAATTTAGCACAAAGACATACACTAAAGAGAATATCAGGTCTACTAGCGGTTAGATACAGAAGAGATCCAATCATATCACGATATTTCTTAATGTTCACATCTTGACCATTTTCATCTTTGTCCAATTTTGTTGTGGTACTCATGGGAATTCTAGAGGATTTGCAAGAGTCCAATCTGAATCTCTTAAGCAATTCTTTGACGTATTTTTCTTGGCAAATGAATGTTCCTTCTAAAGATTGTCTAATTTGGTTTGATACATCTCATGCTCATATGAGCAACGATGACAATCTAAAGTATATTTCGAGAACCTTCAACGACACCAAATAACAACTCAAGGATCACCGTCTGATTCAAGAGTAAAAAAGAAATCTGATAGATGTTCATTGAAAACAAGGGACACAAGACAGTAATTTATTCAAATTTTCAAGAACACATGTTATTAGTAAAATGTAAAAACAAAACTAGGATCAAAATTAGTTGAGTTGCCTACTGCCAAAAGTTGGATTTCGTATTTGGAACCGAACTGTACCATGCATAGAATTTCCGGTTTTCAAATCCAAAAACCAATTGAATTTATAAAATTATTTTGAATTGACCATAATTGAGTAAAACCAAGTTAAATCAGCATAAAACGGAGGACCGAAGAGAAGAACTGAAAATTGATTCGAACCTTTGGTTCGATTTTGGTTTTCTTCATCCAAGACCAAATTGATCCCATTCCATCCGGAAAATATTGACCGTTGACCCTCTATAGGGTAAGAAAATCAAAGTTTTTTGTTATATAGATTTTTAATTTAGTAATTTTTTTAATTTAATGATAGTTCTTATTTAATTATTTATTATGTATTTTAATAATATGATAATTTGGTATGTACACTTGATGATAAATGAGTAGTTTTGGACATGGTTTCAAGTAGGGGTGGGCATAGGGTGTTATCGGATCAGATTGAGGCAAATTCAATCTGATTCGATAACAATCGGATCAACAATTTTGATCTGATCGGATTCAGATGCTTGTGTCATCCGAATCCGAATCCGATCCGAATATGATTAAAGAAATCAGATTGAATTTTTAAAAACCTGTAATTTAGAAATTTTCAGTTTTCCGTCGATTCCTCCTCTGTTCTTCGTCGTTTTTAACGAATCAACTCATTTACAATTACAATTACAGAAATAATTTACAAATCCAAAATCAAATCTTCATACCTATTTATTTGTGTTCTTTGCGGCCGTCGTTGGAGGGAGACTCGTAGTCTAGGAGCATAAGAGCAGAGAGTCGGCGATGCGGCTCGGCTTCGTCTTCGGAGTAGCAGAGTCTAGAAATTAGGACGTGTGATTTTCGGATTCCAAAATCGGAGTCGGGAATGCTGAATGATTTAGGGTTTCGACTTTCGGCCGATTTGAATTAAGCAATCTGACTTTCAGATTGGATCAGATTGACTATCGGATTTGACTTCGAATCCGATAGTCAATCCGATTCGATAACGATCTGAAAGTCGGATCAAATGAAAAACTTCTCTACTGAATATTTGGTCTGATCCGACCGAATCCGATAGGATTGAATCAGACCGTCGGATTGAATGGGATCTGCCCACCCCTAGTTTCAAGTTTGATTTTTGAAAAAATAATAATAATACCAGAAAAACGATATTTTAATTTTAAATTTTAAGATTAGATTAGACATAACCGAGAACAAGCAAAAAATTATGGTCTGGTTCAGTTTTAATTATTTCTGTTAATATAAATTTAATGTTAAAAAGATTCAATATTATTTAATACATAACAAAATCAAAATTAAAGTGTGAACTTAAAATTGGCATTATCGAATTGAAACTCGAGTACCTAACAAAATAAAGTCTTCATATTTATGTGCAGTTCCGACCATTTCAATCTAAAAAATTCAGAAGCTTTCAAGTTTCTTCTTGATCCGTATTCTGTCATCTTCCTTGAATCAATTTAGTCAATCGTCTCTCGCCTCATTCGATCGTCAGAAGATCGCTTACTCTGAACTTTGATCGGGGAGATTGTTAGTAGCCGGAGATTCGAAAGTAAAAGAACTATGAGGCCGGCGAGGAAGCCGATCCATGCTCTCTCAGCCTGGATAAGAAAGCAACCCCCCAAGGTCAAGGCTTTTCTGGCCGTCGTATCGGGCATGGCCGCTCTCGTTTTGATCCGCTTCATTGTTCACGACCATGACAATCTTTTCGTTGCAGCTGAGGCTGTGCACGCCATCGGAATCTCAGTTCTTATCTATAAGCTCATGAAGGAGAGGACTTGCGCCGGTAAACATCCTAAATTTTCGATTGATGTATATGTCATCTAGATTTCCTCCCTTTGAGTTTTATGGATGAGGAAGCAACTATTTCTCGTTAATTAGACTTCTTTTTATTAGGGTGTCAATCACTAAAGTGGGATGACTGAGTGAGTCCATTACTTGTTTGTTTTGGGGATTATTATGTAAGGATTGATTTCTTGAGAAAGAGCTACATTTGATGATTGACCTCAAATTTCAACCATCATTCAACAAAAGATGCTGCTTCATTTGCCTTTCATGTCACAGAATCTGAAACTGAAACTTGATTTTACAATCTGCAGGACTTAGTCTCAAATCTCAGGAGTTAACTGCTATCTTCTTAGCTGTTCGACTCTATTGCAGTTTGGTAATGGAATATGACATACACACTCTGCTAGATTTAGCTACGTTTGGTACCACTCTGTGGGTTATATACATGATCCGTTTCATCTTGAAGTCTAGTTATATGGAGGAGAAAGACAACTTTGCAATATATTATGTGGTGAGATTTCAATCCAACCAGATTAAAAGAATTCCCTAAAAGTGTAGAAAAACACATATTTTTATATATTTCCAACCAATTTGACTTTGTTTGTTGATGAAGGTGGTACCCTGTGCTGTGTTAGCTCTGTTTATTCATCCATCCACATCTCACCAATTAGTCAACAGAGTTTTGTGGGCATTCTGCGTCTATCTGGAGGCAGTTTCAGTGTTACCCCAATTGCGAGTCATGCAAAACACCAAAGTATGACTATAAAGGACAATTAATTAGAGAATTTTGATGAAATTCAATGCCAAATCTTTCTATCGCTATGTTTTTTCTTGTTTCGCTTTCAGATTGTAGAGCCGTTTACTGCCCATTATGTATTTGCGTTGGGCGTTGCAAGGTTCCTGAGCTGTGCTCATTGGGTTCTTCAGGTTTGATATACTCGAGTGGACAATGGATATGTTATGAGCACTTCAAATTTGATTTTGTATTTATGAACTGAGTGACTCTTTAAATGTAATTTGGACCTTTATGATGATGTATTTACAAAATGTGAGTGATGAATTTGCAATTAACGACCTAATTATTGCTACTTTGAACAGGTTTTAGATAGCCGAGGACAACTTCTGGTTGCGCTTGGTTATGGATTGTGGCCTTCTATGGTTCTAATCTCGGAAACTGTACAGACTTTCATACTCGCCGACTTCTGCTATTATTATGTGAAAAGGTTTGCTTCTGTGCCCGTTCCCATTTCAATCTGATTAACTTATTATTCCTCTATTTTTTCTTCGATATTTTGCCTTATTTCTATTTTCTTTTTCAGTGTTATCGGCGGGCAGCTTGTTCTTCGCCTCCCGTCCGGAGTGGTGTGACATAATAAACTAAGCTTAGGTACCTCTAGCATTATGTGCTTATTGTTTCTGTGTTTCTGGTGACTTTTGGTATAACTGGAAATGCAGCTGGTTGTATTTTATGTTTTGGGAAATGCAAAATGGGCATCTCTATTTGCTTGCATTTGCTGCAAATTCAAATGGGGAAAAATCTATGACTGCAAGCTTAGAGCTTTCTCCTTGCTCCAAATAGAGCAATGAAATGATTCAATTTGGGTATGTATTCGAGCTGGATTTGATGATCCTAGAACACTTTCAATTACAACTTAAAAGAAAATATAGTTTTCCACGTTCAAAACTTTGACACCTTGTAGTATTTTTTCTTCTCATTGTTAGATTTGTGTCACGTCGTCGTTCCAATCTTTCATGTAAATGAATTCCTCAAAGAAGACGGTCCAAGTCTTCTTCTTCGTGGAGCATAATAACTCGTTCACCTGTGCTAAGAGAAAACAGAATGGTTCGATTAGGCTTTGATTGGGTTGGGGGCAGTTGGGCTTGCAAGTTGCAAGATATCGTCCAGATCGGCAACGCTGCGTTTCACTCTTTGAAACCGAAATGGCGCAAGATAGCAGGCTAACGGAAAACAAATGATTTAAAATCAAGCATTTTGCCACGTCAGCCAACATGTGGATCAGCAAGCCCCAACTGAACGCCATAACCTCCTCTCCTTGCTCTGCATTCTATCCTCAACACTTGCATTTCATCACCACTTTCACTCTTCTCCTCCTTCTCCATCTCCATCTCCTTCTTCTTCTTCTTCTCTTCTTCTTCTCTTCTTCTTCTTTCAGTTCCATGGATGTGAGCTTCTCTGCTAAGCCACGGACGCTTTCGTTAACTTCCTCTCCTTCTTTCTCACCGTCCAAGCTCGCCACCATCCGGAGACAGTTTCTTGGCTCTTCTCAAAGTCTCAGGCCACCAATTGGTCTCCACTCTCGACGAAAATCCAGCGGCCTTCGTGATGCTTACTCTCCACTTGTTCGAGCTTCCTTGGACTTTGATTCAATTCTCAATGCTTTTGCGGTTGTAACTTTCTCTGCGGTTTCTGTTGTTTACTGGAGCCATTGCAACAGGAAGGAGAATGCCAGAAAGGTTAGTGCAGGGAAGATTAGAGAGGTTTTTATGTTTTAAAATTTCATTTCCTGCCAGGAGAAACGCAATACATGTTGTTGTCCTTAGTGTCAGAACTTTTCTTTTTTAATCGCTTAATTGATCATGTAACCTTTCCTTTCTTTTCCTTAATCCAGCCTGAAGTTCATGACAAGCATGCTTAATGCGTGAAAAATGATCGATGCGTTACTTGGTCCATAAACTTTCTATTTTGGTGTGGCATTCGCTTAAATTGAATTTTTTATTTGCGAGCCAGTACTGTTTACTTAAATAATACTATGAATTTACTTTTATTTGTGCTGATCATAGGTTTCCCAGATCCCAAATCTTGCATCATCACAACTAGGAAGAGCCATCAACTGGTTTGTTGAGAGTGATAGTCCAGATGCTGGAGAGTGTCACGAAGAGAACTTTTCCGAAAAATACAGTGTGATAAGGAAAAGAATTGAAGAGAACGTCTTTTCCAGGAAAGAAGAGGCGGTACTGCACTTTCAGACTTCTGCGGCAATCCAAGAAGATGGTTCCTTAATCAAAACCTTACCCATCCCTGGTTCTAATATTCATGATTCTAATGATAGTGAATCAACAATATCAATCAAACATGAAACTACTGACTCTTCAATTCCCCCTATGGGAACGGAAACTGGTGTTCTACAGCCCCTTATTTTCGCTGAACGCATTACTAGCTTGAAATTGGAACAATCTCATGAAGATATTGAATTATTTGCCGACTTGCCTTCCTTGGCTGATGGAAGTAATTTTAGCCCTTCCTATTTTGCTATAAATAGTACTCTTGCTCAGGTTATGGAACCGTACTATACAGAGAGTGAACTAATCAGAAAGGGCCAATCAACTACTGCTGACTCTTTTCTTGGAGTGTCGACTAGAGATGATATTTACACATTTTATGAGGCAGCCACAAATTCTGGGGGCCAAAGAACACACTCATATACATCTTTAACCAATAATTCTGGATTTTCTAAATTGAGGGCTAATTCCGCTTTGCAAGAAGCATACTTGACCGCCCATGTTTCTCTTCAGACAGATGGTATTATCGAAGATATATGATAATCTGTGGAATTTAAATTTTTGTTGTACTTCAGAGTGATTCATTTTCTCTTTTTACGCATGTGTGCTGTCTTTATTTTAATAAATATGCATATCTTCTTTTTGATAATGATATATGAACAATATTTGTGAAGCAGGCCTGGATAAAAGAAATATAGATGTTGCGAGTTATAAGGAAAATCTTCCACGGGGAATGTCAGGAGATGGTACTGGATTTCCAAGCGGGAATGAAATAGCACAACTTATGCAAAAAAGTAATGAAATTTTGCATGAGTTGCCTCACCCTAATGGAGTACACATCAATGAGAAAAAGCAGCCGACAGAGCAGCTAAGAACCTACCATCGCTTGCTAAAAGATGGGAGGTACTTTTTTGTGTGTTCATGGCTTATATTTCCTTACAGAAATCCCATTTGTCTCCAACAGAGCATCAATGTGGATAGATCATAGTCACTTACCTTTACTACTGGTTCTTTCTTTGAAGGTTAAGAGATTGTGTAGAATTACTTGAAGAAATGGATAGACTGGGTTTGTTAGACGTGAATAAGGTATGATTTAAATTTTGTGCTATTATTCTTTATTGAAATTTTTGTTTAATCAAATTTATTCTATACACAGATATATCATGGAAGGTTTTTTGATAGTTGTAAAAGTAAAAGGGCAGTTGAAGAAGCTTTTCGTTTCAGCAACTTGATTCACAGCCGAACGCTGAGTACATATAACATGCTTATGTCCGTTTGTGCAAGTTCTCAGGATTCCGAGGGTAATTTCAGTCTGAAGGTAATGTCTTCGTTAAGATTGATTTTTAATACTAGGTTTCATGATTTTTCTGTTTAGGGGCTTTTCAAGTTATGCGACAAGTCCAGAAATCTGGAATGAAAGCTGATTGTAAACTTTACACTACTTTAATCTCAACATGTGCAAAATGTGGGAAAGTTGAGGCTATGTTCGAAGTAAGTTTCTGTTATTGTTTCCATTTGTTCAAGCTCTCTATCTTAGACTTTTTTATACATTTAAACTTCGTATCATCCATCGACTTTTTTTTGGTGCATTGTCAAGCACTTAATATGTTGAGCTGTAGCATTTTTGTTTGTCTTTTCCTTTTGTTTAAGTATAATAGAAAGAAAGCTGCATCTTTGGGACGCATTCAATATTATTTATGGATTCTCGACTTTTAATAAATATTTTGTCATGAAACTTAGGATTTGGTGAAAATTTTGTTCGCAGACCAGCTTGTTTATTCCTCTCCTTAATGGATTATGATGGGATTTTTTATTGACAAAATCTTATGCATATTTTATTTGGGTTTCTAAATCCGATTTCATTTACTTATATCCCAGGTATTTCATCGAATGGTTAATGCTGGGGTGGAACCTAATCTTCACACATACGGGGCAGTTATTGATGGCTGTGCCAAAGCTGGTCAAGTGGCCAAGGCATTTGGCGTGTATGGAATGATGAGGTCGAAGGTATGTTTTTTGGTGAAATATCTCTCCGTTGCTTCTACGTATATTTGAAGTTTTATCCAGGAACTTCTAAATTTTTTTAAGAAGATGGTTTTACTCTACTTGGAAGATGGTTTCATTAAGTCAACAAAAGTCATATGCTGATAAGATGTTCCATGCAGTAGAAAGTTAAGCCAGACCGGGTTATATTCAATGCTTTAATTTCTGCATGCGGAAAATCTGGAGCAGTGGATCGAGCCTTTGAAGTAATGGAGGAAATGAGGGCTGAGGCACAGCCTATTGACCCTGATCACGTAACTGTTGGTGCATTGTTAAGAGCATGTGCACATGCTTGTCAGGTACGTTTGTCTCTTCATTAGGTAAAGTTGAGAAAAATATTTATATTTCCTTTTAATGCTTGGTTTTCCTTGTATTTTATTTCTATGTTAAATAGATTATATGGGGATTCCTAATAGGTTGATCGAGCACGAGAAGCATATAAGATGATGCATAAGTATAAAATCAAAGGAACACCCGAGGTTTATACTATAGCTCTTAGTTGTTGCAGTCAGACTGGGGAATGGGAATTTGCTCGTAGCATATACAGTGACATGCTTAAGAAAGGAGTGCTACCCGATGAGGTACTATTTTTGGCATTAATCATCATTTCCCATTAGTATTGAACTTGTAGAATATAGTCTGTTGCTTGAAAATGTAATCGCAAATAAACGCAAGTGCACGTATCGCAATGTAGTAATAAAAATATCGATCCCACGAGGACAAGTCGATTTTCAATTCAGAGAATAAATTGCAAAGCAAAAGAAATAAAATAAAAATCTTAACTTTAAATATTCACAAAAAGAACTAAAGAATAAAGAATAGGTTTTTTATCATGATTTGAGTTTTCATCTAATCTAATGTGCATAAAGTAAATTGCAGAAAATAAAGTGCATAAAATAAAGTTGGTGGTCGAATTGAGAATTAGAATTAATCTCCGAAAGAATTAACTATGATTGACTTAAGCAAATCAACATACAAAAAATCCAAACTTTGATTAAAACTAAATAGTTCTACACTAACTATCAAGAGTTCATAAAATTCACGGAAATTAAAACGAAAAGCAGAGGAGAGAAATTTGGTCATCGCCGTCGAAAGTCGTTGTTCTCACAGCCTCGTTCCCTACCGCCGTAGTCGTCGCCGCAAACCTCTTCTTCGGATTTACGCCTGAAGCTTGATCGTGAATCTCGTTCTCCAATTATGCACACCCAATTCGTGGTGTTCACCTTTCTTTAAGTATATTTCGTGCAGCTCCAGCAGATCTGAGAGTTGGTTGCGATTTGGAGGAAGATTTAGATAGGTTTGAAAAGTAGTTGAGATTAGGAAAGATTTCCAAATCTTCAAAGATATTCTTGTTTCCAAATATGATTTAGAGTTGATTCTTCCTTCTTTTTCGTGATTCTTCCAGCCTTTATCTTCAATAATATTCTGCAATTGCATAGAAACACAAATCCCGTGATAATACAGAATATACGAAATATCGGGTAAAATCACGTAAAAACAGCGTAACTGATGCTGTGACATCGCTTCAGCATCTTTAAAAATCTCGCTTATTTCCAATTAAATCATTACAGATTCCTAGCAATTTAACCACTAAAACCACATGAATATTAAGTCTTTTCGAGACTTAACATAGTGCAGTAGCCTACATTTTTGGGATCATTGGAGACCTCGAACTACGAACATCCTTAATGTTAGATATTATATTTCACATGCTTAGCAAAAACATAAGAATCTACTACCCTTTATAAATACTTACTACTGACTTTTTTGAGAAGACAGAAAAGATCTCTTCTGTTTCCTTTGACGTACATTAGTATGATTTCCTATTATTATAATACTTCATTTTCTTTCTGTATACAATCGATAACTCTCTTTCTTTTATCTTTTTTTGCAGATGTTTCTCAGCCAACTAATAGATGTTGCAGGGCATGCTGGAAAACTGGATGATGCCTTCGCAATCTTACTAGAAGCTAGGAAGTCAGGACTTGATGTTGGTATTATATCCTATAGCTCATTGATGGGAGCGTGTAGTAATGTACGTGGTTTTGTCTAATAGTACTTTTGTTCAAGTGCCTGTTAGCATGTTAAATGTCAGAAATAGGTTCAGAGCCTAAACCACATATTAAGCCTGATCTCTTTGTTTACTTCTTTTTTTCAACACACAGCCTTCTGAAAACCAAGTTAATGTTAATATGCATATATGATAACGGAAGTTGTGAATCTACGTATCGAATTTTAATTACTTACAACAGGCGTCAAATCAACACCCATATGCTGGTATGTCAAGAAAGGTAGGTTTCTAAAGTATGGACTTGGTGATAGCAAGTTAGATGAAGGTGTCATAGTTTAGCATAATTTTTTAATGACGAACCATTTGAACTATCGTTCAGTCACCTGTCTTTAATTATCGCTTTTTAATTTAATATATTTTTTCTTGCACCACGATTTATGAAGTCTTGAACGTCCATACTTGTTTCAGGCAAAAAATTGGCAAAGAGGACTACAACTCTATGATGAGCTCAAGTTAATGAAGTTGAAACCCACAGTTCCAACCATTAATGCTTTAATAACTGCCCTATGTAAGTTCAACATCTCTTTACCTGGTTTCAAAAATATATACAGTGATATTTCATCTGCACATAGGGTTTTTCTACTAAATCTTGTCTCTTTCTTGGATACGTATTTCCCATATTGCTTGCAAATTCACAGACTTGAGGATAAGGGTCAAATAGAGAAGATATGTATTTATGCGTTGTAGGATTTTACTAGAAATCGAATGATACCTACTACCTATCTATGATATTGGTAAAGATATCAAAAGAATTCACTCTCCATTACGAATTATACCTACTTATCTCTTACCGCAAGAAACTAAGATCTACCGCAAGAAACTAAGATCTCGCTTGGTTGCCAGAATCTTCTCTATCTTATAACTACAACTTTGGAAGTCATAAATCTTCCTTAAAGTCCAGCTATTTCCCTCAGCCACTTTTTTGTGAACTAGACCGAATTATAACTAGTTTTTGGTCCATCCTCTGATGCTCTTGTACGAATATGATAGGAATCGAATAGCTCCCATCTATGATTGGAAAAGACTTCCTCAAAAGTTCCTCTTTATCACAGAATTGAAGGAACTTGCAATAAATCCTCCGGAAGTTGGATAGTCTGAGGAGCTCTCGTACTTATCTTCTTCTCAAATGTTCTTTTACTACCCACCGCCACTTTATAGAAGTTGTTCTAAGAAATGCTGTTGCTAAGCTATCACTAAACTAAATATACAAGCTAGTAGGAATCAGTTTTAAGCTTCCAAGAGAGCTTAGACAAAGAGACCCTCTTTTCATATTTTTATTCATTCTCATTGGCGAGGTTCTTGAGAAGATACTGGATAGCGCGAAAAACGTCAAAATTAATATAGGGGTTCAAGATCGGGCCGAATACATTTCACGTCTCTTATCTCTAGTTTGTTAATGATGCGATTTTAGTTTCTAGTGATGATGTTTTAGAGTCTCAAACCAGGTAGATGTGGTAAATTTTTTGGATAGTCTCTAGTCTGAAGCTTAACTTTCATACAAGTAATAATGTGGGGATAAGTTCAGAAGCAAAAATTTGACTTGTTGAGATTTTTAATGAGGAAAAAGATCTAAAAAAGTGGGAGTTTATCCTTAAACTAGTGTTTCTGCTACCTGGCTTCATGGGAGTGCTATTATTTTCGAGAGCAAAGAGCCACTATGGATATCTGGGGCAATATTAGCTTCTTTATCATCATTTGAGCTTATTATTTCGAGTGTTTCTGGTTCATTTTGGAGTTGGTCTTGCAAATTGGAGAATTTTTTTTTAATTAGTGTTACTCTTTCCTTTTTTTCTCAGGTGAAGGGGACCAACTGCACAAGGCCGTAGAGGTCCTATCTGAAATGAATGGACTGGGACTGAGCCCAAACAATATCACATACTCCTTACTTTTGGTCGCAAGCGAGAGGTATTTCTTGTAGTAATTCTTTTATATTTTACAACATTTCTCCAACATTGATGACATTCACAAACTTCTAACTACTATTTTTATATAATTTGAATGCAGAAATAACGAAACAGAAATTGGGCTTCGTCTTTTTTCTCTAGCCGAAAAGGATGGGATTGCACTTAACACAACCATGTCAAGATGTGTAATTGGTAAATTTTTGCATTTGTTTACTAACCTGGCAAAAAAATCACATGTCTACCTTCTATCCTTTACATGTTCGGGTCAATCTTACCATAAGCAGCTTAATTGAATAACTACGGCAAAATCTTTTTATCACAAATTATTTTGTAATCTTATGATTTCTTGAACTTGATCATTCAAAAGGAATGTGCTTTCAAAGATTTGAGAAGGCATGTACAATCGGTGAAGCTGTGACATCTCAGGATTCAGGGCGACCTAAGCTTGACAATGAATGGTACTTGATATTTTCACTGTTTCACATTTACTGTTGGACTTGTCTTGCTTTAGTTCCTTATAAACACGCTAAGTGGTTTCCTTGCGCCTAAATCAGAGTCATATGTAATAAGTTGGAAAATAGCAAAGTATCTTTATGGTGGTATTCATTAAGATTTAAGTATGGTGTCTTGAAAAATGCTCAATTTTTTCATTCAAGGAACGGGGAATTGCTATAGATGGTAATATTTTGTTTCACATTGTTAGGACTGCCTTCAAAATTGGACATAATAATTTTTTTGCATCCTATGACTCTCTTCCATCCTGATAATATCCTATTGGAAAGTTTTAGCAACGATCAGATTTTATACGTAATCAACAATTCTTTTTTGTATTAGAAAATTGGTTATTTATGTTACTAAAGACCAGTATTTCCTATTTCTCTCAACTTTTCAGGACATCTACGGCCTTAATGAGATATAGAGCAATCATTACTGCTGGTGTAACACCTAGCTGTGAAGTTTTGTCCCAAGTTTTAGGTTGCCTCCAGCTTCCTCGTGATTTAACTTTGAAAGAAAGACTCATTGAAAACATTGGAGTAACTGTGGATGTTTCAAAATGCTCAAATCTCTCGTCCTTGATAGATGGATTTGGCCAATACGACCCTCGCGCTTGTTCACTGGTGGAGGTATGTTGGAAGCTGACAAACTTATCTGCTTACTGCTATTTCTAAATCTTGATCGACCCAAACATGTATTTTTTAACTCTAGGAAGCTGCTTCGCTTGGTGTTTTACCTTGTATCTCTCTAAAAAAGAGTCCAATTGTCATTGATGCAAGAAAGTTGGAGATTCATTCCGCAGAGGTGAGCTTGTATATCTTGTCTTGGAAACTTGACTCATGGGTTAAGTTTTGAAATTAACTTAGTGGATACCATTATTATGCAATTGTATTAGAAAATATTGAAGCCCTTTAAAATTTTAAACAGACTAAAAAAAGGACTGTTTGGAATTCGGATCATCGAGTCTATCAAAAAATTAACCTTTGCAGCTCGTGAAATTTATGTGAACTTCATTTTTCTGATGCAAATACGCCAACCTGTTTTCACTGTGCTGATAGATATATAATAACATCATCACAATGGTCTTCTCTTTGAATATGTTTCGTAACAATTGCGTAGCTAGCATGCATGTCTAACCGATACATTATAAAATCTATCAGGTTTACATCTTGACAGTTTTGAAAGGCCTCAAACATCGCCTTGCTGCTGGTAATGTTTTTACATGCTTTGCTCTTTTACGTTCATAAATATATGTTTGCTGATAAAGATAGAAAAATAATATTTAGTAGCTTCTTTATTTAGTTCTATGTCCGAGTATAATAAAAGATGTTTATTACCCCATAAACTATCCATAATAAATAACTAGAAGATGTTTGTCATCAAATATATGCCTAAGCCATGGTAAAAACATCATTTTAACCTAGCTAAACATTGTTTGTTCAGGTGCAAGGTTACCATCCATAACAATTTTAGTTCCGGCGGAGATGACAAAATTTGTATCAATCAAAGGGAAGAAAAACATCAATCTTGCAGGAAGGTGAGAAGAGCTAAACAATTTGGATTATAAATTCAGATTTAGGTTTCCTGTGTTTAGGCGTTAGTGACCATTTTGGGTATCTTGAATTTTATTCGGTAGAATTGCAATGAATTGCATATTTCATTAGTTTTCATCAATTCACAGTAAAATTGATGCAGAAGATGGTAATGCAATATGGTATTTGGCTTTCTTAATTTGGAAATTGACATATTATTTAGGCAAAAAATTCCATGCATATACTTTGTGCAAGCAATTATTCTGCTTATTTTATTACACTGAGTTATCCAAGTATATAATAGCAAATGTGTTTAATGTTGTTAGTTCTTATAATTAGTGTCATGATTAAACTCTTCATCATTACAAAGAGTATTCTTCACAAAAAATAAATATGGATGCCAGGGTTGGCCAAGCAATTGCGGCAATGTTGAGAAGACTCGAAATTCCTTTCCATGGAAACGGATCGAGTGGAAAAATCCGAGTCAATGGATTGTCTCTCAGAAGGTGGTTTCAGCCAAAACTCGCTTCTCCATTCAGTGGAAAGCCAGGAGAGTTTGTACCACCTTTCTCAAAGCTCGGAACCGGAATCAGTTTTCAGCAACGTGCCATCCGAACAGATAGTCTTTCGCTGGACTGAAAAATTCTCTCCAAATTCACCAACTGGAGAGGGGTGATGAAAAATCACCAACTTTTTCTTGTGGTAAGATGGTCTTATCTGCCATGCTCATTTCTTGCATGCTTTCTCCAATCAAAAGTTTACTTATTGCGCTTTGCTTTGAGACTTCCGTACATTGGAAAGCTTGTGCAAGAATGCAGTGGAATAGGACAATTGGCGAGGATGCTGCTTTCGTGCAATTAGAAGTCATTGCCATCACACACTGCCAATGCCGGGAGGTTACCGCTGCTGCATTAGCTACCCGGCACGTAACGGGGCTGAATTTTATGCTTCGTAGATTGGATTGTATTTCCTTTAAGGGTTAGTTAGAGAGAGAATAAACGTAACACAATTATATCTTTAAATTTGAGATACTTTGAAGTCGATGTAAAAAACTGAGTGTCGTGTTTCGAATAAGACGAAGTTTTGTTCCCTTCCTCCAAACTCCTGAGACAACCAGTGTAGACTCCGAATGTTTTGTTTTCAATTTATATGTAGGCAGTTGGATTAATTACGTTTGATTTAAGCGTAGTGTTATCTTATTTGTTTGTATGAAGCATCACATTTAATGTTAACTCTCTACTTTCTGGGTTCGATTTGCCTGCACCTTGCCTCAGCTCTCTGGGTTCGACTGGATAGTGCCCAGAGAAACAGGAGTGGCAATAGTTGGAAACTGCGATGAGGTGGAGAACCACTTCTGTGTCGGAACTGGTAGTAAAGATGGAACTTTTTTCCTAGAGCTTTGATCTCAGGTAACGATAGTTGACCAAATTACCATTGTGGGCAACTCCGACGGAGCCAAATCCGTAGCCGGCGACGAACGGCTGGACGTTCTTGAGACGGAAGACCCAGCAGTGGAGTAGCGGACGTACCCTATTGCAGAATCACCCAGCAATTGGTCGATTTTCGACGTCGGAGACTAGACCAAGTCCGGTTACCGACTGAAAAACGCTGTGATTCCGGCGCCATCCTGACCGCGGTGCTGAAGTGCATGAAGCCCCAAATAACACAGACGGAAAGCTTCTGGATCACCGTAAACTCCAACTCCGCACTCCTCCCGGGGCTTTTCTTCGTCGTAAAAGATGGAGCTTCCACTCTGAACGGAGTTGCCATCGGAGACATGGTCAATGATAGTATTTTTCGCAGAAGACGGCTCGCGTGAGTACACGAGACATATGTTGAGCGAGAGAAGAAAGGTGTAGATGGGCCAGAAAGAGGTTTTCTGGTGAAGAAAAGGAAAACGGGGATGAAACTCTGAATAGTCACGAGAGGACGACGGAAGAGAAAACGACAGAAGGTTGATTACTATAGGTTTTGGGATTCATTATATTTTCGGTATAGTGGCACCGACTTTATAATGGTAATAGTAGGGATGGGCATTCAAAATTGCCCTATTAAAAATTTAATATTTTATTGATTTTTTTGAAAAAAAAATCAATTTAACCTAATATTAAAAATGAAATATATAATTAAAAATGATTTTATTTATTTTTTCAATATTTTATTATATATAGTGACAAATTCTAGTTTTTATTTATTTACATTAAAAATAGTAAAAAATTAAATTAAAGCACATATTATTGTAATAATTTAAATTAAATTATTATTAATGAAAATAAATTGAAAAAATTTTCAATTTTTGAGTCTATTTAAAAAATTAATTTTAAGTTTCAAGTTGGAATAGAAAATTGATTTCAAATTTGAATCATTTTTTAGTTCCAAACTTCAAGCCATAAAACAAATGGATCATTGTTCATCAATGAAAAAATCAATTCAAATCGATCCATTTATTTTTTGGTTTGAAGTTTGAAATTGAAAAATTGATTCAAACTTAACTTAAAATTAATTTTTTTAAATCAACCCAAAACCTGAAACCGATCTAGCCCATTCGTGATTAATATGTTGACCTAAAGAGTTAAATTATGGAAAGTTGAAGATCAATGAATTGGTCTACACCAATCTGTTAGTTAAGGTTGGGTCGAACAAATCGATCCAATTTTGCAAGTTGGTTTGGTTTCGTTATTTATCAAGGATTAAAATTTTAAACTTGATTTTTTAGTTCTAAAGTGATTGGAAACTCATTTGATAAATATTTTCAATTTAGTAGAACATAATCTAATTTACAAATGATTTGAAAAACAAATTAAACCAAGACAATGTTGATCGATTTTGAAATTACAATTTGGTATCAGACGGTTCTGGTTATGATTAAGATCAACTTTTAGGACAATTTATACCAAACTAATTAGTTTTTTATATTGTTGAAGCTTAGAATGATAGGTCTATCCAACTTCGTGTTGACCACTACGAACGTCCCGGATAAGTGCAATCCAATGTGTCTATTTATCTATCTCTTGACTAAAAATTAGAGCAAGTTTGAAAAATGATATTATAATGTCTAGAGTTGGGCCATGAGGTTTTTTTGTCTTATTGTACCCAAAAGGCAAAATCTCTCGCCCCCAAGGCCCCTACACTTCGGCCCGACAGTTTGTGATAGGGTTAAATCATAGTGACTCGGCGGCCCAGAGATATGAGGCATTTACCTGATATCCCAAGGAGCTACCCCAACATTGGGTGTAACAACTCTCACACTAGGACAGTGCAGACGTCGAACCTAGGCTCTTGTACCCAATCTACCATCTCTGAGTCAACTGAGCTATGCATGTGCGGGCTTCTTTGCCTTCTTTTTTCTTCTCATCGAAGTTATTTCACAAAGACTTGTCATAGTAAGGAAGAAGACGGGAACAAGCACACTTGGAGAGCGCAATACAACTTTTTTTATTTGGATACACAAAATATATTAACAACAAGCAAATGATTTTATATTTAATCAATTATAAATGTAAGTGATCATTATTAGAGATATGTGGCATATATTTTATATGTTAAAATTGAAAATCATGATAAGACTTGATAAGATTATTAAATTGGATCAAATTAAGTTTGGAGAATTTGAATCATCTAGGTTTGTTAGCAAATCAAGTAATCAAATTTTCAAGAACTAACTGATATCAAATTAGATTTACATAATTTCATGAGATTATATGTTCAAATGAAAAAGTTATTTTTCGTTCAAGGAATATAAAATATTATTGCGCTGCAATATCACTAAACCAAGTTTTATTTTGGAATAGTATTTCCATTTTGACTATATTTAGTTTATTTTGATGCGATTGAAGATAATTACTAATTTTTTTTATATATTATCTTGTATTAAAATATATAAATTTGGAAAATATATTTTATTTAGACAAATTTACACTAGCAGTACACTACAATAATAAATCTTTTTTAATCATATTATATTGAATATCATATGATATATTTATGGTAAATAAAGTACTTATATACAATTTAGTTTGTTAAGCTCGACTCGTTATAGTTCGTTTGACTTGTTAAGCTTGTAGCTTCATAGCAAGACCAGGTCGAATTTGTTTTACAACAACACGTATTAGGCTCGAAAAGCGCAACTCGTTAAGCTTAATAGGCTCGACGAATTAGGTTTTTTCAAGCAACACAACCATCTCTGTTCGTTTCCATTTTTAATATAGAGTTGTGATCGTGACAAATCTTTGTCACCTATTTAAGTTGTTGTGATATTAACACCTAGTTGCAAATAATTCTCTTTCAATATTTATTAAAAAATATAAGGGTAAATAACAAGTTATACTCTGAACTATTAGGATAGTTGTATTAGATACATTGATTTTTAAGCTCCGTCATTAAATACAGTTAGGTCAAAAGCAAAGAAGGCAGAAATGCACAAATTTTCGCGACCGGAGAACCGGTTTGGACCGGAATCAGTTGAGTTGGGTCAAATGGGTTAGACATTGATTTTTTGGGCCTAATCTCAAATGGGCTATCTTGGGTTGAATTCTTTTGGGCCTAAGACTAATTAAACCTCTTCCTCTAAACCCCAACCCTTTTCTTCGGGGGTTTAAGTCATCGGTCTCGCCTCTCCTTGCGAAGCCAACTCGACGAGCCACCCTCCTTGTTCTGCCAGAGGCCAAACTTCCTTTGTTGGGTCGGTGGAGGAGAAGCGGATTCGTTGTTCAAGACAGGCTCCTAGCAATTCATCCGAACGATTTTGGTTGCGTGTTGATTTTTTACGAGTTCGGATGCGTGCTTGGGGGCCAGATTTTCACTTTTACGGCGAGGATTCAGTCTGGTCCTGTACGGTTTCTGCTAGTGGAGGCCTTTTATCCTCTGGTTGATCTCAGGGAGACACTTTGTGTGTTTGGAGTATGATGCCGCCGTCTGTTTCCCCGAAGGTTAAGTCCCGCACGATTGCCCGTGACTATGAGAAATATCGATTGCAGCGCCTTGAGGAGCATAAAGATACTGTTATCTTGGAGGAGGAAGAAGAAGAAGAAGAACCAAAGGAGGTGGGATTAGCGGTGATATCGGTTGATGGAGAGTTGTTTCAGAGGACGGAAAAAGTTTCTCCTTGGAGACATCTGGATATGATCTTGTTGATTCAGAATAATGAACTTGACATTCAAAAGTTAGTATTTTCCTTACTTTCTAGTTGTTGTTTACTATTTACCGCATCGAAGGATAATGAATTACCACGGAATAAATCTGTCTAAAAGTTATTTTACTCCTAAACATGTTAGTCAACTTTTGCTGTAGATTGTGAAAAAATGGACGATTGATTCCAAACAAGTAATTGGATAGCTATATGAAAGAATTTTAAATGATTCTATTTGTTCACTAATCATATCTCAACTAGCTGTAACTACGAAAAGTACAAGAAACGTTCTAATTTTTCAAAACATACTCTTTGTCCTTTTTTCAATTCCAAGTATCTCTTGTTCTCTCAGCATATATACTTTTTTTTTGGTTCTTAGGTACTTTTTTAACGAGTAATGAGAATGTATTATCTTATAAATCATGAAACTTCAATGCAGGAAGGTGGAATTGGTTTTTGATTTTGTGAACCTGACTCTGGAGACCAATTCAAATTGTGAGACAGTTAAAATATCGCGTTTGATAGTCTTTCTTAGTGATTGGATCCAGTCATTGTTAATATCTTCAAAAGAGCATGTGATATATGATGATGGAAAACCTCATGACGTAGTAATCCGGCCATGTTTAGATTGCAGATGCTGGAAAATTTTTAAAGTTTGTATGGAGAGATCATCTGAGCTTAATGTTCCTTTAAAATTTTCACCGAACCTTCTTCGTGCGATTGCTTTTATTGCAAGAAATGCATCTAATGAAGTGAGCAGTTCAAAAAAATTCATCTCTGACAGTGAAGAGTCAAAGTTGAATGCCATCATACTTGATTGTATGTCTCTGTTGTTCTCACCATCTGCTGGCTTGTCTACCAAGAGTTTAGATTTGTGGCTCTCAACGGTAGATGCTGTGCTTAACTTTGTTGACAAATGTTACACATGCAATCTCACTGATGAGAGTGTGGATAATTTTTCATTGAAATTCTCCTGCCTGGTGATTGAGCCTTTTACCAAGTTTTTATGTATCAACCCAACTCGAAAAAATGGATTTCAAGATTTCGTTGATAAGCTTCTAGAGCCACTGTTGCATGTATATGGCATCTTTTACCTTAGAACTGATGAACATAACACTAGCTTGCGAATAAACTTTCTGAAGCTTCTCGAAGAAGTTCTATCTCATGGGTTGTTACATTCAGAGCATATTGATGGCTTTATGTGCTTAAATGCAGCTAGAAAGTATGCTCCATCTCTTGATGAGCAACCAAGTGAATCTCATACATATATAAAAAGTTATCATAGGCATTTTTTTAGCAAATTGGAAAAAATAATTGCTGAAAGGAGAAATTATGCTATGGGTGCATTAGGAGAATTTTTCCGTGTTTTAGTCAATAGATTAATAAAGATTAAAGGAACTTCAGAACTGCCTCAAGTGACCAATGTAGATGCCAAAAAATCAGAAGTTTACTCTAAGAATTTGGAGGATAAGAAATTAGAGACCAGAGAATTACTTACAGAAAGATCCCAGTACACAAGTTTGAATGCGGAGGCACGGAAATCTGTCTTTGGGTGTTTTGTACAGATTATGGAGCCTTTGATGGAGATTTCTTGCTTTGCAGAACCCGGAGTTGATGTTGGTCCTCTGCTGCTGAATGCTCATTGCATACTCAGATCAATTAGAAACTTACTTGCTGCATTAATGGATACAAAAGTTTATTTGAGAACTGAAGACGATGAGGAAGGATCTTGTCTTAATTTCCTGAGGACACTTTATGCTAAAATCATGCTATTTTCTTCCAATTTGCTCATTTTATCCCCACGTGGTATTGGAAACAATGCTCATCTTGAAGTATTCATGTCAATAGCTGAAGAGGTTCTTCTAGTAATAGGATTTTTTCTCGAAATAGAATATGAAGCCACTGGTAATGATTTAGTTAGTTTATGGTTGATGATATTTTCTTACTCGTCCATAATTTCTCATGTGCCACAGAGAGTTTCATTATCTATAAAAGCTGCAGAGCTCGGATGTCAGCTTATTGATCTCTATAGCCAACTTCGTCAGGTAAGCCTGAATTATTTACTTCATTTTGGCTTTCTTGCAGTTCTCCTAAAAGCTTTAAACTCCATTTTTTTAATGTCACTCATGTAGGTTAGTAGTAACATATTTGCACTCTGCAAAGCAATAAGATTCCTATCATCAGGAAAAGTTGAGGGTGAAGCGCGTGATGGCTGGTACTTGACATCTTTATGCAACAAAGCTTTTGGAAAAGCAGTGGGAATGCTACTCAGTTCACCAGAATTTAAACGTGCAATACGTCTAGCTGTTAAAGCCATGCCGGAAGGGCAAGTTAGTGGTTGTATTCAGCAGCTAAAACAAGATATATCAGAAACTCTCGAATGGATTACATCAAGTAGCTCAAGATGGGATAGTAAGGATTCAGAAAAACTCAGGCAACATCTTGATTTGACAATGGAACTTCTAGGAAAGGGATTGTCTGAAATGTATTTGCTAGTGATAGGTTCACTAACTGTCACTTCTGGTAACAGTTATTACCTCGGAAAGTCTATTGAGGAGTTGTTGTTTCTGATTTGCCCGTCACTTAGTAGTTTGGTTGGACTGCAACCAGATACCTCAAGAGCATTACTTGATACTTTGTCAGGAAAGATATTTGAAAATATGGTGGCTGTAGATTTGCTATCACTGGAATCAGCTCAATGGATTTATGTTTTCTTTTTTCAGTTGTACATGTCTTGCCGAAGTTTGTATAGGGAAGCAATCAGCCTCATGCCTCCAGATTCATCGAAAAAGATGTCAACTGCCATGGGAGATCCATTGACTGCATATTCTGCTTCGGAGTGGATGCAGAAGAGTGACTTGGATTTTGAAAGCTATTTTTCTTGGATCATCAAACCTTCTGCTTCTGTTCTTGCTATTATAGAATCTCTCTCGAACATTTATCTTCACGAAAGCTCTGTTGATTGCAGTCCTCTGGTTTGTATCTTACATACTATGGCTCTTCAAAGACTTGTGGATTTGAATAGACAGATAAAGTCTCTTGAGTATTTAAAGCAGAATTATGGCTATGAGATGCAAATGGAAGTTGACGAGGATGGTTGTCTATCAATATTGAGGAAAAGAATAAGGAAATGTGAAAGGCTTATATCAACTCTGAAGAACGAAGCGGAAGGTCTCACTTGTTTCATGATGGGGCATCTATCACTGATAACAAAAGTAGAATCATTAATTTCCCCTATAATTGATCAATATATTTGGGATTTTGGAGTTTCCAATTTGAAAAAAACATCACTTCCAACTGCATTATGGTGGATTATTTGTCAGAGTATTGATATATGGTCGATCCATGCTACTAAAAAGAACTTCAAAACTTTCCTCGCCTTTTTAATCCATACTTCTCATCCTTCCTTAATTAGGAGCAAGCTGGAGATTGGGATGAGAAAACTTGATTCTTTCGAGATGAAAAATGTCACTTTGCAGCAAATATCATCCTCTCTTCTACAAGATCCTACTTTTTATGAACAAAGAGTACGTAAATTTTTTTTCAAAATCATGTTTGTCGCCTTTTTTTAAGCTCAAGATACTTGGAAGTTCTTTGCTCCTGACTTCGTACAAGATTAAAACTCGAACTTTTGCAGTCTTTTATGAAATTAACTACTAATCTATGAACTCTCAATTTATTAGATTGAAGTTAACTAATATTACTATATGATATTCTTGCTCACATCATTGTTCTAATTTGAAATCTGACTTTAGGTTTGAAATGTATGATCTTTTTTTTTTGTGATATGCTGATAATTAATAATAAACGCAGTCACTGAGTTGAATGTAACTCACTCGTTAATGTTTTAAGTATTATAGATAAAAGTTAACCTATATTATTTCTTAACTTGTTTGTAATTATTTTAAATTCCTAATCCTAATCAAAATCTTTTCATTTTCAATGACTGATAATTTATCATATCGATCAATATCAATACCACCTTTTTTATTAGTTTGTTTGCAGGTACTTGGCTGTGAGGATTTGTCATGTGATGAAAAAAGTTATCTTGCCATTCGCTTATGATCTTTCTTTTGGTGACATTGATTTGTCTCTATCCCCTGAATGGCCTGAGGTTTTAAGTACACTTGACAACTTCGCAACCTCAAATTTGGGTTCTCATTTGATTGATGGTCGACCTGGTAGAGATGGTAAGCTAAATAAATCGTCATCCCAAAGCAATGTGATGCTTGCAGCTTGTAAACAGTTGCTCAATCTTTTGTCTTGGATACCTAAAGGGCGGACAAGTACAAAATCAACATCCCTCGCCATAATTCATATTCTGAATCTTGATAGGTATTACTTATTTATCCATCTTCTTGTGAATTTTTTTGGTGCTATGGTGTTATTTGATGATAATTTTGGACTATTAGATTCTCTATATAATGGAAAAAAAACGCAAGGCTATCTTGGATCCATAAAAAATCTCTCCAAGTGCATGGGTAAAAGAACTAAAATATTATATTTGAATATCAATTTTATAATAACAGAATGATTTTTTTTTGTTTGACCTCATGTATTTTACTTAATCTATATATTGTTTTGTTTCAAGTTTGCATCTTATCAACTGTATCTTTGCTGTTATGCAATTATTTTCCTCATGTCTCTAGCTTTAGTCTTGCAATCTCATTGTTTCTGTGTCAAGAATATTTTGGTTATTTATGATTTACAATGCTTAATTTCTTGTAGTGACCTGCTGTGTTCATACTATGAAATTTAAGAATATGCATTTTCTTTCAGGCTTTTGGTTATCACTTTATTTAATAGGCAGAGCACATTATACTTATCTAGTCTGCCTGAGCTATTTGAACTGCTTGTTTCTTGCCGAAGAACGTTAAAATATTTGATTATGGCTTATTGTGAGGATGATGAAACCAAGGAATTGGAGTTTTCGTCTTTGTCAGTACTCTCTGAGGACAAACTTCCTCTTGTATGGCTAAGCGAATCAGTGTCAAGGGTGGTTGGGCTCCAAGTGTCGCTCCAAGTGTCCTTTTTGAGTGATGGTGCTTCTCAAGTTAAAGAGTCGATGTTTTCATTGATGGATCATACATCTTACATTGTTTTGACAGTTAGCAAGTATAAATTTAACTATGTTCTTCATGCACTTGTCCATGAACAAAGTAATTTAATTGAAGGTGATCCTTGTTTGAATACTTCTCCCACCCTGAAAGCCTGGAAAAGTGCATTTTTGCTTGCTAAGAATTTGAAGGAACGTATTGAACGGTTAGTTCTTCATTTGAAAAGTTGTTATGAAAGAGGTTTAGATGATGACAGTGTGAAAAAGTTCTGTTCTCTGGCTTCTTGTTTCAACGGGTTTTTATGGGCCCTTGCATCTGGATTGAACAGAAATGACTGTCGTCTAGAAAAATTACTAAATCTGCAAGGTGAATTTGATCTCTGTATGAATTTATATGTGAAACTCATTTCCCTTTTCTTAAGCATGTTGCTTCGGAAGAATGATCAACAAACGTCAAGTTTACAGGATCCTCAGTCTCTTCAAGAGCCAGCTCTTGGAACCAATATTTCAGATGCAAAGACATTTATAGTTAAGTGCTCGAATTTGGAGGTTGGTAGTTCAGGTTATGAAGATAAAAAAGGATCTGAATCTGCAAGCAGAAAAAGAAAAAGGTCACTTTTGGGAAATACAAACAGTGGCCCCACCATTGACATTGTGACTAATTTGGTTGAGCCTCATTGCTTAACTAAGTCTTTTTTGCTGGGCTTGCTAAAGGGTGAGCATTATGATGCCGCAATATCATTCAGACAGATATTTTTAGCTGTATCAGCTATTTTGAAGCTTAATTTTCATATCAAAATTACACCCTTGCCTCCGCTCTTGGTGCCTTTCTTAACTGGCATGTCTCAGGACTTGTTACTATTATTAACAGACATGATTGAAGAACCACAATCTTTTTCCTTTATCTGGATGGATGGTGTTCTGAAGTATCTTGAAGAGTTAGGTCATCATTTTCCCTTAACTGATCCTTTGAAATCTAGAAATGTGTATGCCAAGCTTATAGAGCTCCATTTGAAAGCCATAGGCAAATGCATCTCAATTCAGGGGAAAAAAGCTGTGTTAACATCGGGCAGGATGGAATCTGTGACAAAGATGCTTTATAATCGTGTAGAGTCACCAGAACCTTCTACGTCGCTTCAACTGATTTGCTTGGATGAATTTAAAGCTAAGTTGAGGACATCATTTAAAGTATTAATAAAGGAAGGTTCAGAGTTACTTTTTTTATCTGCAATACAGGCTGTTGAGAGAGCTCTTGTTGGAGTCAAGGAAGGTTGTTCTGTCATTTATGAACTAAGTACTGGAAGTGACGATGGGGGAGAGGTTGCTTCATTAGTTGCTGGCGGTATTGACTGCTTGGATTTGGTTCTTGAATTCGCAACAGGTATATTCTGCTCAAATAAACAAGTATTCATAATAATAGAATTACAATTTGATAGAATCGATTTTGGCTAGCTCTAAATGTGTAGAGCCTATTTAATACATCAGAGAAAGAGCACAATGAGTCCAGATAAAACGATTGTAGGATAAGATCAACAGCAATAACAAAAGGAAATAAAATGAAGGTCAATTAATGGAAGACCTCATCTCTCTGTTGGTGAGCAATTAATGGAAGTTCACTTCTCCCCCAAGTTTTTCTCTAAAATCTTTGATATCCCTTAATAATTTATACTCTTATATTTATCGATAGTCTTCTCATCCCATATGGATTGGGCTTATTATTATATACCATAATACCTATTTTAAATGGGCCTTATCAGAATGTTCTTAGGAAAAACATTTATATGTTTATTCTGCTTGATCTTAATGCAGTCGATGCAGTATATTATTGTTTTTATCGTCGATGATAACTTTTTTTCGCGCCCACAAGCATGTCATCCAAATAATTTGCTAATTTTGGTACACCTTATGTCGTTTATTATTTTCTATATTTTTTTAGTTTTCTGTTGCCATCCATTTTAGGACGAAAGCGAGTGGGCGTGGTCAAGAGGCACATTCAAAGCTTCATAGCTAGTTTATGTAGCATAATTGTACACCTGCAGAGTCCACAGATGTTTTATGGGAATAAGAAAGTTGGTAGTAAACCAGATCCAGGAGCTGTTATTCTGATGTGCGTTGAAGTGCTCATCAGAATCTCTGCAAAACATGCTCTTTTTGAAATGGACGCAGGCCATATAGCTCAATGCTTACATATTCCTTCGACACTCTTCCAAGAGTTTTTGAAACTGAAACTCACTGAAGCTTCTCTTCCACCCGATTCTTCCTTGAGATCAAGTAACCGAACTTCTGATCTTGTTGGAAGTACAAATTTTGTCGTCGACCGTAGATTCTCGGTGGACCTATTTGCAGCATGCTGCAGATTATTGTATACAGTTGTTAGGCATCATAAGAGGTATGAAATCTGGTCCTGGCTTTGGCTATGAAGAATCAAGCTTATATTTTTATGCAATTCTTTCATTAGTGCTGCACTGTATAAACCACCAACTAGTTGATTAATGTACTTAATAAGTAACCCTCTAATCATCTTTTTTCTCTCATTTAAGGTCATACTTATTAGTTTATGAGCAATGCAAGAATTACATCATTATTGTACCTTGTTATTCTATACGTCAGAGTGTCAAACGTCGATTGATTTATTTAAATTGAATTGATAATATAAATAATAATTTATGATATTTTATTGCACCAATTATTATTTAACACATGAGCGAAGATATCTTAAATTATCCTTATTTTCATTGTTGTAGCTGGATTAACTATTTAGTGATTGACAGGGAGTGGGAGGGGAGCATTTCTGTCCTCGAATCTTCAACGTGTGTTCTTCTTCATTGTTTGGAGAGAGTGGGGACAGATGGAGTTAAGCTGAAAGACTGGTTTACATGGGATGTGGAAGAGGCAGTCAAATGTGGCAGCTTTGTCAGAAGAATCTATGAAGAGGTTTGATTCTATCTGATTGGTTTACAACTGACTCTACTAAAAAACTTCCACTCATTTCTGCTTGTTGTTGTGGTGCAGATCAGACAGCAAAAGGACTCTGTTGACCGCCTTTGTTCTCGGGTTTTATCGCACTACATATGGGTTTATTCGGGACACGGGCCCCTCAAGGCCGGGATTAAAAGGTTGCACCACCCTTACGCATTTTCCGTAGCTCGTGCTTGTCTTCATTTCATGTGACTTTGTTCGTTTGTTTTCAGAGAAATCGACGAAGCTTTGAGGCCCGGCGTGTATGCTCTGATGGATGCTTGCTCGCCGGATGATCTTCAATATCTGCACACTGTGTTCGGTGGTAAATTTCTGTTCGAATTTCGATCGATTTCCGGAGCATTGTTCTTGTCTCACTACCTTTTTCATTGTTTGTGCAGAGGGTCCTTGCAGAAACACTCTTGCAAATTTGCAACGTGATTACAAACAGAGTTTCAAATATGAAGGCAAAGTATAAATTACTTAGTCATCACGTGAAGTCTCGGACAAACAGTAAGCTAAAAACAAGGGACTCGACCAATTTTGATCTAGTTAGATTATGTTTTTTCGTGTTTTTTCATGCATAATTGAGTATGACATTAGATTTTGGCCTGCTCTCCCCAATTTTGTATAAGCATTATGTATATATATAAAAACAAAAATTATGCCTCTATATTGCAAGCATATGTTTCTTTGAACTCAAATTTCCTTATTCAAGTAAGATTTCATGACTCCGTGTTCAAACTTGGCTTACATAAAAAAAGTTAAATCTCTTTGAGTTTCCATCAAAAAGGCGGCTAATGGACACAAACAGCAAAATCTGGAATACATTAATAGGTAGGACCTCCCTCTTCCACACCTGTTCTTGGCATTCAAGCAGTAACTTTCTTGGCCGTGACCGAATTGGCGATTGTAGCAAATTCAGGGCCCTTAATCACAAAATTAAGGTAAATCAGAAAATTCACATTTATAGGAAATTCCTATTCCATACAAAAGAAGAAATGAACATAGTAAACAAAGATCACATTACTCGTGTGGAATTGTACCTTCAACGAAGCACCTCCCACCAAAAACCCATCAATATCTTCCTCCTTAGCCAACTCAGAACAATTGCTGCCATTCACCGATCCTGTGAAAGATATTTACTTGAGTTAGTGATAGGTCCATCATGTTTGTATTAAGGATAATTCTAAATTTACCTCTCTTGATATATCTTCAAACGTGTCTAAATGTAATAGGTGAAATTAATGTTATAAATAATTATTATAATTATAATTTATTAACTGCGCTTTAAGTAGATTAATCACAACTCGACATATCAAAAAACATGTTAAGAGATTATTAAGAAGATAAACCTAGCATTACTCTTATATTAATACAACACGAGAAAGTCGAGCTTTGTATTCTATGCCTTGGGGATATCTAAGGGAACTCTGAGATTACCTCCATAAATAATTCGAGTTTTGGACGCTACTTCAGCCGAGACATTTGTTTTGAGCCAATCTCTAACAGCTGCATGCACTTCCTGCGCTTGCTGTGGTGTAGCCACTTTACCAGTCCCAATGGCCCACACAGGTTCATACGCTATCACAACACCATCCCAAGAGGGGATAGCATCTGCGCATGTTATGCAAAGCAAGTGCCAGAGATTACTCTTTTTCATTTAACGAATAAAATCCCTTTCAAAGAAACGATGGCCAAACCATAATTTACCAGCAAAAGCTTTCAATTGCCTAAAACAAACATCAAAAGTCTTTCCTGCTTCCCTCTCTTGAAGCAGTTCTCCAATGCAAGCTATCACTCCAACATTCCCACTCAAGGCATAAGCAGCCTTCTTTCCAATGAACTATGATTAACAAAGTTGATCACATTAAAAATCACGAATGGATTAGATGAATAATCTCCCTTGGATATGCATTATTAGCTGACCAAATATATTTCACCTGGTCATCTTCGCCAATAACATGTCTCCGCTCAGAATGACCGAGAATAACCCACTTGCAGCCAACATCTTTCAACTGTTCCACACTGAAATGATAGTAAGAGGTCATGAGCATGTATATCGTAACTACACTCTTCATCATATAATTGTGCTTCCTTCATAAGCTTTTCAACAATATTTTCTTGTTAAACCAAACAAACTTGTATCCGTGCCTCACATGATCAGTGAATTGACCAGCAATGCTGAACTGTCACCTTTGTTTTGAAGTACTAGAATATTAATCGCAGAAGCAATTTAAGAATATTCTTACAATGTAATGTAAAATAAAGTTTCCATCGCCTAAAGAAGGAAATGATATGAAACCTGATTTCTCCGGTGAAAGCGCCACCTTTCCCAATCCAAGAATTCTGGGAGGAAATTTCGATCCTAGAACTTAATGTGTTGTTTACCTGATCAATGTACACAAATGGAGGTGCTACAACAATATCTGCATGCCACAAGATACAATGGTAAGAAAATATTAACCGTAGTCCATCATCATATAACAAGACAAAATCCTCATCACAGCGATAATCTAAGGCTTTCTTAGCCTATGGAGGTGTTGAGTATATCTTGTTTCTAGTTTGTTTTCCACATTTTTTTCCAATACACTTTATTTAAAAAGGACAAGCGAAGTTCAACTGTTTGTCATACCAACATCGCCTTCCAGCTGTGCACCGTTCAATTCAGACACGAGCTTGCTTATAGATTCTTTTGTTCCATTCTAAATAAATCAAAACATATTATTAGAACTTCGGTTGGATGAAGATGACAAATTTGAATGATGGGATGCACATTGATAAAAAAAAAGGATGACGGAGTTTTTTTTAACTAAACTAGAGCTAAACGAAGATGAAAATAATAGTTGAAGTATAAAAGGACTGATTATAGATGGAATTCTTGTATGGTATAAAGAAACAGTATATACGACTTGACTTTACTCAAGGAATCTTGTGAAGCAAAGTACTTACGCATTTCCAGTTTCCACCAACAAAGAACTGCAAGCATAACAAGGAATGATATCAGTACCAAGACAATATTATTTATTGTGATTAGAGAAATCAATTTGGTATAACAAATGCCGATGATAGAGCCCGACATGTTACATTTTTCAAAACCAACCACTGCACTTAAAACTAGACCTTCCGGACGCAACTTGGATGGACATGCAATTCGAAGTAATCCTGCTAATTAATTAAACAATAAAACAAAAACTGCATAATTGAAGGGACAAACATGTGCAAGAACTCAATAACAATCAGGAGGGTGCATTCACCGGGATGTAGATAGCTAAAGTGGCACACATTTCTTAACATAGTGGATAGATTGATACAAACATTCATCGAAATTTGTTTGTCTCTTGCTATCAACAAACAAAACAACGCGAACCGGTGACGAACTTCAGTGCAAATTGAAGGAACCACAAGACAGAAAGTATATCCAAAAATACGAAATCAACGAATGAGTAAAAATACATGAAATGTACCTTTCCTGAGCCGGCCATGGTGACGACGGCCCGAGAGCCCTTCTGAGAGGAGGCGAGGCGGATGTGAGAGTGAACTTGTCGGAGGAAAGAGTGAGAATCATCTACAGTAGAGGCGGACAATCGGACGGTGGAGAGTTGAGATGCGAGAGAAGTAGATACGACCGCCATCGCCAGGCTAAGCAGGAGCTCCGAGCTGGGGTTCTTAGTTGAGGTTGAGAGGTTGGTGGGCATTCTGCTTTGTGGTGTTCGCTGTGGTTATAGTGTAATTACAAGGGAAGCAAGTCTCAATCACGCGTCTGCGCGACAGGTCCGGACCACGCGCTCATATTTCATCGTCTTTTCCTATGAGAGTTAGATGACATATCTCTATCGTTTTTTGATGGCCCACCCCAAATTCGACTTAATATTTTAAAATTCAATTAAATTATAATAAATTTTATATTTTATGGAAATCTTTTGTTCTTTTTTATCACAATTTTCATGTCTAACACAATACATTTAATTCTATTAATTATTCCAATTAAATCAGGGTATCCACATTTAACTACCCTATTGTTGAAGATTTTAAATTAACATAAATAATAAAAGAAATAATAAATGCGCGAGTAGGTAACGCGCTGAGAAGCGATTAGATTTAGGGTTTTTGAGTTTCGCCATCAAATGGTTCGGCGCTCACGTTATTTCCGCTGTCCAACAAGAAGATCCGCCAACCAAACGACATCGTCTCATCCGTCTTTCAAAAGGGATAATCAGACTGCCACGTGGCTCAACCTAGTAGGAATAAAGAGATGTGGATGGCGTGGGTCTGCTCTGGCGTCATCTCAGATATTTTCATCAACTCTACAGGTCCCAAATGCCATCTTTAATAACAAATAATGCAAGTAAATTATTAAATGTTTAATAAAAATATATTAAGACTTTTCCAAACTATTTTCTATCAAATATTATTAATTTAAAAGTAATATTAAATTTATCCTCTTAATTACTCTCTCTCTTTCCCAGCGTCTCAATCTCTAAGTCCATTTCTTTTTGTCATCTATTTCTCTTCATCGTTCTATGACATTTCAAACCCCATACCAATTTTTAACCCCATTTCAAACTAAGTCGATTGGCACTATTTGCAAAGAAACACCACATCGAATAAGTTACGTGACAGGATTGAGGATTTATCAAACAAATTGACAGAAAAACCAAGATACTGCCGAGTAGAACAACCGAAGTTAACCTTTTATAAAAAAATGTTTAAGATTCTTAAAAAATGAAAGGTCATTCTGCCAAAGAACACAAGTTTAAGATTATTAGGGGAAAAAGTATAGACATAATTTGTAAATAACCAGATCTATGAACTGTACATCAAATGATTAGAAAATATGGTTATCCACATGGTATGCAAATTCAGCAGTCAAGCAAGCACTTACTATGTTCTCTCTGTTCGACCAAAAAGCCGACACAGGCAGCTACCCGGTATCAGTTGTTATGGAGTTCGCGGATGTCCCTCCTACATTCGAGGCTCTCTACTTTCAGATTCAACTCTAATATAGGTAAATTGAAGTTATATTTTCAATATTTCAAGCGGGATTTCAGAAAAAAAAAAACCTGTTCTTGTTATTTGTCTTCCTCTCTTGTTCATCATTGGCGTTGACAGGATCAGTTACGCTGTTGTTGGAAGAGCTATCTTGTACACTTCGACATGAAGAACATCTACTCGAAAAACTCGGTTCTGCGACGCTGTTCTCCTGGCTCGTAGTTTTCTTGCATTTTCTTTGTCTCACAGATAAATCCTGCATCCATATGGGTACAGAAAAAGCTTAAAAATAGACAATTACTTCTCCAGATTGTAAACATATTAATAACTGACAAACCTGATCGATCATTGATCCTGGAGTCTTCAACTCAAGGTCTGTGGCGACTTCATTAGACCCTTGGCTTCTCTCGACCCTGCTTTCTCCCTTGGAATCTAGTTGGCCACCTGGATGGACGAGGGTTGGAATGCATTGAGGGGGAGGATGTTCAGCTAAGGCATTAGAAGGTATGTAAGGGACATATGTCGAACATGGGTTTGTTATAATCCCCGGATGTTGATTCCCAAAAAATGAGTAAGGCTGCATAGAAGGATGCATTGGAATCGGCCTGGGTGGCATTGACATTGGCAATGGAAATGGATAAGAGGGTGAAGCCATGACAACTGAGGGATCCATAGCAGGCCAAGGAAACATTGTTCTCATACGCTGCTGATACTGAGCATTAAGGTTCTCTATATCCGATCTGAGAGATGCTTTCTCTTCTCTAAGATCATTTTTCTCCTGTGTCAACTGCAGCAAAAAAAGAGTAATCAGGGGATGGAATACACAATGTAAATTTATATAAAATGAACTCAAGGATTACCTCAAGTGATTCTTCTGTCAGTGTAGCATATTCAGCTTTCAGTTTATTTACTTGAGATGTTAGATCCTTTAACAATTGAATGGTATCCATAAGAATGGATCCTTTGTCATTTTTTGGCCTATCAGGATCTGTATTTGGAATTGAGTGGTTAAAATCAAAATGCCACATTTGACGGATGATTGGAAGCATATATGATACAGACCTAAAACTCAAAACTACCAAAGAAGGGTATAACAACATTAGAAAGAGCCACATTTGATGCAAATTTCAAACAATGGAGAAAATCAACAATTCTGCAACACACCCTTATCTCGCTACCAGATCCAACAAAAAATGATAACATAAAGATTCAAGTTGAGACCAAAGCAGGACCTCAAATATTAGAAGTGGTCAACGAAAAACCAACAATTCTGCATACACTCCCGAGATTATAAATTATAAGTTACGTAAAACCTGTCCAAGCTAGCTGATCTATCAGATCCCATTCACAATGATGTGACTCGACAGGAAATGAAACATGCAACATGCCCTTATCTTACAATGGGATCCAACAAAAAATGATTACATAAAAATTCAAGTCGACACGAAAGCAGGACTCCATAGATGAGAAGTGGAAAACAAAAAACCAACAATTATGCAAGTGCTCAAGGGCTTATAAATTATAATTTACCTAAAACCTGTCCAAGCTCAATAAATTGCTCATTCAGTTTATCCCTCCTCATTTTCTCTCGGCCTGCCTTCTGAATTTTTCTACCAGCCACGGAGTCCTTGGTCTCTCCCTCCGGATTTTGGCTGCAATTGAATAATTATGGAAACAGTTTGAAATTCAAAATAATTAAAAAACAGAGCACTTTCGAAAAGGAAGAAAATCACTCCGAGTGCCCCCGGCACAACTGAGACAATGTAGAGTTGAACTTCATTTTCGGTAAGAAATGAGCTTCTTCAGAACAGAAATTTCCGCGAGTATTTTAAATTATGTCAAATCCAGTAAAAGTATTATTAATTTGAGAGTTGAAGCTTTCAATCCATCGATTCAAGAGCTAAATCCTAATGGAATGATAGCAAAATTAACCAAAAACAGAAAATCTATAACTGAAATCTAAAAAAAATCAGAATTGGAAAAGGGGGGAATTTCACAAAGTTGGTCTAAAGCAAAAAAAAAAACCTAGAATTGGGATGAGATGGATTGGGACGCTCCTGAAAATCGGGGAGAGAGGGAACTGCGGGCATAGCATCAAAAGCGTCTGGTGGTAGTAGTCGATCCATTGCCGATGAAAACCTGCCGCCTATGCTTCTAAACCTCCCAGCTCTGACGCTGCCAATAATTAGGTTCTTGCAGTCTCCCCGCCGAGAGGAAGTGGATCGAGAGCCAAATCAATTTTTTTTAATTTTACTTTTTTAATATTTTTTTCTAACTTACATAAAATATTTATTTATAATATTTAATATATTAATAAAAAAATTTAAATTGCTTGTTGATTTTTTTAAGAAAGTATGCCATAATGACTTAATTTCTGATATATCTAAAATTTAAATAATAAAATAAAATAAGAAATTAACTTTAACATTATTTAAAAAAAATTAAATTAAATTTAAGCAAGATTTGGATAACCTTGTGAATCAAGTCCTAAAGTTCAAAACTACAATCTTCAACCTTAGCGTTAACCCATAATAGGTAATTTTCTTGACCTAATTGTCGATTGAAACTTAAAAATGAATTCTCCGGTGCTTGTGATTTCCATTATCGAGTGCGGATGAATTTGTTGTTATCATCACACACAGTCTTGCTTATAGGGCGATGAATGAAACTCAACAACTAAATGTAGGATTTGGCAAATAACAATACAAGTTATTACACATGTATATTGAAGAGATTACGAGATCTAAGTTGATGAGAATTAAGGATTCCAAGAATTATCGGTAAGAGAGGCCGAGTCTATGTCACGACAGTGAAACAAAAAGCTTGACCCGTAAACTAAACTTGTGGTTAGAATCAAAGCTATCATGTTTTGTTTCGATTTTCACAAATTTTTATCCAAAAATCATGAACCGAAATTGAAAACACAGTTATTGGAGAATTAAAATCGAATCGGTTTTTGTGATGAGGAAAAATCGGCCCAAACAACGGGTCGGCTCGATTTTGCCTATCTCCTTGGTTCTCATCAAAGTCCTTATCCTAAAAATCAAGAGGTTCATTCCTTGCAAACAATCAGTAATTTGTAAAACCGAAAAACAAGGTCTGGTTTCGGGTCTAAAAAAGAAAAGATGTGCAAAGTGTCGACCGACACATACAAGTGTCGACCGCAATTACAAGGTGTTGACCGCGTCGCTTTTAAAGTTACAAAACAGAGACGAAAATCCTAATTTCAAATAAAACTTCTCGACTCTGAGATTTAGCTCTTGCGGTACTGCCCTACCTCATCGCTTCAATTCCTGGTAATTGATCTACTTCTCTATTCTCTTCTAGAGTTCTAAGATCTTCATGTCGCATCTTTACTATCTGAGAAAAGTAATCTAACTTGTGCTAAATTCAAAATCATGGCATCTTCATCCAATTTCTGCTCTAAAAATAAAAGACAGAAAGTGACTTCAAATAGTGACATACCGACCACAATCGAAGTGTTTGATAAACATTTGTTTGCAAACATGAAGTCTAAAAACGCTTATCAGTCCGACTTTCAATATAAGTCGATCATTCCTATTCGTCTTTTTGAATAACACAATCTTACTGGATTAGACATCTTCAATTTGCTAAATCGTATAGGATCAGTCACTCTGTTTCAATTTCTCGGTCCATATTTTGAAAATGCAATTAGACTATTCTATTCAAATTTCTCATATTCTGTCAAACCCCTTCAAGTAACAAGTTATGTGTGTGGTAAACACATAACGTTCAATTCCCGCAAAATCAATGATTTATTGAAATGCAGGAACAATGAGCGTGCAGTCTGCTACTACGAGTCAATTGTTGAGCATCTATTTATCAAGAATAATACTTATCCTTCTTTTCTGAGAATGATTGTGAAAAATCCGGATACATTTCTTCCTTTCCGAGATGGAATTATGAATTTAGGGTGAAAGGCTGACGGCGAAAAAAATTAAAAATACAAAATTATGGCAGATATTGATTTAAACAGCTTGGTTTGAGTTTTCGAACAAAAACTGAAAATCAAATCGAACTAAGAGACCAACAAATTAATCCGACTCAAAATTAATTGTTTGAACTAAAGCTCAACCCAAACTTAACCCAAATCGTTTGGGTTAATTTAGATTTTTTGGTTGGTTCGAGCAAACCACCCCTCCCTATTGGAGCTCATTAAAGCAAGTTGGTGAGGTGAGCAGCCGAAATGAGGACTAGAAACGACATCGTATGCATCCCCTATTTAGGCATAGACCGGTCTCATTTGTGAGGACGACCAGAACGCCAAACTCTGGGCTCGACTATACTCGAGATCGGCGTGGCGCTGGATACAGATTTCATTCATTGATTTCTCGATTTTATCAAGTTCCGTAGCATGGCGATAATCTCCTTCAGGTTCTTCTTCCTCGCGGTCCTTCTCCTTGCCTCTTCTTTCCTCCAAGGTTCACTCCAAATCACTGTAGATCTAGATTTGTCCATACATGTATGCATTTTTTTGGAACGCGTGCATTTAACAGCACTCATTTGCGACTCGCTTAGATCGCTTAATTTTGAATCTGAGTTTTTCGAGTTTCGTTGATTTTAAATGAGGTTTTGCTTGACGTTTCAAATTCGCTGATTTTCGTATTTCGGTTATGATTAAAAGAATACGCGTTAAAGCTGATTGATTGTATTTATCTGACTCTGTTGATTGCTTTTCAATGCGAGATTTCGATTTCATCTACACATTTTTTACTACAGCATAATAATCTATAGCATTAAGAAGCTGCATGCCTTTTGTGGCCTTCCCAAAACCATATCTTGGATTCTGGCGCACATTGGACATCTAACTTCAATGTTTGATGCTATAATATTTATTTGCAAGTTTGAACTTAGGATCCTGCTTACGTTTACGATGCATGTATCATATACGTGCAATATGAGTTAAAAGCGCTCAGTCTGAATTAACTATAATCCTGCTCCTAGATGTTAGGTGCCAGTCAGTCTCGGAAGTGGAAGCTGCTGAGGGCGTGGAAGATATTAGTGACCTTGGCATTGTCGGTGAAGATGCCCAAGATTTTAGTGATGGGAGCTTTAACCCCGCTTTAGGGATTGATACTATATGCATTTTCCCAAAAAATATGGCGCGTTGTAAGAGTTTTACTTTACGTTTTGATGGGTCTAGTTTCCTCAGTTGTATGAGCAGCTTGCACTCAAATTTATGTCTTCCATGTTTTTAGTGGTGACGGCTGGGCAAGAATCTGAGTTACTTGTTGGAATGAAGAATGATGGTAACTCTCATTCAAGATAATGTTTTCACTATTTGCATTAAATTTGTTATTTTTCGATTTAGTGAAACTTATTAGCCAAAGGTAGTATTTAGATTATATATAGCTTATCAATTGCACCCATTTCTAAATCTTCTCTGATTTAGTGCCATCTGTTATTACTTTCATTGTTAGAATAATACTTGTTCTGCTACTGTTAGCTTTTTCAAATTTTATTTCTGACCTTCAAAATAATGCTAACCTTTTCTTTTGATGAAATACTAGGTGAGTCAAGCGTGAATGTTATTGCAATCAAGGCTAGTGTTCATTTTTCTTATGATCATCGAATGCTCATTCAAAACCTTACTGCGCAGGTAATCCATCATAAATTTGATGTGTGAATATTCATTTCACTTACCACGTATGAACTTCTTAAACAATCTTCATTCCATTTTCTTACTTCACTACTTCTTAACCGAATGATGTTATTCATTGTAATATTTGATGGTTTAGCAATAATATCATCACCACAATTGAGTTTCAGTTTCAGCTGATGTTGCTCATGCCTTCTGTAATTTTTTAGTGCCTGTACACATTGTTTGAGAATAAAATTTATGTGCCTTCAATAAGTTTTCACGTTGCTTGATGTCAAGCAATTATATGACCAACACTATCTTCCCCACTTTTACAAACTATCATTTTGCTTCCTTTAGTTTGGTTGTTGCTTTTTAGTCCTATTTACATGTATTTTTGCTTTTTATTTGAAGGGTTTCAACAATGCATCAGTACCAGCATCACGCCAGGCTACTTTCCCTTACATATTTGCAGTTAGCAAATATTTGCAGGTGCATGCATTTTGAATATAGTCATGTGAAAATCCAGAACCGTTTTTTCTTTGTCTTTTGAATGGAAATGAATTACTGCATTTGGAGTTGTAATTCAAATTTTGTGGTTTCTTCTTCTTTACTGCATTTTTTTATTATCAAAATTAAAAAGCAGTCATCTGAAACAATTTCTTTATCATTTGAACTCTCAAAACAAAAATATATTTGTTTAATAATTGGCTTTCAATGCAGCCTGGAACATTTGATCTCGTGGGCACTGTTATTTATGAGATAGACCAGCAACCATACCAAAACACCTTCTACAATGGTACTATTGAAGTCGTCGAAGCTGGTGGATCTATCAGCATTGAGTCTATCTTCCTAGTATCTCTTGGAATCGCACTTCTTGTGCTTCTTGGGTTGTGGATCCATTCTCAAATACAACAACTCTCCAAGGTATTTGATCCATGAAGTAACCAAAATTCCCATGAGCTTTCATTGACCCAAAGAAATAAAAATTTAACCACCTTAATGTACATTTTTCTATGCTTGATTGAAGTATAGTTGTATTTTTATTTCAAAATTTACATCAATGCAACCTTTTTATACTCACCAGTAGTTTTCATTTGCTCGGCTTCAAAGGGTTCTAATCATATTTTCTTTTTTTCATTTGAGTAGAAAGCCAATAGGGCTCGAAAGATCGAAGTTGGGACGAAGACTACAGACGCCTCTTCGGACGAGTGGCTTCAGGTACTGTCTGTTTTCAATGTTTCAACTGAAGTCAACATAATCTTTGATCAGCTGCTGATTCTATGTTTCCTTTATTTTGTTTTTGATCTTTAGGGCACTGCATATACTCAGACGCTGTCAAGCAAATCAAAGAAAAAAAGTAGGTAAAAATTCGCACTCTGTATCGCTCCTAGACAAATTTGATGGCACGCCAACTGATATAACTTACAGTCGTAGTTAAGCAAACCTCGAGAGCCTGAAAGCTGAATTTCTTTTTCTTTTTTGCTTCGGAATTGAATGAATTTTTCTGAGATATTGAATTGGCCTCGTTTTCCAAATAGATAGTGCAGGAAATGAGTTGCACTAGTTTTAGTGCTAATCTTCATTTTGAAGTCTGGTGTTCTTGTTTCTTTGAATCTTTATTAATTGAATTGATCTAATCAAACAACAACACTTCATGAGATATGAATAATTATTTCAGGATGAGTGAGAAAATTATTGATCGTCATTTGATTGCATTTTGAGGTTTATTCTTTTTATTACAAAATCATGTTCTTTGTGTTGTGTGACTGCAACAACGACCGATTTCAACCAATTTATCGGCTACAACGTCTTGATCATTCTCTACACTCACCTCGAACTTGTTATTGCCCACAGGTGTCTAACTCGAGTGACGGGCAACCCTCTTCACATACTGTTCTTAACCATTGAAAATTCACATTTTTTATTGTACTAAGTTACATGGCGTAACCATCACACCCTCAGTTGCGCTCAGCATATAGATGGACACACAATCTATTGCAAGAGCCTCTCTCGCATTTTTTTAAGCCAATACCCATTTTGCCATATTTTGAAGTAAAGATTTAGGTATAAACATCTACACAAACATCTCGTAAAATCGTTGAAGGGTGTGACTTATCAGAGCGGAACTGCTGCCTTCTTCCACAGTGAAATATTTTTGTCTTCAAAAGAGCAAGAAAGGTCCTCTTACCTTTTCATTCTTGTGTCTCCACCTCTACACTAGTTAGTTTTCAAGTTTAATCACGAAAATGAAAGTCGACTGAAGAACTAGTTCTAGTACGAAACCAATAATTCCGTCCTCATTTGTTCATCACCTACTCTTGAAGTTTCATTGATTGCGATGTTTACCCCTGCTAATCTTCGTTATCCCTAGATCTTGCTCCCATATTTACTATCCAATTGAAGAACATGTACTGTGGGAGATGGAAAGTTTGATATTATTTGACTGCATTAGGGTTCATCATCATGTAATAACAGAATGCATGATTGTCCAATTATTGCCATCCGTCAAAATAATTTGAGTTTCTAATATAGAACGGCTGCGATTGAATTACTGCATCGGAGGATCATTCGAAAAGTTAGTTGGTAAAGACCCTCCATCCATCTCTCCATATACTTTGCGTTGCTTCATGTTAGGTTTTTCACAGTCTCTATGCTGGCACACCAATTCCTGACTAGCTTTTGGATCTAAGTCGGAGACAGTTGACGAAGTAAGAGATGAGTTAGCTGTGATATAAACTACGAAATTCATCTTCCTAATTGTCTTTTGTCTGCGTGATGTGTTATTTTTTTATGGAATTAATTAGGGTTTGCCAGTTTCTCTTGGATTATACACGTGATAGGAACACTGCAATTCTTTTAGAAACGAAAATGTAGGTATTTATGAGTGCAAGTTTTTAGGTTTAGACTGAAGAGTTTGTTAAAAATGTGTAGTTGTGGAGTTGGGGGATAATAGATGGTGAAGCACCGTTGCCTGCTCTTTTCGACAACGCACATTTCATTGTCTAATGCGAGTTCATTGTACTTGTCGGCCAGTCTTTTTCTAAACCAACTAAACTTCTTCCTGAACACTATATAGAAGGGTGTACGGGTTTCATTTCCAGTCATTTTTGAAGCTTCAAAGATTCATCTGGTTTGGAGAGACGATTCCCCATGGGGAGGTTTCGTTTCGGTCGAGAAGCAGTAGTTTGCTTCTGGGTATCTTTGTTTTTCGCAGCAAATGTCTGCCATGGAAGAAATGATGAGACATTTGAAGTAACTGGAATAGGGGAATGCGTAGATTGTGAGGCGACTGAGACTGGCCATGCTTATAAAGGTGATGATAGAATTGCAGAAAAAAACATCGATTTCTTCATGTTTTCAAGGGTAGATTTTCAATATTAAATTATGCAGGGTTGAGAGTGACGGTCGATTGCAAGTCAAGAGACGAGGATCATTTTAAGACAAGAGGGTTTGGAGAGCTGAACGAAGAGGGAAAATTTAGGGTTTTCCTTCCGAGTGGGGTTGCTGAAGGAGGGAGACTAAAAGAAGAATGCTTCGTAAATCTTCACAGTTCAGCGGCCTCTCCTTGCCCTACCATTAATGGCGTCGAGTCCTCGTCAATGGTGGTTTTCATGGCTAAAACTGAAGAAAAGCATTCTTTTTGGCTCAAAGACAAGCTCAGATTCTCCCCTTCGACTTGCTCTTCTGCCTTTTTATGGCCTTTTTTCAAGCCTTTCCATCCCTTGTTTCCTTTCTTTAAGAAGCCACTTCCTCCTATCTATATCAAGCCTTTTCCTCCTCCTCTCTACAAACCACTTCCGCCTCCGATCCCGGTTTTTAGGAAACCGCTTCCGCCGTCGATTCCGGTTTTCAACGACCCTCTTCCGCCTCCGATTCCAGTTTTTAAGAAACCACTACCCCCGCCGTTTCCTTTTTTCTTGAAGCCTCTTCCGCCGCCGATTCCGTTTTTCAAGAGGCCTCTTCCGCCGCCGATCCCGGTTTTCAAGAAACCGCTTCCGCCTCCCGTTCCCGTCTACAGAAATCCACCGCCTCCACCGGTGCCCATCTACGAAAAACCATTACCACCTCCAGTTCCGGTTTTCCAGAAACCACTCCCTCCTCCGGCTCCAATTTACAAACCTATACCACCAATTCAGAAGCCTCCATTGAAGGAGCTCTTCCCACCGCATATTCCAATGTTCAAAAAGCCTACTCTTCCTCCCATTCCTATCTACAAACCAAAACACCCATATTTCAAGCCACTTCCTCCATGGCCAAAGTTATCACCTTTTTATAAGAAGCCATCGTCACCGATTCCCCCTGCCGCTCCTTCTTCCCCTTAAGCTGTTTGAATAGCATTCGATTCAGATGAGAAATTGATTCAAATGATATTCTCTTTGTTTAGAAAAGTTTAAATTATGTTTTTATGCTATTGAATAAAACGATTTCCACTTTGCATCAATCTATTTTCTCATTACATTAAAAAATTAAGATATTTTCAAATAAGAAGTCGGACAAAGTTGATTTATTGAAAGAGAGATAAATTTGTTCTAATTAGGTGTTAAACGAACTGTCCCGAGCCATTTGAGCTTGTAAAACACCAACTCGTCTAACATATCGAGCTTGTTGAGCTTGACAACTCAAACATATATATAAACACTATTATCTTATGGAATGACAAAATCAATTTAACTCGAGATTGTGTTGCAAATCCATAGGTTTTATGTGCTTTTTGAAGAGAATCCTGCTCACGACCGCGCGAATGAAGTAGAAAACTCATGCCAGTATTATTGAACTCGAGATTGTGTTGCATTTTTGGCAGCCTAGTTCTCGAGCCGGTTCTAGCTTTCGAGCCGAACAACAAGGCTCAACTCCAGCTCCCCGGGCTCGCTAGAGTTCGGAAGGATGCGCTAATAGAAGGAGAATTCAGCTTTCATATATGGCTCCACTGTCTCAAAACATTTGGTGTGAAGTTCAGCCAAGTGCTTAAAATCCAAGAATGTCAAAGCGCGGCCTGTGTGATTCAGATTTTAAACACTAACCTCGCTGTTGTGGGCGGAGCTTCTATGATCAAGAGCTATATGCTGGTGCCAGATTTTACTGTCTCAACACGAAATCACGAGCTGTAAACTGGTTCCTAATTCATGTTCAGCCCGACTTATATGGGGAGCCACATCACCAATCCGTGTTTGACCCGGCGTTTGCTTGTTTGTTTGAACTATCGCTCATCTTAAAGCATTCATGAAAGATTATGGGAGAAGTAGAAATTTGGACAAAGATTTTTCAGAGTCCTGACTCCCCTTCCTAGTGTTTATTCCTACGGAGACCAACAAGGGAACGTCAGCATCCTCTTATGAGGCCGCTATTCGCGACATGCACATCGTTGGCCTCATTCTTATACTGTCAACGTGATCAGTGTTGAGTATTAAACTCAATAAAATAAATAGTAATAAAAACTTATCAGTTTTTAGATAAATTTTAACTGAATTTTGGAAGGACAAATAATCACTAAATTTAACATATAATCTATGGATTTGTATGCCCTAGAAGACTAGTTTTCAATAGTTCAAGTTTTAAGTCATTTTAAGCTTTACAAAAAAAAGTTATTGTTATTTTAATAATAAAAGACTAAAAATTATTACGAGAGTTTTAAAAATAAAGAATCTTAGAGTTAATATTTTATTTAATTTCATTTTAATATTACTTATGTTACTTTTATATTATATATAGTAGCTGAACGAAATAAAAATGATGACTCTTGCTTGAAAATGTAATCGCAATTAAACGCAAGTGCACGTATCGCAACGTAGTAATAAAAATATCGATCCCACGAGGACAAGTCAATTTTCAATTAAGAGAATAAATTGCAAAGTAAAAGAAATAAAATAAAAATCGTAACTTTAAATATTCACAAAAAAAATTAAAGAATAAAGAAAAAGTTTTTTCATCATGGTTTTGGTTTTCATCTAATCTAATGTGCAAGAAAGTAAATTGCAGAAAATAAAGTGCATAAAATAAAGTTGGTGGTCGAATTGAGAATTAGAATTAATCTCGGAAAGAATTAACTATAATTGACTTAAGCAAATCAACATAAAAAATCCAAACTTTGATTAAAACTAAATAGTTCTACAATAACTATCAAGAGTTCATAAAATTCACGGAAATTAAAACGAAAAGCAAATGAGAGAAATTTGGTCCTCGCCGTCGAAAGCCGTTGTTCTCACAGCCTCGTTCCCCCGCCGTCGTAGTCGTCGCCGCAAACATCTTCTTCGGATTGACGCCCGAAGCTTGATCGTGAATCTCGTTCTCCAATTCTACACACCCAATTCGTGGTGTTAACCTTTCTTTAAGTAATCTTCGTGGGCTGTAGCAAATCTGAAGGGAGGTTGCGAGTTTGGAGGAAGATTTGGATAGATTTAGAAGGTTGTTGAGATTAGGAAAGATTTCTAAATCTTCAAAGATAATCTTGTTTCCAAATATGATTTTGGATTGATTCTTCCTTCTTTTTCGTGATTCTTCCAACCTTTATCTTCAATAATATTCTGCAATTGCATGAAAACAAAAATCTCGTGATAGTACAGAATATACGAAATGTCGGGCAAAAATCTCGTAAAAACAGCGTAACTAATGTTGTAGCATCGCTGCAGCATTATCCCTAAAAATCCGATTATTTTCAGTTAAATCATTACTGATTCCTAGCAATTTTACCTCTAAAACCTCGTGATTATTAAGTCTTTTTGACACTTAACACATCCCCAAACTTAAGCTATTGCTCGTCCTCGAGTAATGTCAATAAACAATCATAAAAATTTTCAGATTTTTCCACAATAGACCTAACTCGAGACAAATAATCACAAATGCATGACTTTTCAATTCCTCTTAACTTCAGATAACTTCTCGATAGTATCTCCCCCAAAGTGAGTGTGTGCACTTATTACTATGAACATTAACCTTCCAAAAAATCATAAGTTTCATCTTGTAATGCTAAAATTCTCAATTCTTTAAACATCGTACAAATTCATACATTCCACGTGCAAATTCAGCAAGATCCGAGCTTCATGATTTCAAGAGTGAGGAAGAATTTTTATAGGCTTTTTGTAAATAAGCTGCTTACGTTATCATACCACCTTTTATGAATTTTTTTTATTTTTTTTATTTTTAATTTAGCCAATGTGGTATTTCAAACGGGTAGCCCATTTAATTGCAACGAAGTTCCTCCCATTGTTCCCTTTATTTTTTTATTCCACCCATCGAGTATCCAAAAGGCTCACTCGAATTTTGAAAGTGGATTGGGAAATTGCAAATACACTTCACTGTTCATCCACATAGTCCCGATGAAGTGTCACTCAATGATCATCCACTTAAGTCCCGAGAGTGTTATGATTGTCCTTATTTTCGAACTTTCTTTTTTTTCTCTTCCCCAAACTTGTCATCATGTCACTCTTCACTTAAAAAAATTTGTTTGTCTCAAGCATTTATTCGAGCTAAGTTTCAAAAATATCAAATTTAAACAGAACATGATAACTCTTAGGAAAATCGGGAAAGATGATGTTCAAAGTAATAATTTCGTGTAAAGGGAATCTACTATGTTGAAGTGTCTCCTAAATTAATTAGAGTTGAATTGTCATTAATAAGTAACATCCATCAAGGGCTAGATAAATTAGAAAAATAAGTTTCATCATTAAATCATATGATTGCTAGCATTCTCGGCTATTCGGATTAAGGAAACTATTCATTATATTTTTTTATTTTGGTGCACCTCCATCCCCAAACTTAAATTCGACAATGCCCTCATTGTCAAACCCAAAACAATAATAGTGAACCGAAATCACAAAAAAATAGAGAGCAAAAAGGGTTAGAAGTAAACTCCCCTATGAAGATCTTTCGGTTTCTCCATCGATTGGGCTTCTTGGTTGGGCCTTATTGTCGGCTTGAGTGAACAATGATCGGGCCTCCATTTTCTCCAAAATGTCCAGCATGCAGTGTTGCTGGATCTCAATGTGGCTTAAACGAGTTTCCAAGAGCTGCAGACTCGCAGAAAACTCTGTCGGGAAACTGGGCCGCTGGTGATGCGGCAGCATTGCGTGCAGCATCGGGAACTGGGATGCTTTCTTTTTCGGGTTCTCCACCGTCCTCCTGTGTAATGCAGAAAATAGTATATGATGTGATTATACCTGAGTGGCGGAGCTTTTGTTCGGTGTCCAGGACTAGAACTTCCGTATGAATACTGAGTTTGAACACTAATGATGGGAAAAAGAATTCACTTCCATTATTCGTTACGTTCACGCATAGGCTCCAGGATATAATCATCACGACCTTGATTAGTTTTTCTGTTAGCATGTAGGAGAGAAGAACAGCTCGTATTGGAGTCGCTTGTCTGGATGACGGCGGCGATGTGCTTCCAGGTGAGAAACAAAAATCGGGATAGGCTCCATTGAAAATTTTGAATTTCTGGAGATTGTCTGATGCACTCCCAAGTGCTATGACTTCCTGCGATTTAAGGATGAAAAGAAACAGTTACTTTTAACTCTTGAAACGAAATACTTACTGCTTCTTAGAAAATCAACAGGCGATAAAAATCAGCCTAGAATCCCGCTTAGTCCAATCGATTGGACCAAAATCTTCTCCCATATTTTTTTTCTTTTTCTGATTTATGCATGCCTTTATTACTGTCGCAACTTCGGGTCATGCTACCTAACCTACAAGATAAAAATGCAGAATTATTAAAATAACTAAAATTTAGAATAAAGGGCTGCCTCCCTGTAGCGCTTAATTTAACGTCTTTAGCTAGACGTCGTGCTTTCTTCATGTAACTCATTTTCCTTCTCGTTTTGTTTCAATTATTCTGTTTTTATTCCAAGTTCGAGAGTCAGCAAAATCGAACTTGAAGTCTGTTATGGCAGCAAGTGGTTCTCTCTTTTTGACAAGGTAGCAGCTTTGTGGAAAAGGTGGTGGAAGTCTCTCGGCTGACAAAATTTTCTTCTGGTGCTGTGCCGGTGCTGCAGCACTAGTAGTAGCATCAGACTCATTAATATGTTCCGAGATTTCCAGTTTATCAGCCTCCGTATTTTTTTCTTCGACTCCTTCCTTAGGTTTTCCTTCTGGGTCATTCACAGTGTCCACTTCTCTGCCGTTGCGCAGCGTAATGGCTTTGCACTGTTCTATTCCTTCTCGTTTTAGAACTTCGGTATCACTTAGCCACATCCCCGTTGGTCTAGCGTTCAGGGCTAACGCGAGCTGACCCACTTGATTCTCCAGATTCCTATGAGATGCGATTTGATTCTGTAAGATCGCATTCATATTTTGCATCATCAGCTCGGTCCGTTCCATAAATTCATTAACTTTTTGCTCGAACGGATTAGAAGACTCGGGTTGATATGACTGATTTTGTTGAGTCGGAAACCCTTGATTAAATCCTTGTTGTGGAGGTTGGAAATACTGATTCTGCGTTCGTGGTTGCTGCTGTTGGCTCCACTCATTATTTGGTTTCCCACCTTGCTTAAAATTACTCCGATTATTCCCTAAATAATTTGCTGCTTCGGGATTTGACGGACAGTGATCGTAAACATGTTCTCCCGAACAGTAAGAGCACAAAATACTTTTGACGGGTTGTGGGTTAGCCTGCTGCATGTTCAGATTCTTGAGAGTGTTGTTGAGTGTAGTTATTTGAGCAGCTAGGGCCATTGCTGAATCAAGATCTAAAAATCCAAATTGATTATTTGCTGGTGTTCTCTTAGGTGCTGCAGCTCTCTCTGTAGGGCACTGATAATTGTTCGTAGCCATATTTTCCAGCAACGCGACAGCTTCTGCGCATGACTTGGACAAAATAGCTCTGTTTGCTGCTGCGTCTAAAAGAGATCGAGTTTGTCCGTGTAATTGTTGGGTGCAAATGTGTCGTTAAAAACCGCAAGTGCACAGTCAAGTAATATAAAAGATTATCGATCCCACGAGGATAATGAAATCTAATATTTTCCGAATATGCAATGTAAAATAGTTATATAAATAGATAAAAGTGGTTTTGATGATTTCTTTTGTTAAAAGTAAAATAAAAGGAAAATATAAACAAATTAAAAGAAATAGGCAGATCTGATAAACGAAGAGATTCAGCGATAAAGAAGGTTAGATTTCGGTTTCTCCTGTTTATTCACTCTCGGCTGTATGTCTGTGCTACAGCACAGACTACAGCACGTTTGACGGAAAAGATATCTATGAAATCGGTGGCTGGCGTCGCCTACCGATTGGCTCCTTTTCTCAACTCCTTCCAATCTTATGGCAAGGACATTGAGATTTGAAGACCTTCAGAACCAATCTTATTAGTTTCCCATTGAGCTAACGTTTTAATAAATTAAAGACGTTTAGTTAAATTGCAAAAACACTAATTTAACAACTCAAGAAATTCAACTACTTTCTAGATGATTTTCTAATGGCGTTTTAGAAATCATTAAGTACGTTATAACTGTGGCGTCCAGCTTATACACGATAGGAATGAAAACCTAGTTGAATTATTCAAATTACGAAATAAATACAAACCGAGAGTTCATAAAACAAGTTACTTCCAAAATCTAACCAAGATAAATTTAGTTCATGCTGAAAATAAAAATAACTAAAAGATGTTCGGTAAACATAATTGCAGCACGCTTAAAAGATAATAAACAGATTCACCGTTGCTTTCTTCAAAACCCCGGTGGCGTCCCGCAAGTTCTTGAATCGGCTCCGGCTATCCGCTTCGATTTGTCCGGCGTGGCTGCGTTTCGTCTCTCTATCGTCTATCTTCCTCTCTACGTCTCTTTTGCTTTGAATTCGTGCTCCTCTATTTAAAATTATGGTAGCTATCTTCTCTTTCCAAAACAGAAATCGGAATCCCTTGATTTGTGGAGATTTAACTAAATTCGGGATCCCTTGATTTGTGGAGATTTTCTTCTCTCTCCAATCCGCCAATTAAATATCTCCGATCTTATCTCTTTTCTCTTCATTGCTTTCCATCTTTGTCCAGCATAATCCCTGCAAAATAGGTAACCAATCGGGCAGATCAAAATAATCTCGGAATTACAGAAATTAACATAATTTCCTTGCTGCCCGCTGATTCTGTGCTGTGTCGTGAGCTGCAGCACAAAATACAGCTTCCAGTATAAAATCCCTCAATTTATTACTTAAAGTCTAACAATTTTCATAACTTTGATAGACATAATTAAGTCATTTTCAAGACTTAACAGTAATCCATTATAAAAAATTTCCAGCTGGACCCATTCTTCAACACCATGATTCGGACATTGTCGTAATAATTCTTTGAACCTCTTCCAAGCTTCATAAAGAGGTTCGGTATCCTGTTGTCTGAAACTCATGATCTCCCCTCGTAACTTTGCATTCTTTACCGGTGGAAAATACTTCAGCATAAACTTCTTTGCTAAATCTTCCCAAGAAGTTATAGAATTTGGCGGTAAATAATTTAACCATGCTTTTGCTCGGTCTCAGAGTGCATACGGAAATAATTTCAGTTGAAGAGTCTCTCGATTTACGGCTGAATCTTCGAACGAATGGCATAAATATGTGAACTCTTTAATGAACGCGTTCGGTTCTTCGGTTGCTGAACCATTAAACGTACCGATAATTTGCAGCATGTGAAACATGATCGGCTTCAATTCGCATCTCACATCGTTGTTGTCCGGTTGAAAAATCACGGGATTTAACTGTTCCACGTCTGGAATTGCATAATCCCGAATTGGTCTTTCTTGTGCATGACCGTTGTTTGCTCGTTGGAATGCGTTTTGAGCCATCGGTTCTTTCCTTATCGCTTCATGATGTAAATTTAAATTTTGCGTATTCTCTCTTGAAGCGTTTTTTTCGAGTTCGAGATTTAAGGGAGTGAACTCTTGAATCCCTTTGGTTTGCATAAGCACCTGAAAAAATAAAAAGAACCGTATAATCCTTTCTTTTTTATTTTTAAAATTTTTAAAATTAGAGTTAGTAATATTCACAAAGACTTCACAAAGAATTCTAAAAATCAAAAATTTTCGTTGTCCCCGGCAACGGCGCCAAAAACTTGTTGCTTGAAAATGTAATCGCAATTAAACGCAAGTGCACGTATCGCAACGTAGTAATAAAAATATCGATCTCACGAGGACAAGTCAATTTTCAATTAAGAGAATAAATTGCAAAGTAAAAGAAATAAAATAAAAATCGTAACTTTAAATATTCACAAAAAGAATTAAAGAATAAAGAATAAGGTTTTTTATCATGGTTTTGGTTTTCATCTAATCTAATGTGCAAGAAAGTAAATTGCAGAAGATAAAATGCATAAAATAAAGTTGGTGGTCGAATTGAGAATTAGAATTAATCTCGGAAAGAATTAACTATAATTGACTTAAGCAAATCAACATAAAAAATCCAAACTTTGATTAAAACTAAATAGTTCTACAATAATTATCAAGAGTTCATAAAATTCACGAAAATTAAAACGAAAAGCAAATGAGAGAAATTTGGTCCTCGCCGTCGAAAGTCGTTGTTCTCACAGCCTCGTTCCCCCGTCGTCGTAGTCGTCGCCGCAAACATCTTCTTCGGATTGACGCCCGAAGCTTGATCGTGAATCCCGTTCTCCAATTCTACACACTCAATTCGTGGTGTTAACCTTTCTTTAAGTAATCTTCGTGGGCTGTAGCAAATCTAAAGGGAGGTTGCGAGTTTGGATGAAGATTTGGATAGATTTGGAAGGTTGTTGAGATTAGGAAAGATTTCCAAATCTTCAAAGATAATCTTGTTTCCAAATATGATTTTGGATTGATTCTTCCTTCTTTTTCGTGATTCTTCCAGCCTTTATCTTCAATAATATTCTGCAATTGCATGGAAACAAAAATCTCGTGATAGTACAGAATATACGAAATGTCGGGCAAAAATCTCGTAAAAACAGCGTAACTAATGTTGTAGCATCGCTGCAGCATTATCCCTAAAAATCCGATTATTTTCAGTTAAATCATTACTGATTTCTAGCAATTTTACCTCTAAAACTTCGTGATTATTAAGTCTTTTTGACACTTAACAATGACAATAGTTTACAAATTGTTATATCTTTCCTATTTTGTTTTTTTTTTCTTTTATAGAAACTTAATTTCTAAATTGTGATTTCTTTCAATTAAAACCTTTGTTATAGAATGTGCACAATACAATTCACATTCTCTGACATCCAAGTTTTTCGATAGAGGGAGTTCAAAATTTCACTCTTTTTTGCAATCAATGCCCCTTCAAATGCTCGAAAGATAACATTTGCTTCAAATTTAATCGTAATTTATACTAGAGACGAGTGTTCACTCCGTGATGAAAAAATAAAAAAGACTGCTTTCGGCGTACCCTTTTGACGGCCAAACTCGACAACAAAACAAAAGGGCATCACAACCTTCCGCGCGATCAAGATGAATATCTTTTTGGCCAAATTCATATACTTTTTGGCCACATTATCTATTCAAATTAAGACTCCAAATGTATATACTATGATGTAGATGTGCCGATGAATGGTCAAAGGTAGCTTTAGGGTGATATAAGATAAAGCTTAGGAAATTAGTGCATTACAGAGAAGCGATAGAAGGGAATCACCAGCCTGGAAGTAGCACTCCATTGTTCTGCGTGCTTTTAACGAGTAGGCTGCCATGGAAGGAATCTGGCTCTTCTTTCTTCATGGCCCCACGCAAAAATCTAACCTTTTAGTGCCTTTTGCTTTCGCTTTGACAGCCACTTCCTCGACAGTTGCAGAAGTAGCTGTTCTAGGGTTTGTTTGTGCATTTTGTCATCGTTTATTTGGACTCGTGAAATTTACTTGTAATAATGTACTTAATCGATTGATTACCATACTCATTTAAACATTTAGAAAAATAAGATTTATATTATGTTTATTTTCTCGAAAAAGCTAGTTAGACTCAAGTCCGCAAGAGTAGTAAACTAGATAGACTCAGCTCAAAAAACTCAACAGATTCAACAAGCTGAACTTTTTCAAGTTTGGATCACTCAAACGAGCTTGTTTGATACCTCAAGCATCACTCATAGACTCATCCTACAAATCATCAAATAGAAGTTGAAATACCCTTGCTAGGTTAATGAGTATTGAGGCATTTACAATCATATTATCACCTTCTTATAACCTATATCGGAACACACAAACAAACAATCTCCATGCTACATAAGGTACGTACAATCCAACTCTGATTTTATTATTTCTCGGCTAGGCACAACCTAAAAATAACTAGGGTTGATATCAAAACACTGAGTTAACCCGAGACAACCAAAATGTCTTACTTCAGTTGTTTTGATTGCTCAATCTAGTTCAACCATAAATAACTAAAGATCGATAACATGTCAAACACATGTAGGTTTAATTAGCGTAAATGAAATTAGCTCGTCGAGCTTGAATATACATCATTCACATGCTATAAAATTTAAACTTGTAACACATGCTTAAATATACGTAAAATTGACATGCTTAAAAGTGACAAATTTGTACTCTTTTACCATATCAAATGAACAAAACGGCGTCGTTGCTTTCATGAAAAAGCAAGCGGATTTTTTTCCGAATATTGACAAGCAGATACTGCTCTGGTTTGCTTATGCATTCCTACGCTAACTAAAGCAAGGTCAGCTTAACTTAACCATGGCCATATCTAAGGCATCACGATATTGCCACGTGTTTCCAATGGACGGTTGAAATTAACCCTTCGTTCATCTCTGCAGCACGAAGCCCCATATAAGCCCCGTTCTTGCCTTGCCCTATTCGCGCTCCTCTCTGAAATCACCTCACCCGTTCTTGTGGTCGATTCCTTGATCTATTTCCATGGCTAATCCCAAGGTTTTCTTCGATATGAGCGTCGGTGGACAGGCCTTCGGCCGGATCGTCATGGAGCTCTACGCCGACGTGACTCCTCGTACTGCGGAAAACTTCAGAGCCCTTTGCACCGGCGAGAAAGGCGTTGGCAGGAGTGGCAAGCCCCTGCACTTCAAGGGCTCCACTTTCCACCGCGTGATCCCCCAATTCATGTGCCAGGGAGGAGATTTCACCAACGGAAACGGTACCGGCGGCGAGTCCATCTACGGCGCCAAGTTCGCCGACGAGAACTTTGTGAAGAAGCACACCGGTCCAGGTATTCTCTCTATGGCAAACTCTGGCCCTGGTACCAATGGATCTCAGTTCTTCATCTGCACCGTCAAGACCGAGTGGCTGGACGGGAAGCACGTGGTTTTCGGCCGCGTGGTAGAGGGGATGGATGTAGTCAAATCGATCGAAAAAGTTGGATCCAGCTCTGGGAGGACCTCGAGACCGGTGGTGGTCGCCGACTGTGGCCAGCTCTCCTAGATAGATCTGGGTCGTCGCCGTCGTCGTTTCTAATTAAGCGTCTATTTGTGGTTCCCTGTGCTCTTCTGTTTTGCTTTGATGGTTGTCGCTGTTCCTCTTTGCTACAAATGATGTACTTTGAATAAATAAGAGACTACTTCGGAAACATGGTCTTTGTCTTTGATTCCACTCTGTCGATCAAAGCATTTTTCTTTCCAGATTTTTATTTGCTGTTCATTATATTTTGAAGATCTACTGCTGGATCTTGCATTCATCGAAAACGACATGAAATGGGTTCTGGATCAGACATTCCAGCTTTGAAATTGTGGCGCGACCTGGAAATGGTCTTATTAGCTCGGGCAAGCCATTTGTTATTCTCCACCGGAGCTCCGACGAGAGGGAGCGGAGAATGGATGGGAAAGAGCGAGGTGAATAGAAGACGAACAAAATTGACCAATTTTGGTCTGGTTAGCATCGAATTTCTTTCTAGATTTGGGCAGAACTAAAGACTGAAAAAGGCAGTGGGCTTTTGCAAGCCCATGTAGCTGAGATATCCAAAACTTTGGTCCAACAGATACCTTAGTTTTTGGGCTTTTATTTTCGAATGAGATTGTCTTTATCCATTACATCTTAGTGGTAGTTACCAAATATGTGGATATCAATCGATACAATATAATATAATATTACAAAATTTATACAACTCAACAAAATCAAAACAAGCTACAACATCAACTAAAATAAGATGAATGTGCCTCTTATTTTCATAGTTGAAAATAGCTATATTTGCCCCAATAGTGGGCTGAGTTCGATATGTTGGTTACAGAGATGCGCCCAGCTTAGCACGAGCCCAGACAACGGGCCTTGCGAGCTTGTCGTCCTAGGCTCACGACCGCATGGTCAACCAACCAAGTTTGCAAGCACTAAGTCCTTTCTCTGCCCGTACGAGTTCAGCTCAGTTGATCGAAGGGTGGCAGATGTGGTAACGTCTCTCTCAAGGGGCCAATCATCTCTTTCTAGAAGTCCCCAACACTTAATTCATGATTGAGAACTTTGAAAAAAGAGAATAAGTCTATTGCGGATGACCAAGTGTCAATGTAGCTGTCGGCATATCCTTGTGACATGGACAATAGCGTGTTGGCCACTGCAAGTTAGTGTATTTATTTATTTTTTATTTTTTAACTTATCATTTTATTTAAGGATAGAGATATCATTAGAGAAGGCTCGAGCGAGCCGAGTTCAAAATCGTTCTGCTCATCGAGTCTGTCAAGCTTTTCGAACCGAGTCTATCGAGCCTGTTGAACCTATTCGAACCGAGCATGTCAAGCTTTTTTCTAAAAATTTAGGCTCGAGCCAAGCCTGAGCAAGTCAAGCATGTTGAGCTTAAATAAACTGAACCAAATGAGCTAAATATTTTTTAAATTACCTATCTTGAATTTTTGAAGAATAAATATGAAAAGAAGAATTAATTACATGTGAAGACAAAAAAGATTAAAATTAAATAAAAATAACATTAAAATTAAATAGATAAAAACATAATTTAAAAGTTACAAAAATAAAAATAAAATAAAATCAAAATCATCTATTTTTATATATTAAAATTAAATAGATATACACGGTTATGAAGCCCAGCCGAAGAAAGTGGGCCTGGCCTTCTATGTCACATGAATATAAGGCGAGTGTCGAGCCTTTCCTCCCATATTTCTCTTCTTCTCCGAAGCTTTCTCGCAGAGGTCTCCACTCCCGTAATTCCAACGCCAGCCTTCTTAATCCTCCTTCCCCCATGTCTTCCACCTTCAGCGGCGATGAAACTGCTCCCTTCTTCGGATTTCTAGGCGCCGCTGCTGCCCTTGTTTTCTCCTGTAAGTAATTTCGTGTGCTCTTTGATGATTTCCTTTTCCGCTTTCTAAGGTTTTCCATTTTCTGTTTTAGATCATTAATCTCTGCGGTTTTCTAACACAATTTTTATTTTGTACAGCTTCAAAAATCAGATTTTCGTATCTGTAATTTCTCAATTGGTAATTAAACTCATATCACAAAATAGTAGAGCTTCCTTCTTTTACAGCTTTTAGAATATCTCAATTTTCGATTTGTTCCATGAATAAGAAGAATAATTCATTTCTTTCTTTCAATTAAGCTTTTAGTCAATTTATAATAGTAACGGTTGTGCTTGATGTTACGAAGTCCAGTAAAATGGGATTTTATGTCCATTTTATCTATTTTAGCGTAATTTCGATCACGAATATGCGACATCACATAAACTAAGATTCTGATCCTAAATTTTCTTCTGTTTAACTTTCAAGTTTTTTTTTTTCATTTTAGGTATGGGGGCAGCCTATGGTACGGCAAAAAGTGGTGTTGGTGTGGCTTCAATGGGAGTTATGAGACCGGAGCTGGTGATGAAATCTATTGTTCCAGTAGTTATGGCTGGAGTTTTAGGTATCTATGGCTTGATTATTGCTGTAATTATTAGCACGGGGATCAATCCCAAGGCCAAGTCATATTATCTATTTGATGGTTATGCTCATCTGTCATCTGGTCTTGCTTGTGGCCTTGCTGGGCTGTCTGCTGGAATGGCAATTGGTATTGTTGGTGATGCTGGTGTCAGGTTTGATCTCAACCCTTCAAAACTATTTGTACCTTCGTATTTTTGTTAAGCTCCTGAGACATAGCAATAGTGATTTGTTTATCGGTGTTTTTGGTTATTGTTCAGATACTTAAATACACAATGCTCCCCTAAAATATCTTCGTGTAAAGTTTGTATTTTATCAGTTCCTTTGAAAAATAAATTTATTTTCTCGTAAAGGATCTTTCTACCTGATGAGTATCTGGGTTTGATGCTTATTTAATGATTATGTCTAGCAACAATAGGCTTGATCTATGCTATTGGTGACTTGACTTGCTTTTTCTTGGTTTTTTGTTGCATAAGTCGAATTTTGTTTTAACTAAACTGATGTCTTCTGGTTTAGTTAATATTCTGTAATGCATTACGAAGTTGGTTTTGGTATTGAAAGGATATATACCTAATACTAGAGAGATTATTGAAGTTTTGACAAAATACCTGTGGCCCTTAGGTAATAATAATACAACTAAAGGATTTTTGTTAATTGAAGAATTAAATTATATCCCGCACTTTCATATTAAAAGCTGAAAATTGAAAGGATCAAGATTTGGATTTAATGCAACCATTGAGATTGGGATTTGTGAGAATTCCTTTTTATTTTCTCTTTATCAATTCCATGTTGTGTCTATTCTTACATGGTTAATCAATCTTTAAGGTTGCCTGCTTTCTCACAAGTGCATGGAAATATTTATCCTTCCATAGTAATCTGACAGGAAAGAGAGTTATTTGGAGACGAAAATTCTTTTCTTTCCCTTCCCACTTTCCTAATCTTCAATAAAATTAGTTTATGGCTACGCTGAAACCAATTATACTGTATATTTAAAACTCTCAATTTGTTCACGAGAGTTGATTTTTCAAGCGACTCTGATTGCACAATATATATATATGTATATTGATGTTGAATTCTACAAGTTTCTTTTGAATTGTCTAACTTTTACTGAGTAGAAAAGTTTTTCTTGCAGGGCCAACGCACAGCAGCCAAAACTTTTTGTTGGGATGATTTTGATTCTCATCTTCGCAGAGGCGCTGGCTCTCTATGGGCTCATTGTTGGAATCATCTTATCTTCCCGAGCAGGCCAATCCAGAGCAGAGTAAAAGGGTGCTTTGCTTCCATATGTGTGTCTGGGGGTTGATATTTTCAGGTTAGTGATTGATGGATCGCATAAGAGTCTGGAATTAACTAAGAAAAAGGAGATCTCCCATCTGTTGTAGTGTTGCCTTTAACAAATAGAATTTAGTCATCCTCCTACTAAAAGCATTTATTTGTTTGTTTGCGCCACAGATTTTGAACCTTTGTGTACCACTAACTATGGACTTTGATTGTTATAATATTCTGACCCATCAGACTGATCCCACGTCTCAATTTTTGATAGGAGTGAACAAAACCGAACAAGAATTGGCCAACTGCAACCAAAACCGGTGAAATCTTATCGGTTTATGTTGGTTTTGCACATATACTAACTGACAAATATACTAATTTGGTTTGAATAAAAAACTAAACTTAAACCGCACAATTCTTTTTTATGCTAAACACTAATGTAACGAATAACATAACTTAACTGTTAATTGCGCCTTGATTTTCATATTGAAATTTTGAAGACTTGGAGAATTTTGTGTTTTGCTAATTGATATTATCTACTGTAGGTTTGTTGAATTTAGTATTTTAACTTAATTTTGCTTTTGCTTTGTTAATGCTATATTTGAAGATGTTGGGCATATGTGTTTAATGAATTTAATATTTTAGTTTGATTTTTATATTTTAGTTTTATATTGTTATGTTCGAAGATAACAGGTATTATGGTTATATTTTAGTTAGTATTGTAATTTATTTAGACTTTTTATTAGTCTCTTAGTTAAGTTTTTGTTAATGATAATGGTCGGATGACATGAGATTATTAAATTTAATAAGGTAGCTTGATTTTATAATTTGCTTATTTAATTTTTTTGAAATATTAAAAATCTACATTTTTATGGTAATTTTTATAAAATTTATGTAATATGTATTATTTTATAAAGCAAGTAGAATTAAACTTGAATGGGACTGGATTGAACTATTTGGTTGGTTTTGGTTTGGTTCTTTCCTAGTCGAGCTTTGTACTCAGTTGTAGAGGTGTCAAGCGAGTAGATTCGAGTGAGTAGAGCTTGAAAAAGTTTAGTTCGTTGTGCTTGTCAAGTTTTTCGAGGTAACATTATCGAGTTAAATGAGCTTTTTTTTTATTTGACTTGAGTCAGTTTACTATCTCGAGTCTAACATATACTAAAAATAATTTTATGTGCAAAATTAAAAACTAAAATAAACATTTCTTAATATAACATAAATATACTATATGATATTATGTGATTGTTGATATATTACTACTTTATAATTGTTCAATTGTCGACCAAACTTTGGCAAAAATGGGAGGGAGCTTCATCCTTTCGAGCGGGCGGCCTGGCTTGCAAGCTTATTCGATCTTTCGAGTGATCTACAATAACCTAGAGCTTGTAATCGAGCAATCTAACTCAATGCTAAGTCTGAACTCGCTTGAACTCAGTAAGCGAGCCGAGCTCCCTATTTCATACCAAGTCACAAGACAAGATCTAGGATGAACGACCAGATCGAAGCTTAGATGCAATAGCGACTATCATTTGAAGTTTAGCCAATACTTTTCTCTCTTCGAACTTTGCAAGGTATGTTCTCCCAAACTGGCTAACTCAAAATTAATAAAAAACCAATTTGAAATTTGCGACGCACTCTATAGAATCGTGGTGGTATGGGCATTGAACACCTCCACCTGCATGCAACATGGCTATCTTGCTAAGTAGTTGTCGGAGAGACTGTTTTTTCTCTCTTTTGTTGCGTCTCAGAGAAGAAAACAGAAGGTAACCATCAATTTTAATTGAATAACAAAATATAAATTAAAGTAAAATCAGAAAAAAAAACTCTCAAAATTGGAAAAAAAGTACTAAAATAGGGAAAAATCCTTAACTTTAAAAAAGATAAATTATTCTTTAGCGAGAAATTGTGAGTTAGTATCACCATCAATACGTCACTGCATGAGACTCGGGTAAGTGTTATCATCTCCACATGACATCACTAAGGTACATATCATGAATTTAATTTAATTTTTAATATATATTTTTTATAATATTACTTGAAATATTAATCACATGCTATATGAAGATCTTTTTGAAAAGTTTTGTAAATTCAACTTTGACACGATTTGTTATAATTTTTTATTACTAAAAACAAAATAATTTATTAAAAATATTTATATCAAATTTTAAAAGTTTCAAGATGAATTCTTCTAATATTAAATTTTAAAATTGGAAAATTTGTTTGAAAAAAATATATAAACAAATATTGTTTTGTAAGATTTTATTGAAAAAAAATTATATTATTAAAAACTTAATTTTTATATATTTTTAATTTTTTTCCAACCCAATTTCCAACTTTAAAACATAAGTAGTGCATTATTATAAAAGTGAGAATGTAATCTTGGAATTAACATATTAGCAAAGAAAGACGCTCTAAACTCAATTGAAGCTCTTCAAGTTCCTACTATCCTGCAGAGGTATTCGTAGTTGGTTAATCTTTGTTCAGCAGCTGCCCTCACATTTTGTTCCGCCGTCAGAGGCCGGACTCATCAGCCGCCTTCGAATCTTATATTTCTCCGGCAACCGCCGTTCAAAGGCAGCATAAAAGGTCGACAACAGAGCAGCTAAACATTTGATGCAGGCAATAATTTAGCTTATCTCCAGCCTCGACAAAAACCTGCATCTGTAGAGATAAGCATGTTAGGTGACGCAACGTGGGAAAGGAAAACGTTATCTTGTGAGTCATCGAATTTTGGTCGTTTATTGTTGCTTTCGTCGCCTTGATGACCTAAAAAAATACACTGCTATGGAGCCTGCAACCCTGCCCTTTTTGGAACCCACGCTTCCTTATCTCTCTGTCGTCTTCTGCTGCACGTGAAAAGCCTCCCCCCGCCGGCCCTCCCACCTCCGTTTCTTTCTTCTCCGACGATCGTTTCCGGCCACCTGAAGCTTTTTTTGGAGGATCGGTGCCACCCTGTTCTCCCCCGAATTAGGTCACTGGATAAAATAATAAATAATTTGAAAGGGTAGAAGAATCTGGGGAAGTGGTGCCCAATCAGAGCAGAAAAAGATGATTGGAGATCCACCCCCGGTGGGCCCGACCCGGATCTTAAACTCCGGAATACCCGCTCCTCCTTCCCCCCTGAAAAAGCAGATTGGAATCCGATTTGGTCCGGGAATTTCCCCACCCAATAACTCCTCGCCACGTCAACGATCACCGGCGAGAGGAAAAGACGAGAACACCCCCATGTTAGGTGCGGGGACATGTTATCTTGTTGGATAGGCAGTGCGCCGCTTGAGCACCATGAATGGGAGCACGCAAGATGCTCCACCAGTTCTTTCCAATTATTATCCACCCTCCTCCTGCGCTGGAATTACAGTAATGCCCCTCTAAGTCTTTCGAGCCGGACTCGCACAATCTCAACCGATGGGGGTCGGTGAAAACGAAAGAATCGGGCATGTCTACAAGCTTGCAAAGAGTTAGATCGAATGTCGCAACAAGTAAATATAAGCACGTAGACTTACATTTAATGATGAGAAAATAAATCTAACATTATTTTATAAAATTATTTAATTTCATATAGCGAGAAATGAGGTTTAAGTCAAGTGTTCACTTTAAAAATTAACACAAAAGTTAGATGCTTAGATACTCGTCTTCGAATTCCGATTCTAGAATCCCAATTATCGCTAAGAACATCGACACAAACGAAAGGTCAACAAAGACAAAAGAACAATGGCCGCTCTAGGTTTATTTTAGAGCGAGAATGTGGAATCTTGTAGAAATACATTGGAATAAATTTGGATCAATTCCCCTGGATTTATAAATATTCTATTACGGAGAGAAAAAGCTCCAAAAATAGATTTGATTAGATATTAGAATCCTACAACACTTTTTTCTGAATTTCTTTCATTTTATTTCTCTTTGAATCTTTTTCCGAAGGTAAAGATTATATGCTTCTTTAATAGTTATATTCTTATATATAATATATATTGTATGTTCGTGATAAATAATGCAATACTAACTATTTTGACGCTTATCTATTACCGAGTAATTAATGTAATATTTTTGTATTTTATTATGAGTAAACTTAGGTTTACCATTTATTGTATTTTTTATTATATAGGATAAAATGGTAAGCATTGATTAGATCAATTTATATTAAAATTCAAATTATTATTTATTATATTTATTAAATAAATTAATGGTTGATATGGTAACATGTATAATAAAACTAAATGACAAGAAAATTAATTGCAATTTAAATATTTTATTAATTATCTAACATAATTTATGATATATAATTGCAATAATATCTCCTAATTATAATTAAAAAATAAAAATAAAAAGATAAATGTTAAATCAGAAAAAATCTAATTAACAAAGACAGGTGGGGGAGAGTGGGAGCTACAAGTGGAGAGTTAGAACATGCTGTGTATGGTAGTAACATGTGCTCCACGTGAAAGACGTTTATACCCATGCTTTAATGAAAGGTAGTAGGGGTAGATTAGGAAATTGTCGGGATATATCATCCAATGATTTGTGAGTCTGATTTGAATCTTCTTTTTCCATATAGGCTCCACACCATATTTTCTACATTAATTATTCCTAGATTTATATTTTATTTCTGCAACCAAATATAGCTAGGGGCAAAATTGAACTCAGCCTTCCGTCCAAATATAGTCAAAATTTAAATTATTTAAAAAAAAAAAAGAAATTTAGCGGACCATTCAATTTTAAGCTAATATTTCTCTATATTTGAATAATAGCACTAGAAATAAGAGGGCGAAGGAGCAAGAAAGAAAAGAGGAAACGGGTAAAACTCGACATCTAATTTGATCTTTTCAACAAAGGGTGTTTGATCTTCTCTAATTTGACTCATTTTATTTTTATTTTAAAGTTTAATTTGTTGATATTTAAGGAAGAAAATGACATTTAAGTACGTGAAAAAAGAAAGGCATGTGAAAGGAAGGGGCGATGGATGAGCCTATCCCAGGCTTTACCCGCTTGCCTTTCTTTTCCGCCGGGGTCCACCTGAGTTAGCCCGCCCTGGACTCTCCGGGTGGAGTGTTGGACTTTCGAGTCAAGGTTTTCAACCATTTTATTTTTTTTTTATAAAAACTACCTAAATTAATTCGTTTTTAAAAAAATTAACGAAGAAAGTAACGGTTTATGACGTGGCAAGATCTGGACCGTCAACGGACCATCCGCGAAACTTCCTCATCTCGCACCGCAGCATCCAGAGATTAGGTTAGCTGGACACGTAGATATCGGCCGACGTACTTCGGAGGTGGGCCCCGCAGCGGGAAGGCACGCGGCGAACCGACGACGATTATCGATTCGAACGACAACCGAGGGGCAGTTTCGAAAAAGAAAAGACGATAAGTTTCGAGGGAGCCGATGTGTCGTCGGGACGAGAAGGAAGCGTTGCTGACATGGCCACCGGAACTGCCTATAAAAACGCGCTTCGCGATTCATGCATTTCTCGCTCATTTCAACCTCTGTCATATCTCCGTTCCGCGGCTCCTCCTCCTCTCGCCATCTCCGTTAGGTTTCCGTCTATTTCTCCTCTCGCTCGCCGCCACTCTTTCTCCGCCTTCCTTCTTTCTTCTAATTTCGCATTCTGCTGTTCGATTTGGTGTTTTTGAGATTAGATCTGCATGGTGGAATCTCTTTTCGGAGCCTAAAGTTTGTGATTTTTTTTTGCTTTTCTTTCGATTTCGTTCTTCTTGCTCCATAATCTTTCTTCTGATTGACCGGCGTGGGGATTTCGGAGCCTTCTAGGAGAGTGCGAGGGGGTTTCTCCATTTTCGATTGCTTCTTTTACTGCTTCTTTTGAGGGGGTAGCCGGGGCCTCGGCCTCGGCGGGTTTTAAAGCCCCCACCTTCACAAACATTGTGTGAAAACGATTCTTGTTCATCCCCTTTTTTTCCTTTTTATTTCTTTGTAAAGTTTTCTCATCCGTCGCGGAAGAGATGCCGGCCCTGGCTTATTGTGTGGACGCTGCAATTCCTCCTGGCTACGCTTATGCCGGGGATAGCCCTCTTCCATCGCAGGTACAATATTCTGACGTACCTCCCGCGACCACAACCACCAACGCTGTTACCGTTACTGCTGGCGTTGATAATTCCTATTGGTCTCCGCCTCTCTCAGCTGCTTTGTACAAGATCGATGGCTGGGGTTTGCCCTACTTTTCTGTGAACGATTCCGGTAATATGACGGTCCGACCTCATGGAAAGGCCACACTGCCTCACCAGGAGATCGATTTGCTCAAAATTGTGAAAAAAGTTTCAGATCTGAAATCCTCCGGTGGCTTAGGATTACAGCTTCCTCTTATCGTTCGTTTTCCTGACGTGCTGAAGAACCGCCTGGAGTCGCTTCAGTCTGCCTTTGATTTTGCCATCCAATCCCAAGGCTACGGAGCTCATTATCAAGGTGTTTACCCAGTCAAATGCAACCAGGACCGATTTGTCGTCGAAGATATAGTTGAATTCGGATTTCCCTTCAGGTTCGGCCTGGAGGCAGGGTCAAAACCAGAGCTTCTGCTTGCTATGAGCTGTTTGTGCAAGGGTAACCCAGATGCTCTCCTGGTCTGCAATGGTTTCAAGGACGCAGATTACATCTCTCTGGCGTTGCTTGCTAGGAAACTAGCTTTGAACACCGTGATTGTCCTCGAACAAGAGGAAGAGCTTGATCTGGTTATCAACTTGAGCAAGAAACTCTCCGTCCGCCCTGTGATTGGTTTACGTGCAAAGCTGAGGACAAAACATTCAGGTCATTTTGGTTCAACTTCTGGGGAGAAAGGTAAGTTTGGACTGACAACAACGCAGATTTTGCGTGTAGCGAAGAAGCTTGAACAAGTTGGCATGCTTGATTGCCTTCAGTTACTGCATTTTCACATTGGATCCCAGATTCCATCCACTACCCTGCTTTCTGACGGAGTCACTGAGGCTGCTCAGGTTTTCTGTGAACTAGCCCGTTTAGGGGCCAACATGCAGGTGATAGACATTGGAGGGGGTCTGGGTATTGATTACGATGGATCTAAATCGTGTGATTCTGAAATTTCAATTGGTTATGAGCTCGAAGAGTACGCTGCAGCAGTTGTTCAAGCGGTACGTTCTGTCTGTGACCGCAGGTCCGTCAAGCACCCCATAATCTGCAGCGAAAGTGGCCGAGCAATTGTTTCTCATCACTCCGTTCTTTTATTCGAAGCTGTTTCTGCCACTACTTACGAGGCCCCCTCGCTGACTTCGATGGGACTGCAGTGCCTTGTTGAGTGCCTGAAAGAGGATGCACGTGAAGATTACTGGAACCTTTTGGGAACGGCATACAAGGGTGATTACGAGGCTTGCATGAAATATGCGGAGCAGTTCAAGCAACGCTGCGTCGAGCAGTTTAAGGACGGCTCATTGGGTCTGGAACTACTTGCTACTGTTGATGGGCTCTGCGCATTTGTTTCTAAAGCCGTTGCGGCTTCTGATCCCGTGGTTACTTACCATGTCAATCTGTCTATTTTCACTTCCATTCCTGATTTCTGGGGCATTGGACAACTGTTTCCCATAGTCCCAATTCATCGTCTTGATCAGAGGCCAGCTGTGAGAGGGATTCTGTCTGATTTAACCTGCGACAGTGATGGAAAGATCGATAAGTTCATTGGGGGAGAGAGTAGCTTGCTTCTTCATGAACTGGAAGGTAATGGCAGCTTGCAGGGCGGGGGAGGGTCTTACTACCTGGGGATGTTCTTGGGCGGGGCTTACGAGGAGGCACTTGGTGGAGTTCACAACCTGTTTGGTGGGCCTAGCGTGGTTCGCGTTTCGCAGAGTGACGGCCCCCACAGCTTTGCGGTGACGCGTGCAATGCCAGGACCATCTTGCGCGGATGTGCTCCAGGTGATGCAGCACGAGCCCCATCTCATGTTCCAGACTCTCAAGCACAGGGCCGAGGAGTGTTGCGGGGAAGACGAGGATAGCCTGGCTAATAGCCTTGCCTGCTTGTTCCGCAATACGCCTTACCTGGTCACCACTTCTTGCAGCTTGACCGCCGTCAACAACAATGGCTTCTACCATTGCAGCGACGATGATTTTCCGGCGGCGGCTGCTTCTGCTGCAGGAGACGACGAGCAGTGGTCTTACTGCTACGCTTGAGTGAGTTGAGACCTTTCTATTTTATATGAATTGTCAGTACTTTGTTGGTTGGTATGGTCTACCTGATTGGGTTTGACTTTTTGTTTATTTCAGCTGACTTTCTTAATTATATGTTTAAGACTTGCGAGAATCAGGGTAGAAGAAGCCTTTTTCTGGGAAGAAAAGGAGGGTTGGGGGGACACGGAATTCAGATTTACCCTATGTAAATTCTGATGGTGTTTCCTTGTGTCGTCTCTGTAACTAGCCTTCAAGACTCCTAGTCAACAAATAATTGTTAATCCACCTGAATTGGTTTTAAAGCTTCGTTTATTATTATTAATTTTGCTGGGTTTATGCATGGCATTGGCTGCTTCTGTGATGTCTAGAATGTGGGCAAGTTGATGAATGGGGACACATAATTTGAAGATGTGGGCATGGGATGTTTCTGGGAAATTCTTAGGGTCCGGTTGGATAGCAAGGGTGTGGGCCTTACTTTGACGAATATCATGGATGAGATTAACCCTAAATTTATATTTGCTTTTATTAAATGTGTGCAGTTTTCTCTAATTTTTTGGAGTATTTATAGGGTTTAAGATGATTTGAGAGATGGGCAAATGATTTGGTTATTATAGAAATGACAAACGAGCGCAACTTGGTTTGTGGTCGATGTTATAGATGACGAGAATGGCTCGAAACTAGAGTGGGATCTCCTCGCCAAGAGCGGGCTAGAACTATGCTCACTTTGAATTTGCTGCTTAAATACTTTTTGTTTACTTTATTTTATAGAAAATTCCCAAAAGAAATTTGGAAGGATATTTTGGGGTTTTGAGTTCCAAATACTTCATTATTAGTACCCGAGATAATTTCGCTTTTGGCTTCAAGACAAATTTTGGAGTATTTTTTAGGTTATTCCACATGTAGTAAAGCCTCTACAGTTTTGTTTGAAAGAATTCTATTTATGAAAGGACCTATAAATGGTAGTTTTAACGAAATATCAAAAACCAAACAAAAAGGGTAAAAGTAAAATTAAACTCCAAAGTAGACCTGGCTCGTCGAGCTATTCGAGCTTTTTTTCTAAAAATTTTGGCTCGAACGAACTATCGAGCCTCGAGCCTAATCGAGCCGAGCTTAAACAAACCGAACAATTTGAGCGTAAGGAGAAATTTAAAAAATAATCATTATAAATCGTATGAAATTCGAAATATTATCTTGTAACCGGAAGTTTAAAAAATATTTATTATAATTTATCGAAAAATTACATAGCATTGTACCTAAATAATTATTTTGTGGATCAATATGCAATACATATGTAAACTTTAAAAAAATGTACAAATAACTTAAATAGTCGCACAAAAAATTATAGTCGTCAAATTTTAAATTTTTGAATTCTTCATCGAGTTCATCATCTCGTTGTTGCTCTCTCGCAACAGCATCGCTCCAATCCTTCATGCATATGAGTGCTTCCACGAGATCCGGTGCAAGACTCCATCGTCGATCGTCGTAAACACGTCCACCTGCACTAAAAGCCGACTCGGAAGCTACAGGTGAAACATGATGTGTTAGTAAATCACAGGCCATTTTTTAAAGTATCGGATACATCCTTAATTATTTTTCCATAAACTCAAGATATCGAAGGTCGTATCACGAAGAATTTCGAAAGGCGTCTCTAAATATGTATCTAGTTGCGTTTGATCAGAACCAAGCCGATAGATGTCGTCATCAACTTCCTCGTTTATCGATTCCAAATCGTCATTTAGTGGGTCTCCAAACCCGGATCCACCACTATAAGTATAACCGACTTGAGATGATGAAAATGATCGGGTATCACAATATTTTAATTGATAAGATGTAAATAAATTAGCAAGTTCGGTTTTTAATGATTGTTGAGTAGCAACCGAAATAAAACTTAAGTTATGTGCAATTTTATCAAGCATTAATTTACAACCCTTTATTTTATATCTTGAATGCATAATTAAAGCAAACGAAAAAATAAACGGAACTTCAAGCCAATATTTTTTAAATTTTGTTTCCATTTTATTAACTATTTCCAAAAATTCATTAATTTGTTTATATCTCGAAAAAATACCGGTTAATTTTACAAACCAAGGAAGGACAAGATGTGTGGTCGGATAATAAATTCTCGAACATTATTTTGTTGCTTCAAAAAACAGTTTCAAAAAATCAAGAAACAAATTAGCCATATCGCAACTACATTTATCTAAAATAATAATTTGCGATTTTTTACTAATATAATCACAAATAACATTCCAATACGGTTTTGCATTTTCTAACATTAAATCAGTCGAATTTCACCTAGTCGATACATCCGTTTTTAATTTTTTCGGTCGGAGATTAACCGCTTTACAAAATTATTTGTACTCTTATTGTCGGGAGTTAGACGTTGTAATAAAAGAAATTGCATTTATAATATTATCAATATGTGGAGAAATAAAATTCATATCATCTCTAACTAATAAATTCAAAATATGACAAACACATCACATATGTAAAAGAGAATATTGAGAATTATCAACTTGAAATAATCGTTTAAATTGAGAAATGCATACATCGTTAGCGGACACATTATCTAAAATAATACTAAAAATTATATCTCTAACATTATATTCTTGTAAAA
>QAOC01051110.1:7299-18710 GCA_003255005.1 Begonia fuchsioides | reverse complement strand
AGTAGGTAATTCTTTGAGAAATACATCTTTAAACCTTTCCAATAGTTCTCGGACCGCCTTAGGACAAGTGGTTAGTTCTTCCATCCTCTCCTTGAACATTAATAGGATTAATGGTTCACCACTCAAAACCAATTTCTTTAGTTCTTTCTTCGACATAAACAAGTTTGTAGTGGCTGCCTTCTCCTTTCTATAACTCTCATCTAATGACACCTGCTCCGGGCTTAAGGGTGCGAGTTTGGATCAGTCTCCCTTCATGCTTGAATGAATAAAAATTTGTGTAGCAATCATGAACAACTTTTCGATCAAATTGCCAGGGCCTCCCGAGAAGCAAATGACCGGCACTCATAGTGACTACATCACAAAGTACCCGCTCCTTATATCCACCAATAGCAAATTCAATAATAGCTTGTTTAGTCACCTTAATGTCCTCCTTATCATTCAACCACTTAAGAAAATATGGTCGAGGGTGTGTAGTGGTTTGCAATTTCAACTTCTCCAATATTTCTTTTGAAACCACACTGGTACAACTCCCCCCATCAACAATGACAGAGCATACTTCCCCATCACCAAACACCGGCTATGAAAAATATTTTCTCGCTGCATGTGCTCACCTGTGGCTTGAGTGGTCAAAACTCTTTGTATTACCAAGAGGGGTCGCTCTTGCACTCGACAAACTTCTTCAATTTGTTCCTCTTCTTCACGAGTCTCTTATGTCTCTTCTTCCTCACTAATGACTTCTTGAGTGTCCTCTCGAATCAAGATAACTCGTTTATTGGGACATTGTGAAGCAATGTGTCAAAGGCCAAGGCACTTGAAACACTTGATTTTCTGAGCCTTTGGTCTTTGAGATGCCACAGATTGGCATGCCAAGAGAAGCAATCACCCGAGCCCGAGCTCGGAATTTTTTTAATATGTTTGTTAATGTTGCAGGAAAATTAATTGAAGAATTAAACATTTCTAAGCCAACTTTGGAGGATCAAACAAGGCCAAAACACGTGATAACTTGGCGTGGAGAAGAGGCAAATTTGCAACCTAAAACCGAGACCGCCGGACTCGAGCCTGAACCTGAAGCCGATTGAAGTTTACTTTGCATGGCGAGTTGGAGTCACATGAAATCGTGCACAATCATCCCACGACTCAACTCATCAACCTTTCTAAGCACGAAATGAATTTTATTGCATTTTTAAGATAATTTTTACGTGAATTTCCCGTGAATATTTAGAGAACCCAAGAGGGTTTTCTCGGCTAGGGTTTTAACTTTGATTTTCGCATGCCATGCATAGGGTTTTGCATGAGGGTTTATTTGGCTGGAATAAGGGTTTCCAAGAAAGAAATGAAAATTGGCTGAAGGGATTCAAGAAAACGTGGCTTGTACGTTCTTGAATTCTCATTGGTCCAAATTTTCCCTCCATTTATTCATTTTACATCATGCTTTTTGCATGACCTTGGCCCTTAGTTTTCCCTCCCATTTTCCTCTCTTCAGAGCTGATAAAACCTCCCCCATTGCATGATTGTAATGCTCAATTTGGAATTTGAATTTAAGTAGCTTTTTAGCTCTCCCTTCTCGGGCATCTTCCACTTGCAGCTGGCAGCCAAAATTTCCTTCGGCCACCATGGATTCTCTTCAAGATTTCTCCCTCCGAGCTGGAGATCTCTTCATGCTTCAAGTCTCCAGCCTTCTTAAAGGTCTTAGGGTGAGTTTGAAGGTCATAAGCTCTTTATTCCATTGTTACTTTTGTTTGATAATTCCATTTCTTTCCGCCGGACATCACTTCTGGCCATAGCGAAGCTCGGTTACTGTTCTATTCATTTCCGACCTATCCGCCAAAGTGATCGCCTTCAAATTTTGAGGTGTATTACTTAACCCTTCCTTGCAATTTCCCTCAAAATTTTAGCCATAAAATCGATCTCATCGTGGAGTTATTCTCTCCCAAAATCCAATCTCGATTCTGGAATATCGGATTTTATCCTCTTTTAAAATCCTACCCGTTCTCCACTCACCCCCTAAATGTAACCCCCCGCACTTCTGTGTTAGTCTTGCAACGTCTTGGCTTTCCTTCTTTTGTTCCACAGCTTTTGATGGCAAATTTCTAGCAAATTGCCCATTTTCTTCAACCTTTGGTGAGGGCTTGAATGTAGTGTTCGGTTTAGGAGTGAATCGGGTACTAATTTCTTTTCCCTTTCTCCTAATTTGCCTCTCCACTTTCAGTGCTAAGTGTATTGCACCCTCCATTGACTCAAAAGCTTGTAATTCAACAATATCTCCAATCTTTTTCTTGAGCCCTTTCACAAACCTTGCAAGCACCAACTCCTCAGGTTCCTCTAACCCACACCTCATCTTCAAAGTTTCGAACTCTGTAAGGTATTCTTCAACTGTGGATGCTCCTTGCTTAAGGCTTTGTGATTGTAACATTAATTCTTGCAGGTAATGTATAGATATAAACCTTTTTCTCATCAATAGCTTCATCAATCGCCAAGTCATAGGCTCTTGATCGTTTCACGTCTCCTTTGGGATTTAACATTTTCCCACCACAAATGCGCATAACCGGATAATTCCAAAGCTATTAACTGTATTTTCGCCTTGTCAGAATAGTTATGGAATTCAAACACTTTCTCAACTTTATCCAACCACATGAAAACATCACCATTACCATTGCCATTAAATGGTGATACACTAACCTTAATGTGCTTCAATTCTTTATCAAAACCATGCCGATGGTTAGGAAACACGTTGTGCTCCTCTTCGTCATCGAAAAAAACTTCTTCTTCAGAATCGGTCGGTGGAACTCTTCTCCTCGCATTTCTAGTTCTTCCTCGGGACCTTGGGACTTAAGGAATTTGTCTATTTAACTCTCTTACCTCCCCCGTGAGTCGCTGGAGAACGGTAGACAAATCATCAATTTGGTCTTGCAGACTCGGATCAGCAACTCGACAGTGGTAGCTTGTGCTTGTTCATTGTTTTCACGGGCTTGTTGGGTATTGGATGTACTCCTTGTCATCCTGATAACACTTAGAGTAGAATATCGGGCAGCGAATGACGTTTACAGAAAGAGGATGGCTCTGATACCAGCTGATGTGCCAACGATATCAGACGACACAACACGAACGGTGTGGAATTTATGAAACGAAGACCAAACTCTACAATCTTACACTTGTATCCCTCTTACACGAAGTGGGGAAGATTGCAGTAAGTTAAAAATTTCGCAACTAGTAACAAGATAATAAAACTTACAAACACACAGATATTACTCATCGGGTGAAACGCAAGGCTGTTTGGAGGATTCCTCAACAAACTAAAAGCAGCAAATGCTCTGGATATTATATGTTCAACAACCCCTTACAAAATGAGCTAAGGAAGGCTTATATAGCCTCTGAATTATAGCCATCACGTTTTTACTTCAATTCTAGTTAAAACATGTTAACAAAAAGTACGCTGCAAAGTATTTTTCAGATGAAAAAGTCGTGTGAACGCTCATAGATGGTTTCCTCCCATTGTGGGCTGGCAGGTTGCATGCTCACATGTGATTGGAAGAGTTTGAGGTGATAAGAAGGATGTAAGCCTTTCACTAAATGGCTGCAAAGATGGTGGGCTTGCAATGATTTTGTTTAAATATGATTGGATGAGGAAAAGGTGATAAAAGGCTGAAAGCTTATCAAGGGATAGCTGGATTTTAATGTGAAAAACGGATTGGATAGAAGGGAACAAAAGAAGACTTGCAAGCTTCCATTTGATTGGCTAAAAAAGGAGGTAAATTGGCAACACTAAAATAGTTACTGCAAAAGAAATTCTGGGACCCCAGAAGCAGCTCTCCGCCTCATGCTTGGTCTTAAAACATGGTGGACAACAAAAAAAAAACGTGTGAGTTGTTCATCAAGGGCGGATTAGTTTGGCTGGACCAATTATTTTGGCTGCCAAGTAATAAAATGGTATGGCAGTTCCCCATCCTTTGGGGTAGCTTCTTTATCTCCTACATTCTCCAATTTACCTACAAAACGAGCATACAAGTTAGTCAATTTGCGAGTCTGGCTCGTTGTGATGATTATTCTAGGGTCTTCTTCAATTTGTGCCAACAGTGGCACGTCAGTTTATGAGTCTAAGGTTTGGGGTTCTAGAGTTCAGCGTTCATTGTTCTATGGTTTAGAGTTTCTAGATTCATCGTTTAAGGTTTATAGTTTAATGTTTAAGGAATCCAGGTTCTAGGGTTTTAGGGTTACACAATTTAAGATATAGGGTTTACTGTTCCAATATTCAGGGTTGCATTGTTTAGCCTTGAGGGTTCTAGGGTCCAGCGGTTCTAAAGTTCATGGTTCAAGGTTAAAGGTTTAAGGGTTTAAGGGTTCTAGGGTTCTGGGGTTTAGGGTTTAGTGTTCAGGTTTCCAAAGTTCAAGGGTCAAGGTGCTATTGCTCCATGAATTATGGTTAAGGGTTTAGGGTTCTAAGGTTCAAGGTTTGAGGGTAAAAGGTTAATGGTTCCAGGGTTTTCGGATAATGTGTTTACAGTTTAGGGTTCTTTGGTTCCATTGTTAAAGGTTTATTGTTTAGGGTTTAGGGTTCTAGGATTTATTGTTTAGGCTTCTAGGTTCTAGGGTTTAAGATTTCAAGTTTCAAGGTTAAGGGTTTAGGGTTTCATGGTTCAAGGGTTCTAGGGTTCTAGTGTTAGAGGGTTTTAGGGTTTGAAGTTCTGGTTTTATGGTTTGATCAGTTATACGGTCCAAAGTTCTTGGTTTGAAGGTTCAGGGTTAAAGGGTTCTTAAATCAGGGGTTCAAGTTTAAGGAGTGCAAGATTATGAATTCCAAGGTTTAGGGTTCAGGTTTCAAGGTTCAAGGGTTTAGGATTTAGGGTTTAGGTTTTAAGGGTTTTAAGTTTTGGGTTCAGGGTTTAATAGGTTCCAGATCAAAAGATCTAGGTTCAAAGGTTTAGGGTTCAAGAGTTTTAAGGTTCAAGGGTTCAATGTTCCAAAGTTTTAGGAACTAGAGTTAGAGGATCATGAGTCTGTGGTTCAAGGTTCCAATGTTCATGGTTCTCAGTTCCAGGGTTAAGATTTCAGAATTCATGGGTCATGGTTCGGGGTTCCAGCGTTTAAGGTTTCTTAGTTCGGGATTGAGGGTTGTATGGTTCAATGTTTTCGGTTTTAGGGTTTAGAGTTTCATGGTTCAGTAACAGAGGTAAGGGTTCAGGATCAAGGTTTAGGATTCAAAGGTTTTGGGTTTAGGATTGCAAGAGTCAGTGTTCAAGAGTTTGAGGGTTCATTGTTTTGAGTTAAGGGTTTTAGGGTTCTAAATTCAAGAGTTCAAGGTCCAGGGTCCCAAGGTTAAGGGTTCCAAGGTTCATGGTTTAGGGTTTAAAGTTCTTGGGTTCTAGGGTTTATGGTTTATAGTTCAAGGTTTCAGGGTTAAAAATTAATGGTTTAAAGGTTTTAAGGTTTCAGGATTCTAGAGTTTTAGTGTTCAAAGGTTTTACGGTTTAGGCTTTTGGGGTTAAGGGTTCCAAATTCAAGGGTTCAAGGTTCATGGTTCCAACGTTAAGGGTTCCGAGGTTTAAGATTTAGGGTTCAAGGTTCTAGGGTTCTAGGGTATAAGGTTTACGATTAAGGGTTCCAGGGTTAAGAGTTAAAGGTTCAAAGGCTTCAAGGCTCTAGGGTTCTAGGGTACTAGGGTTTAGGATTTAGGGTTAAGAGTTTTAGGGTTTAAGGTTATAAGGTTCAAGATTCTAGGGTTCAAGGTTTTAGGGTTCTAGGTTTAGAGTTCATGGTTTCAGGGTTTGAGGGTTTCATGGTTCAGGGTTAAGGGTTTAGGGTTTAGGCTTCAACGTTCATGGTTCTAGGTTTCCTACGTCAACGGTTTTGGGTTCACAGTTAAAGTTTTAAGGTTCCATGGTTCATGGTTTAGGCTTCGAATGTTAATGATTGTAGGGTTCATGGTTGAAGGTTTCTACTATTTAGTGTCCTAGGGTTCAGAGTTCTAGGGCTCAAAGTTCCATGGTTCAGGGTTAAGAGTTCCAAGGTTCCAAGGTTTCAAGGTTCAGGGTTCTGGGTTTTAGCATTTAAGGTTTTGGGGTTTAGTGTTCCAGTATTTTATGGTTGTAGGTGCAGGGTTCTAGGGTTTAGGGTTCAAGCTTCCTAGGTTCATAGTTCCAAGGTTACATGGTTCCAGTGCTCGATGCTCAGGGTTAAGGATTCAAGGTTCTAGGGTAGGGCTTAAAAATTAAGGTTGAATTTTTAAGGTTAAGGGTTCTAGGGTTCAAAGGTCTTAGGATTCAAAGTTTAGGGTTAAGGGTTGAAGGGGTTCTAGGGTCCAGAATTTAGGGTTCAGGTTTTAGGGTTCCAGGGTCAACAATTCGTCCAAGTTTCCAAGGTTCCACTTTTCCAGCGTTGAGAGTTTAGGCTTTCAAGGTTCATGGTTTAGGGTTTAGCGTTTAGAGTTTTTGGCTTCTAGGATTCCAAGTATCCAGGTTCTAGGCTTCCAAGGTCCAGGGTTATAGAGTTCTAAGTTTCAAGAGTCCAAGGTTCTAGGTTTAAGTATTCAAGGTTTTGGGTTTAAGGGTTCAAGGTTTAGGATTTTGGTGTTTAAGGATTTATAGGTTTAAAGTTCAGGGTTCAGGGTTCAAGGGGTTCTAGGGTCCAAAGTTAAGGGGTTTTAGGGGTCAGAGTTTAAGGTTCATGGGTTCCAAGGTTAGGGTTTAGAGTTCAGGATTATAATTTTCACGGATTCACCATTCTAGGTTAAAGGTTCCATGGTTCAATGGTTTTACGATTCATGGTTCAAGGTTTATGGTTCTGGGTTTTAAGGTTCTAGGGTTCTAGGGTTCCAGGTTCAATGTATAGGGTTTAAAGTTCCAAGGTTCCAAGCTTCAAGGTTTAGGATTTAGGTTTCCAAGGTTCATGGTTCTAAGGTTCTTGGTTTAAGTTCTAGGATTCCAAGTTTAGTATTCAAGGTTCAAGATTTCAAGGTTTATGGTTTTAAGGTTTAGGGTTCTAAGGTTCAAGGTTCTAGGGTTCTAGGGTTCTAGGTTTCGAGGGTTTTAGGATTAGGTTCAGGGTTTAATTTTCAAGGATTCAGAGTTTAGGGTTAAAAGGTTCCAGGGTTTAGTGTTCGATGGTTTCAAGGTTTCGGGGTCCAAGGTTAAGAGTTTCAAGAATTATGGTTAAAGGTAGGGCTCCAAGGTTGTAAGGTTATAGAGTTTGAGCTTTAGAGTTCAAGGTTATAAGATTGTAAGGTTCCAACATTCAAGTGTTCCAGGGTTAATGGTTAAGGGTTTAGGATTCCAAGGTTCAAGGATTCCAGTGTTTGAGGGTTGAGGGTTGAAGGTTTAGGGTTCAGGGTTCGAGGTTCAAGATTCGAGGTTCCAAGGTTCCAGGGTCCATGGGTAAGGGTTCCAAGATTTAAAGTTCAAGGTACAAGGGCTACAAGGTTGTAGGGTTATAGGGTTTGTGGTTTATGGTTTTGTATGTTGGGTTAAGGGTTAATTGTTTTGGGTTTAGGGTTTAGTGTTAAGGGTTCCGAGTTCAGGGTTCAAGGGTTCCTAGGTCTAGAGTTCAAAGTTCCGGATTCCAAGGTTCAAGATTCCCTAATTCTAGGTTAAGGGTTCCAGGGTTCAAGGATTTCGACGTTCATTGTTCAAGGTTTATGGTTCAGGGTTTTAAGGTGCTATGGTTCTAGGGTTCCCGGTTCAATGTTAGGGTTCAAGGTTCCAAGGTTCTAAGGTTTTAAGTTTTACGGGTTCTAGGATTAGGGGTTCATGGTTTTGATTTCAGCGATTCATAGTTTAGGGTTCAAAGGTTTCAGGGTTAAGTGTTTAATGGTTCCTAGGTTCTAGGGTCCAAGGTTAAGGGTTCTAAGATTTAGGGTTCAATATAGAAAGTCTCCAATGTTGTATTTGTTGTAGGGTTTTGGGTTCAGGGTTAAAAGTTTAAGGTTTATGGTTAAGGGTTTTGTGTTAGGGATTCAGGGTTAAGGGTAAAGGGTTCTAGGGTTCAAGGTTCCATGGTTCCAAGATTCCAGGGTTCCAACATCAAGGGTTCTAGGGTTAAAGGTTAAAGGTTTAGGGTTCCAAGGTTAAAGGTTTTTAGGGTTCTAGGGTTTAGGGTTCAAGGTTCCGGGTTCATGGTTCACGGTTCACTTTTCCTAGGTTCTAGGGTTCTAGAGTTCTAGGGTTCGAGGGTTCTAGGGTTTTGGGGTTCTATGATTTCAGGGTTTTTATAATTGAAGTTCAGGGTTTAATGGGTTGTAAGGTCAAAGTTTAGGTTCAAGGGATCAAGGTTCAAAGGTTCAGGGTTCAAGGGTTTTTTATTGAGGGTTCAAGGTTTCTCGGGTCCATGGTTAAGGATTTCATGGTTCATGATTCTCGGGTTAACAATTGTAGGGTTCAGGGTTTCAGGGTTCCAAGGTTCAGGGTTCTAGGGTTGTAGGGTTCTAGAGTTCAAGGTTCCATGGTTAATGGATTATGGTTTAGGGTTTTAGGATTATAAGGTTCATGGTTCAGGGTGTAGGGTTCAAGGTTAAAGTTCTGAGTTTAAAGGTTCTAGATTCCAAGGTTCAAGGTTCAGTGTTCTATGGTTAGGTTGCCATGGTTTAGAATTTAGGGTTCCAAGGTTACACGGTATAGGGCTAAGGGTTGAAAGGTTCAAGGTTTCAGGATTTTAGGGTTTTAGGGTTTCAATGTTTTAGGGTTCAGAGTTTTAGTGTTTATAGTTAGTAACTTCAAGAATCTAGAGTGCAAGGGTTAGCGTTCTTGGGTTTAGGGTTTTTGGGTTCAAGCTTCTATTGTTTAGGGTTCTTGGGTTCGGGGTATAGTTTTAAGGGTTTCAAAGTTTAAGTTCCCAAGGTTCAAGGTTGCATTATTAAGGGTTCACGATTATAGGGTTTAGGGTTCTAGGATTCAGGGCTCTAGGATTCCAAGGCTCAGGATTCTTGATTCCCGGTTCCAATATTCAAGGTGCAGGGTTAAGGTTTTAGGGTTTAAGGATCAGAACTCATGGTTCAGGATTCAAAGTTGAGGGTTCGGGTGGTCCAAGTGTTAAGAGTTCAAGGTTCTCACACTCCTAGTTTTAGGACTTAGGGTTCCACGTTTCTAGGGTTCCTAGTTCTAGGATTTTTGGGTTCTAGGGTTCATGATTCTAAGCTTCTGGGTTTGGAGTTCTAAGGTTCCAAGGTTGCAAGGTTTTAATGTTCTAGGCGTAAAAAGTCTAGGGTCAAGGTTAATTGTTCCATAGTTTCAACATTCAAGGTACAAGAGTCTATGGCTTAGGGTGATTTCAAGGTTTAAGTTCCAAGGTTACAAGGTTTTAGTGCTTGGGGTTAAAGGTTCAAGATTCAAGGTTCCAGGTTCAAGGTTGAAGGTTCAAGGGGTTCTAGGGGTCCAAAAATCAGGGTTCAATGCTTCTTGTTTTAAGGCTTATGGATTCATGATTTGAGGGTTTAGGGTAGGGTTTGAAGGTTCATGGTTGAGGGTTTTGGGGTTCCAGCATTCAAATCTTTATGGTTTTAGTGTTTAGAGTTCTAGGTTCAAGGGTTCTAGGGTTCACCTGTTAGGTTCCAAGGTTCAGGGTTTAGGGTTTATGGTTGAGGGGTTTATGAGGTTAAAGGTATAGGGTTCCAAGGTTCTAGCATGCAGCGTTTAGGATTCCAAGGTTCAGGGTCAAGGGTTCTTGGGTTTATAGTTCAAGGCTTAGAGTTTTTGGGTTCCAAGACTCCACAATTCTGGCTTCTAGGGTTCCAAGGTCTTGGGTTATTAAGTGTCAAGTTCTAGGGTTGAAGGTCCGAGGTTCTAGGTTTTTATGTTCAAGTTTTCAAATTTTAGGGTTCAGGGGTCTAGGGATCTACAGTTCAAGGGTTTTGAGGTTCGAAGTTATGGGATTAGGGTTTATTGTTTTAATGTTCTAGGGTTCTATGGTTTCAAAGTTCTAGGGTTTTAGGGTTTAGGGTTTAGAGTTTATTGTTTTAGGGATTTAGAGATTAGGGTTGAAGGGTTTTAGGTTCATGATTCTAAGGTATAGGGTTTTAGGGTTTAGGCTTTAAGGTTTAGGATTTAAGCATTCCAAGGTTCCAGGGTTCTACAGTTTAGGGTTCAAACGTTTAAGGTTTAGGGTTTAAGGTTTTAGGGTTCAAGAGTCAAAGGGTCCAAGGTTCCAAGGTTCTAAGGTTTAGGGTTTATGGTTTATGATCCAGGGTTTATTGATCAGAGTACCGAGTTTCAAAGTTTTATGGTTCAAGGTTAAGACTTCCATGGTTCTAATGTGAGGGTTCAAGAATTAAGGGTTTAAATTTTTGATGGATCAAGGGTTTAGTGTAATGGGTTCAAGGGTCATGGTTCTAGAGTTGAGGGTTCCAGGGTTTAACGTTCCAAGGTTCTAGAGTTCTAGGGTTTCAAGGTTTCGGGGTTCCAAGGATCAGGTATCCAGGTTAAGTGTTAGGTATCAGATTTCAATAGGTTCTTGGGTCCAAAGTTCAAGGTTCCATGATTAAGGTATCATTGTTCTGTTTAGTGTTCCAAGGTTCAAGCTTTACGAGTCTAAGGTTGAGGGTTATAGAGTTCAACTTTCATTGTTCTATGGTTCTGGGTTTTGAGATTCAGGGTTTCAGGTTTATGGTTTTATGGTTAAGGATTCAGGGTTTTATGGAGGAGGGAGGTGCAAGACCATTTCACTCAAGCTCTTCATCAGCCCAAGACCACGTGGAGGGATGAAGGACCATTTTTATGATGTCATTTAATTTTATCATTTTGTCGGATTGAACAATTGCCTAGTAGTTTTAGATGGAATGTTTCCGTTAGTATTAGGGTTTTATTTTGCTGAAGGGTTAGCCACGTGAAGGCCCCTTTTTGTGCTTCAGGTGGGGTGTTGAAGGGGGGGACCATGGTCAGCCTTGGTGATGTGCCCGAGACTCATCATCAACCGGAAGGAGCAACAACTCGAAGCCGTGCAAGACTTTTAGCTAATATGTTTGTTGATTTTGCAGGTACATTTGTCCCTACATTGGAGCTCCTAGATATTCCTTCACATCATGATCAAGAACTCCCCAAACATTGCTTACAATGGAAGTATAGAACACCGGATCCCCCACGGCCACCACCTCCGACTACTCCCGGTAGAAGGGCCGGATATGCTCGGACCCGATTATATGAAGTAGAAGATTCGGAGGATGAGTTTGAACCACGAGATAGACAACCCCGTGAAGATGATTTGAGGCATGTGAAGCTAAGTATTCCTCCTTTTAATGGCTCTTGTGATGGAGATACATATTTGACTTGGGTGGATAAGGTGGATAAAGTTTTTGATTGCTATAACTATTCGGAGAAATCTAAGTTGCAACTAGTAGCTTTGGAGTTCCACGGCTATGCAAGCTTATGGTGGGATAGCTTGAGAGCCCAAAGGAGGCGTGACCGTGAAGAGGAGATCACCACTTGGAGAGC
>QAOC01051099.1:52170-84006 GCA_003255005.1 Begonia fuchsioides | reverse complement strand
AAGAAGATCCAGAACGTAATTCATTTGGAAAACTATTATACCAGTCTTCCTTCTCGAAACCTCTATACTAAAAAATTACTTGAGAGCACTCAAATCTTTCAATTCAAATTCTTTTTTCAAATTCACTGTGTTCATCTCCTGTGCCAATTATTACTCATTTAGAATGACAATTTTTCCACTTTCAAAATGCTTGCAAATTATAGTGTGAACTTCTCAAACCACTCTCTTCACGATAGTTTTAGACTATAGAGAGATTTTGTTAACTTGCAGACCAAATCTTAGCTACTAATGTGGATTCATGTTTGTTAACACTAACATCAATATTGACTTTGATAGACCCATTTATCGTTGTGAGAGAGTCCCAATTTCGAAATTGACGCAAGAGATTGAAATTATTAAATCAATCCAATTTTTTAATTTCTTTATTCCATTTGTCTAATATGCTCGTATTTTATTTAGGATATTGCTTGATAAATGAAGCTACAGAAACATTCTAACATAAATGTACACTATTATGCTGAAACACCTCATCTGAATTGTGTAATATATTTAAAGCAATTAGACTACAGCAATTAATCTCTGCTTCTCATTTCTAGATGTCGAAATTCAATGGCGTGAGGGGGATGTGGAAGTTTTGGGTCCAATTTCTAGAGAAGACTTTGGTATTAGTGGGCGAGCACAATATGAGGTAATACATATTCTTGTTTATACTTTATAGCAATGGCGTATGATAAAAGGAAATATTTGGATTCAAGGTTTACTGAGCAACTAACATCATGCGTTCAAAGTTGAAATTTCAACTTCCTACTGCATCACTGCCTAGTAAATTGGCTACTGCATATGCTCAATTTGGAAAGCTCTATCAATTACTCCCTTCAATGAGCTCTAAAAATTAGATGATTCTCGATCTTGTGCAAAGGAAATGAGAAGTTAAACTTTGATTCCTGCTTCTCATAGTTAGGATCTCGTGCTGCTTGCAGGTTAAAACGTCAGGAACCAAGAGTTTCAAAGACAAAATTGTCATCACGCTACCAGCAACCGGTAAAAGTTACTACATGTGTTAGCATTTGATTGAATATGTTTGTGATCCTTGAGAGGTTTTTGTTTACAGGCCAGAGAGAGGAAATAAATGTCAGCTACGAACCTCGAGCAAGAGCCGCATTTGAAACTATCTTCGATGTTACCTTTTCGCTTCAGATGCTCGGATCCATTGCACTAATACTCTTCACACTTGGCGTCTTTCTTTTCTTTCTCGACCGTCCAAAAAGATCTCAGCGGTCCACGATTCCTCCCACTCCAAACGTAGCTGCTCCATCCACACCCGATCGAAGTCGCCCTGCTCTTCCAAATAATGAACTCTCTCCTTCAACACCGCAGCCATTTGTGGACTATGTCAGGCAAACAATAGATGAAACTCCATATTACAGAAGAGATGGGAGAAGAAGATACAATCCCCAGAATACCTTTTAGTTGCCTGTTTACTCTTGTGGGCAAGTCTTGTAAGCAACTTTGAACAGTTGCTCTGTGGAAGTTAGAGCTTACCAATGGTTTGCCATGCTTTTGGTTTCCTTTTTGGAGAGAAGGTAACTGCCTTCTCTCTAACTTTTCCCTTCTCTCTTCATATAAAAGTACTTAGAAGCTAGTTTGCTTGGAATGTATTCAATTTTGAATGCGTAGTCGCTGTGTGGTTTAGAGGAGAAGACGACACAAAAATAACCGTCTCAATTTAGTGATTTTTGTTTCAATTTCTTTTTTTCGAGGATTATTGGAGACAGTTTTGGTTTGTTGGCTTCATGTTTTTGTCTAGGTTAAACTTAAGAGAAAAATCAGTTGTGAAATGAGCTTCAATACTATTTTTAGCAGTATATTTTTCAAGCAGTGTAAGATTGTGCAATTTCACTGGTACGAGTTATGACCTAACAGTGTAACATAAAGTTCAATTATGACATTTAAGATTTAATTCAAAAGAGACAATCGCACAAAGAACTCAAACATTGTCAAGATTGTTCTCATTACCTCAATTATGAAGCCTATTATCCCTCACTAATTCATCCTAACTCGTACTTGGATAACAGTGCGTATTTTATATAATTAAATAAGATGATTGATTTTTGTAAAATAATAGCGGAATACTTTGAATAAGATAAAATATAGGGCTTAAAACTAGAAACACTGCAAGGTTGAAAAAATAATAGTAATGTAAGAGTTTTTTATTCAATTATTTTATCGTATACATTGACTTGTTAAATCGTGATTCGTATATTTAAATTACAGCTAATGTATTAATACATGATTAATTGTTCATTACTTAATCATTAGTCAACATGTCAACGTATATAATAAAAAATCAGATAAAATGTACTAATAAAATTATTCATTGAATAAATGTGCCAAAGATGAGAAAACAAAATATTGAAATAGAAATTTACTACCAAAGTGAGAAAGAAATAAATAAATAAACTAAAAATTTAGGGTCGATCAATAAATTATGTAGTTGATTCTCAGTATCCATCGTGCATGTTACGCTCCCTCACTACACATGTAGCGTCCAATCCCATATTGTATGAGATTGCAAATTATGCATGGTTCATAAATAAGTTATCTTACGTAGTCAGTATATTTTTTTCACGCTACACTCAAGAAAAATTTCGAGTATGTTTCGACTCAAAATAAATAATATTTGGTTGGTGCGTTAGAACGTCGAAAATGTATTGAAAAATAAATATTTAGAATATCTACCTCTTAAGAGCGATCATAATTTGCTCGAAAATGAATGTCCATGGACGAGTTGCTTAGCCGTTGTGTGACTTATATTTAGATTCATAAAGGCGTAAATTGGGACGTTAAACACTTATTTCAGCATTATTTTTATTTGCGACAACGAATAAACCTCGCCCCAGCATGATTTGTAAGACCACCCAAATGGCATGTTTTAATTACATTTTTAATCTCATATCAACTATCGGGATTCGGAAAGGAATTGTCCGAAATCGTCGAATCGAAGATGTTTCTGCATGCATGGCTGACGTGCGTCTTAGGTCGATTACGTAGGTTATAGATTCAGTCAAGAACAAATGAGGACACCAAAGCGCACTCTGGGATTTGTGTTAATTATGATCATGGAAAAGCCCGTGATGTTTTTAGAGAATGCACAACTAAAACATCATCCTCGTACGACACGAAGTTGTCGGAAGGTTTCACGTGGCAGTGACGGCGATTTTCATTCCCGACTGGCAGTGCCCCTGAAAGGGCCCTTAGAAAGCTTGATCTGATCTTTCCCGCTCTTAAACACCGTCGCTCCCGGCGGCGCAGTGCAGGAATCGTGACCGGCTTTTTGAACAACGGCAACATCATGCGCCGGAGAGTTGCAGTTGAACACTGCATAAAACGTTGACAGCAGATGAACGGTAGATCTCCAAAACTAGGGTAATCATTGTGTAAGAAAGTAGGTTAAGGAGATTACCCAGAGTATCGCCAGCCCTAAAAGTCTTGCCTGAAATTCCATCCTCCTCCGTCTCCAACGGTGTTAGTGGAGGCATCAACCACCCGCGAGTGAAGCAGCAGTGAACCAAGCAACGCCACCGCAGCCACGTCAACCGCACTGCCTCTTCTCTCGCTACAGTATCGAGCCGAGAGAGAGCAAGCCGGCGCTCGTTTGACACCTCTAGGAGTATTAGGATTTAACTAATACTGATCATCATTCAATTTTTACACAAATAAAGCGACTCGATCTTATTTTTGGCACGGTCGAATCCGACAAAGCACGCATTAGAACATTAATCAAATTTGTCAAAAAAAATTGATTTTATTAAAAGATTATGGTAAAGCCACACGTGATATTACATAATTTTTGACACGGCAAGCCTGCTCGCTCATTTGACAGCACTAGTTATGCATATTTTTTTGTTCCATTACCAGAATCGATGCATTTGGTCTGATTTTAGCTGATTATGTACATTTTTTGGTTCTTCAACGCTTTCGCATTATACAAAACCATTTAGGTTGGTCAAGTTTGAATTTAATATAGTGAAGCTATTAAACTAGACAAGATTGTATAAATTAGTAATTTTTTTTTTATTAAATTTTAATTGAATTTTGATGTAAGTTTGGTTTTATTATACGTAAATCTTTGTTAAAATGTTTTATCCACCGGTTCTTTTTATTCAAAAGACCGGACCGACCCAAATCAGGAAAACCGTGCAGTCTTCCACACTCTTCCCAGACGCTAAAAGGTTATCGCTCTTTCGAAAATGAACCTTGTAGGCGGGAACCATCACCGCCATTAAAATTGAAACCCCTCCCTTCTCCATTTTCAGATTTTCTCTCAGTCTTCTCTCTCTAGTTTTCCCCCACCGCCATGGCATCGTCCATGGACTCCTCACTCATCTCCAAGCTCGAAGCCGGTGACTTCAAGGATATTTATCTCCTCTTCTCCGATTATCTCCGCCCTTTCACCGATCTTAAATGCCCCAAGAAATCTAAGAAGTCGACGAAAAATGACGACCACTTGTTGTCCGTTCGGTCTCTCGCGAAAAATTTTCTTTCCTTTATTAACCGCTCCTTATCAGTAGTACCCAAGCTACTGGTCGATCCCTCAAAATTGGGTTCCGACGAGCTTTTGGCCACTCAACTGTTCAAAATTTACAAACTATGCCTGGATTGCTTAGAATTAATGTCTCCGCAGCTCTCTTGCAAACCTTACGCAGTTCATAGTCAGAGGATTCGTATGGCCCATTGTTTAGAGGGATGGTGCCGGTACAATGAAGCGGAATTAGAAGGTTTTAGGATATTAGAGAGCATTCGGGGGGCTGATTTTGGATCGAAGTTGGCGAAATCAAAAAGAAAGATTTTGCCCAATGTGAATAAGAGTGTTGGTGATAGTGAGTTTGGCTCGCTAGTAGTCGAGATTGTCATATTGCTCGTAAGTTGTACGGCAATGAATCAGAGTAAAGACAGCGAGGTATATAAGCGGATACTTGATTTGGTGGAAGAGGTTCGTCCATGGTACAGGTTTGTGATTTTTTTTTTCTTCCCGAAATGTGTGTTCAGTTTGTTTTTTCACATAACATGTTTTTCTACTGATAAAGAAAAATTAGAAATGAAATGGTTTGTGGCAAATTTTTTCCATTAGCTAATTATAATGGTTTTAGACCTTCCTTGCTGTATATGAATTAAACTGCCACCCTATCATGAGATCTCAGTCATAAAAAGTTGCGAACAAATCTGATATTGCGATATCATTCTCTAATACTTGTTTTTCTACTGGTATTAAAGATAAAAGCCGCTGCTTTAATTTCTTCTCCGAACAAATTTTGTGTGCAGCGTTTTAGATGACACTGTACATGAAAAGATGCACAAAACACTTCTCATGTTTATGGGTAAATGTGCTTTGTTCCTAATTGGAGAGTTAACACACTTTCACGAGGAATTGCCGACTGTATTTTGCCTAACAACATTAAGAGAGTATGCTATGTCATCGATGAAAGATCAAGTTTACAAGGTGACTGTGCATGTTTAAGATATTATTTAACAGTTTTTTTTAAGTTATCATCCTCTAATCAATTTCTATTAACAGTTTGCCCGTAGGATATGTTCCTCTCTTTTTTCATCACAGCAGAGTAGTTCCCTCGTCATAAACATAATAGTTCAGGTCTTAAATGCTCTCGCTAATGGATCTGAGGTAACTGGAACGTCAACAAGTTTAATATTTGTTTATTATTTATTGAGTTTTGTTTAACTTTGTGGTTTTCATTAGTATTTGGCATCTAAATATATAAATCAGATTCCAATTTCAAGAATATTATCCATTTTTGGTTCTTTACTAAGTTTCAACCTGTAAGTAGATGAAACTAAATAGTAAAGATATAAAAGAATCCGTATCAATTAGAGCTATGTGGTCAACCTAATAAAATGGGATAGAATCTAGCTTAATATTCTTTTTCATATAACCAGGGGATGTTTATTTTTGCTGGCAGCCAAATTAGGATATTGCCGTGGTAGAAGACTAGAAACTCTTGAAGAGCATTTCTTCGATTGATAAGAAAAAAATTGTATTAAGAATGAGAATGTACAATGAAATGGGAAGGGAAGAAGCTCCAGTGCTGATGTTAGATTTAATGAAACAATAGTTTCCATTAAAACTAAATGGTAAACTCCAGTGTTGAGAATAAGCCTTGACAATGAGAAATTATTGTTATCATATAATCTTTTTTTGATGTTTTGTGGCATTGGACATGGATGGTTTTCATGTCTTGTCATTTCACATAGTTTTACTATAGATATATGTGCATGTTATTATTAGTTTATTTCGTTATTGTTTATAAAAAGATGATCAAGTTTAGTTTTTGTTCATACAATTGCTGTTTTGCAGGTCAAAACTAAAAATACTGTAGAGTTTCTTCAGCTGGTTTCTTATTGTGTAAATAAATGTCAAAGATCAAGTGTAGATTTTTGTGGTACTTTCTCAAGGTTCCTTGAAGAAATAGCTGGTGATTTTCACAAGGTTATCCTATCAAACTGTAAACTAAAAGACATCTTCAATCAATTTCTTGTTGACAATTTCCCTTGCTAATATTAACTTTATATTGTTTGTAGACAATGTCACCCTTGGAATTGATTTTGAGTCTTTATGCTATTGCGTTAAAGTTCATGCTTTCATCTTCAAGAGGTGAAAAGCATGACGGTGGTGTTGGTATTTCACTTGAACATGGAGATAGACAGAAGCTGGCTGCTTTGCTCAGTTTGTTACAAAATTATTTTCACGTGGGCTGCAATTGCCACGTCGGAACTGAACAATTTTGTTTGCAGTTGATTTCTGTTTGCAAGGCATCTATTGGATCACAGAGCATGGAAAAATCTTTGCTTCTTAATTATTTTGATGCATTGGAAGTCTTATGTCAGTTACTTGCTGAAATAATAAATAGAGAGAGGAAACAAATAATTTCCAACGACGAGGCTGCTTCTGTCACCCAGTTTTGTGATATTAGGGATACATTCTTTCAGTTCTGTGACTTGTTTTTTTGCTGTAGAAGGTAAGTTGTTTTAATTTCTTCATCATCACACTTACAGTACAGGTTTGGCAATTTACATTCTTTCAGTTTTGTGACTTGTTTTTTTTTGCAGTAGAAGGTCCGTTGTTTTGATTTCTTCATTATCACACTTAATGCACATTTTTGGCATTTAACAAATTTAGGTTGTCTTGCTGTATACAGCATGCCCAATTGATTCATGCCGTGGCATTAATTGCTGGAAGGGCCACTTGAGTTAGAAAAATGTTTGCTTTATTACATTAATATTTATGTTTTTATGAGATCCTCTCGACAAAATGAAAAGAAAATGTTCACTTGGTATGAAGGTTACAAGAATTTTTTGGCTCATTCTAAGTGACGCCATCGAATCATATTTTGCATGAAATTCTAAATCTCTCTTTTTTTTCAACTTGGTTTAGCTGCTCATTCGGAGAAGAAATTAATCTATCTAACGAAAGCAAGGATGCAATGCTTGGAATTGCAGTGGCAGCATTTACTCTTTCCTTGAAAACAGAGTTCCCAGCAAAGGTTAGTAATGCTACCAACGCAACACTAGGAAGGCTATGTTTTTTTTTTGTAGTGGTTTTTCTGATTGCTTCTATGTCAATAACTGTTTCCTACTTTCTTCCAGAGAAGTGTGCATTTGATCAAGCACATAATTAAAAGTGAATGGATTCAGCTCCGTGGATTGCAGCATCTATATACCTCTCTCAACAACATTGCAGTAATATTGTACAGAAATAAGCAATTGAAAGAGGTAGAATTTTACTTTATGAATGCGTATTATTGTTAGTTAATGTCCAAATGTGGAACTACGATGTCTTGATCAAAGAAATATAGATGTTAACAAAAACTATGACAAAGTTAAACTACACGTTTTCAAAATTAAATTTTGAGAGAACGTTCAAGGTAAAATTTGAGTTGACATAGTTTTGACAAGTTGTTGGCTCTAAAGTGGCATGCTATGGTAGTAATGACTATTTAGAAGAAACAAATAATGACATGTAGAGTGAATATAGTGCTTTTTACTTCTTCTTTTAGGCTTACATGATAGAGTGAATGCTTTCTATTTTCTTTAAATGCTATTCGCCTCTTATTTAGATTGATGGTATTTTGTTTCTAATTTTGTAGTTTACAAAACTCTAGCCTAGATAAAATTACTAATATATGGACTTTGTAATTTAATTTTTTTGGTTGAATTAAAGTGTCGTAATATAACAAATCTGTAAAATGAGGAACACAAAACAAAACCTCTCTCCGGAGCTCAAAAATGTCTTAAAACAACCGTAATATCTTATCTTGCCACAACTTAAAATACGTTATAGAAAATTTCAAATTCTTCAGCATTAAAAGGCTATAAAGACCATTTTTGTTTTGTTTTTAATGGTCCAGAACAAGAAATATGGAACTACTTTGACCACTCTTTTCTAATCCTTTTACCAAGACCTCTCAATTCTAACAAATTGTTCACATTTTCAAGGTTATACAGCGAAAATGTCTTACAGCACACAAACATTGCATTGAGATGAGCCTTTGATTGTGTTGACAGGAAAAAGTTATAGAAAACATTCTTAATTGAATATTTATTCCTCTTAGCACTTTATCATTAAAAAAAATTACTTCTCAAATCCATGATTTATGAGCTTTAAATCAAACTTGAAAACTTAAAATTTGATTTAACTAGATAAGCAAGATTCCAATCTTTAAAAAATTAATGTAATTAGTGTACTTCAACCAGTTTCAATGTCTTTTTTGAACAAGTTGGCTACCTATAACATCAGTATAAACGACCCAATGTTGAATTTGTGATCTTACTTGAATTAGTATATTTCTGTTGACAATGGATTTTTGTTGTAGATAAAAGAAATATCTATCAAATCTTTGAATATCTAATTATAGAGAGGTCTACAAAATTTCATCCCGCCTATCTACCACCAAATGAGGAATTAGAGTGCTCTATCTCTATGCAAGTAGCGAACTTAGAAAAATCAACACCCAAAGGAGTAGGCCTTTTCGACTTTTCATTTGAAAAGAACACAAATAGTATGTAATACCAATCTTGAACAAAATACACTTACCAAAATCCCTCCCAGGTAATCATACATTTAAACCCTGCTCTTCCACACCACGTCATTGGAAGTCTCTGACAATCTATTCACACAACTTCTCTCTAAGTAAGATGCAGGAGACTTATTGCATTAGGGTGTCTTCCCTTCAAATCTCTTTATTGTATAGTTTCCCTCTTTTTTAACATCATTGAAGTGCATCAAGTTTTATAATCCCACCCATACTTTAAACCAAATCCTTGCATTATTCACCTAATTTGTTTGAACAAAATCTGTCTTGGCCAAATGAAACATCAAATTTGATGCTGCTAAAAACAAAATTAAATGAAAATGTCTCTAGTGCTGATTACCTCTATCACAGGAAATTATCTTTTCTCAGCAGATAAGAAAAGACAGACAGAGACATTTTGCTTTAAGAATAAACTCCTTGGGGATCTTTCCTGTAGCACTCTAAAGACAAACCTACTTAATTTCTCCTGAACTAACGAATGGATTTTATGCATGTCATTCAATACTAGTAAGTTTATGCTTTTAAAATGAGAAATTATCATTTCTTAGCAGATAATAAAAGACAGTTAGAGATATTGTGCCTTAAGAATAAACCCCTGGGGAATCTTTCGTTTAGCACTCTTAAAACAAACCTACATAATTTTTCCAAAACTAGCTAATGAATTTCATGTATGTCATTCAATACTAGTAACTTTATTCTTTTAAAATGAGAAGTCTATGTATTGTTCTACAAAGCCAGTGCAGTATACAATTGTCGTGTTTTGAGTTCTAATGAATTGACAAACAACTATCGGTTATCAGTTTCTTGAATTTATATTCATTAATTTTACATGAAAGACAATATCTGAATCACTATATTCAATCCTATCAATTTTTCCTCTATTCCATAAAATTAATGGAGATGTAGCTTATTTTTTCAAAGCATATTATTGATTGATTTTATTCAAGTTATCCGCCTGACTGGCAGGCTTCAAAGTCGTTAAAGTTGTGTTGTCTTGCATCGTGGACCTATGTCATACATCTCTGTCGGACATGTAAAACCGACATTTCATCTGATAGTGATCTCTTGGGCAATGGTATTACAAACAGTCTTAACGATGCCATTGCCAGAACCATTTTTCTTGTTGATGTTGTCCATCAATGTGGCAATAAAAATGCAAGAAGAATAATAATTAGGAGCCTTGAAGACTGGACTATTGCCAAATCTTTTTTTAAAGAGCTGCTAGTTCCTGCACCATTAGTTAAGCAGTGGGTTAAGGTAATATCATAATTTTAAAGTGTCACATCTTCATTGCTTTATTTTGTAATTTCTAATGTTATTTACAGATGGTGTGTAAAAGTAATATGGATATGGATCAAGAGGTATGTGGACAGTCGTTGCATTGTGTGCTGTCTTCTTCCACAAAATTGTCAAAGATAACAACTGGGCTCCTACTAGAGCAGGTTTGATTATCTTTTGTGGTTTTAATATAATAGAAGCATCCTTTTTAGCCTTTCTATTACTCCATGGTAAAGTTATTAATCACTTTTATTGTTGTTTGTTTTCTGAATTTTCACAGGAAATTGATGAATATGATGAATTAAGAAGTCAATATCCTGAAATTTGTCAGAAAATGCAAATGGAGGTATTAAATATTCTCATGAGAGAAGTTTATGTTGCACAAGATAGTCGTTTGCAGAAAGCAGCATTAATGATAAAGAAGGCAAGGTTATTGAGGGTCCATGGAATTGTTCTAATGGAGGACTGCATCCATTGTTTGGATGAAGCAATATCTCTAATTGTAAGTTGTTAATTCAGTTCCATCTTCTGTTGTTTGTATTAACTTTGTGTATAACTTTGCGACAGTTTATGTGCTTTATTTTATGGTTAAATTTGTGTTTTGACATAAAATACTATTGGAACAGAATGAGACTTATGGTGAAACACGTAGCCACGTAATTCTTCCGTACCATCAACTTGCTGTTGCATATTGCTTACGTGCACTGTGTACCCAGGAAGCTAAACCAAATTCAAAGGTGTTAATGCATAAAAGGCTAGTCTCCAATATTGACTGATTGTTTTGTAGTATATGAGGCAGCAACACCATCTTTCTTGTTCTTATTTGCTTTTCTTCCTTTTATTATTTTGACATGCAGCTACTTCTTGAAGATATTAATGCTGCCCTAAATTTATGGTTGTGCATATTCAGTCGGGATCATTGCTCTGCAGATGACACTTGCTCTGTAGAAGATGAGTATATGCTGCTGCTTCTATATAACGTCATTGATTTGTTGTCTAGCAAGGTTTGTGTTGTTGAATATTCTGTCTTATTGTTCTTGTTTTTCTTAAAAAATGCTAATGTAGTTCTTAATTTTGTATGTTCCATTTTGCAGTTACTAAGTTTACTGCAAAACAATAATGAAAACAACACATTTCCCATGGACATTTTGAAATCTAATGGAAAATAATTCTATGTGCAGTGTTTTCTGGATTTTCACCAAGAAATATACTCCCTCATGATCAAAGTATTCAATCGGAAAAATGTACCGTTAGAAAAGTTTGTGGCTATTTTCTGGGGAAGTAGAAGAACGAGTCACGGTCTTTGTATTTCACCTGTAAATGAGCCTTTCCTGATGAGTTTATGCCAGCACCTTGGTGAACTTCCCAAGTCTATAATTTTTTGGACACTTTGTTTACGGGAATCCCGAGCTATGCTCGGTGGATTGCAGCAGAACTTCTCTATATTTTGTGGAAACAGTTCTCAAGGCCCTTGCAGTAATGAGAACTTCTTTCAATTAGATATGACGGTAGATGAAGCCAAGGAGGCAGCTTCTAAACTAATTTCAACGGTAAATCTCACTAAATCTCATTACTTGTAAGAAAAATTATCTTCAAATTTATGATTCTTGTGTTTGTTTGTCCTTGCAGCTTCCTGCATCTGATCACTCAGTTTTTCTCGCTGGAAGTCTCTATTATAGTTTGAGCGAAAGACACATTTCAAATGGGCGCTTACTCGAGGTTATATATTGTTAAATAAATAATTAAATTAACATTCATGGTTTTTAATAAATTTGCCAAAATTATCGAGGTTGAGTTGTTGATTACTTTTCTAAATTGACTTAATTTAGTTTTTCTAACTTTTTTCTGAATTTTCCATTATTAAGTTTGAAGTAAAAAATGCTTAAAAAAGAAGTCCTATAGCCTGTCGAAAAGAAAGGCAAGGATATAATGGCAAGATCACAAAAGAGTCCAAATTTGTCGTTGTATATTATAAATTAAAGTCTGTTTAAGAGTTTCCGCTAAATTGCTAATGCACCTGTCATTGTAGAAGTATTAAAGAAAGTTGATTCTATTTCTCTTTTGTTTCATACTTTACTCAAGATGGAAACTTGTCCAGGTTTGGATAATTTAATTAATTATGAATTTCAAGTCTTATACTTTCTATTAGAATACTGTAATAGCGGCTCATGATTTATTAAAAAGTGTAGCTTGACACAAACTCATTTCTATAGTAAAAGTAATGAATTAAAATATATTATCAAACGAACGTAAATGTACAACAAATAAAGTTAGAATTCATTAGAAGGTATGAGTCACGTTTTAATTCTGGCTGATTTCCTCCAAGCCAAAGAAGATGAAAAAAGAGGTCTTCATGAAGTAACTTTTGTGTACTAATTGCTTTGTTATCAAATACTTTAAAAATCTTGAAACATCTCAAGTTCTGTTATCTGTGTCTTTTATTTTTTACGACCTTATCCTGGCTTTATCCAGCTAATCTTTTTTTGTTAGTCCCCAATATTATTTAATTTCCTTGTTATGTCTGCTCTTTAGGCTCTTTGTTGCGCAAAAGATGCTCATCGTTTGCGTGCTAAACTATTTCAAAAGAAGTTCATATATGCAGTGGAGCAGAAGAATGACAAGGACAACAAAACAGCGGCTATATATAATCTTACAAATCTTCAGGTGTATGGATCATCTTTACATGAAATTTGGTCCTTCAATAATAATTCCTGGGATCTCGAAAGTTATCTTAGTCCTTGGAATGTACTTCAATCCTATCTAGAAAGTACTCTTCAGGTTTGAAAATTCTGCTTGTAAAATTTCTTTTGCATTAAAATATTGTGCCTTGCATTCAGTTAAATAGGAGAACTCGCAGGTTGGAATGATCCATGAAATAATTGGAAATAGTTCTGAGGCCGAAATGTTTTTGCAATGTGGCAAAAACATTTCTTGCATGCAAGGATTGCCACTATTTATTGCTTCTTTCTCTTGTATTCTAGGTAAACATAACCTTTTTACATTTTTTAATATTAAATATTGATGGTTTACACCTTAAATGTGGATGATGCTTGAATTGATGTTGTTAATGGTTGTGGGCATTTAAATTTTCCAGGAAAACTTTACCAAAAGAAACAGTTAGGGGATTTAGCAGAAAAGGAACTTCATAGTGTTCAGCAAATTTTGAGAGAGAGCGGAAGTACTTTGTCTTGCTTAAACTGCAAGTTGACGCTAGAAGTAACAGTTGATCAACATCTTGCAGATTTGTTCCAAAGTAATGTTGACGTTACAGAGAATATATGTGTGGAGGGACTGTCAAATGCTGAAGAATTTTACAGATCTGCCCTAGATAAACTGAATCTTCCCGCTTGGAAAAATTTTGTTGCCAATGTTGAAGAAGAAAGTGGGAAAGATTATGCTTCTGCTTCTACAAATCATACAGATTCAAGAAATGTTGACGGAGGATTAAAAGCTAAGAGACAGACCAAAAACTGTAGAAAGGCTGCAAATGGTCGTAAAGCTTTAAAAAAGGAACGTACAGCAATTCCTGACACCAATGCAAGGCTAACGCGCTCAAAATGCCAGTCTTCTACAAAAGAATTTTTAATTAGTTGTACGGAAGGGCAAGTTGGTTTCACAAAGTGTTTGAAAAGCCAGAGTGTAAGTAATTGCTCTAATACTGTGAGAGAGAAACACTTGCTCTTAGATGCAAACAATCTGGTTGTTGCTTGTGAATGTGGAGACTTGTCAAGTAGATGCAACAATATAAGATGTTGGTGCTGTCTATGCATGGAAGTGATGGCATCTGGATTGATTGACAATTTTATAAAACTAAAATGGGAATTTATTCGCAGAAGGCTTTTAGTGCGACTACTTATTGGGATAGGTATTGGACTTGACTCCTTATTTTGAAATATTTTGCTTCTATGTTCTCTTACGGGCACACAGAGCTGAGTCATGAAATTTTTTAAAGTTGTTGTCTCATGTATTTGTAAGTAATCTATTGTTTTTACCTTTTGGCCTATTAGAAGATCCATAATGTCTGAAGTTTCAACTTCTTTATTTCTTTCTTTCTTGGTTTATTGTTATTTTGTTATCAAAATTGGCAAGCTTTATTTTATTCTTTTCGCTCTGTTGGAGATGGCGTAAAATTTTTCTTCTTTATGGTTGATTGTTATGTCGTTGTTTGTCCTATTTTGTTTTATTGGCTATGTTAGAAGTAAACCAACTTTTAATGTTTATATTATAATTGTAAGATCACTTCCTATTCTCAGGAACATGCTTAGGGAATCAGGGTAAAGTTCATGAAACACATGAGATTTTTTTGAAAGGATTGTCAGCTTTAGCAAGCAAAACTCTCTATGATAAAGGGCAAAGATCTCTACAACCAGCTGTTTTGCTTGAATTGATTGGCAAAGAGATTCAAGAAGATGTATTTGCAGTTGAGCGTGCAGAATTACTTTATATCACAAGCTGGTTTTTATTAAAGAGTCACCGAGCAAATGCTACTAGGTATATAAATGTATACAACTTTTAATTCTCTTGTGAACTTATTTTTTTCTATAGGCGAGTGGAATGTGCATAGTTTGCTTTATCCCACACTAGCTGTGTAGTTTCTTTGCTCTACTCATCCAATACGCTATTAAAGAAACAATCTTTATTTTGCTTTGAAAATTTCTCTAACACCCCGTTGACTCCAATGCCATGCATAGATAAAATTGTTTTTCATAAAATTTTCTAGATTTCATTTTTAACTTTTAGCATTTTTTATGTGTTTTTATAAAATTGATTTGAGTTTTGGCAGACTTCTGCTTATAGCCCCATCAATGCCTTATGTAAAGGGACGATTGAAAATACAAGTTCTTTATGTATATAATGCGATGAGAGTCGTACTGTTTTCTATTTTCATATTAATAATCAAGCTTTGAAGTTGATGCAATCATAGCAGATTGTTTTAGCTGATATCCTTGTTGTATGAATTCCTGGATGTTTTACCAGTCAGTTGCTTCGGCAGGTCCATCTGCTGTGTTCTCTCTCAGGTGCAGTTTTCAACACTTGTTTCTTGGTTGACATTAGCCTTTATACTCTGCCGTGAGGTCCCTACAGTTCTTCAGAAGGTCACGTTGGTTGTACTTCTATTACAGTTAATTTTTTATAATCTTTCATTTTATTAGCTTGTAGAGCATCTTTATTAATCAGTATCATTTGTTTTTCTGGTTACTAACTTGCCATTCTGAATGATTTTTCATAGGGTAAGAAAATATATTGAACACAAATATAGTGCTGCTGCATTTTAGACTGCCTTTTGTCTTTATAGCACCATTCCCACTTTATTATTTCTAGGTATTTGATGTTGTTAACTCAAAATTTGGTGGATACTCTTTCCAAGATTGCACTTAGTTTCATATATAAATTTTGATCAATCGAACCATTTTATGCAGTATCATGTATTTTAAGAACTCATGTCTGGTTGCGAAGAAGACATTTTTGTCTGAAGTGCATTGGGTTTTGTTTAAAAGAAACTGTAGCACATTTTTTAATCAGAAATGAGACTGTGACACAACTGCTTACCAATATTATTTTGGAACTAATTCAAATTCATGTTTTAATTCATCATAATAATATAGAAATATGAATATAGGTTTTGTCATAAAATCTCAGTGTTATGTTAGGATAAAGTTATTTCGGTTCTCTAGGTTCTATGTATTCTTTGTTTTTACCTTTGAATTGTAGTCCTTTAAATACAATTTATTTCTTGGATATTGACTTGAATTTTCTTCTATTGAAGAACAGGTATCTAGGCTTCTCTCAATTGTTCATGTAGCTTCTTCGACAAGTAATTATTTTTCTTTGCCATCTCACAACACTCTCTCTGAAAGTCATTGGGCTTCATTTTTTCACCAAGCTTCGCTGGGAACTCATCTTAATTATCAATTTCATTCAAACATTGCTGAGAGATGCAAGATTCATGATTTTGATAAAGACGAGGTCTGTTTTCTAACCCTATAGCTGTACCAGTTTTGAGATCATAAGCATTAGCTATAGGTTTATTGCAGATTTTGTAATGCGGTTTTTTATTTGCTATTTTTGGATGCAATGGAAGCTCAAAGTTGTACATTCTGTTGCACATTGGCATCTTCCAATTTTTATGTTCACATTATTTACCTAAAGAAAAACTTCTTGTAAAAGTTTTCTGCTTTTTAGCTTTTATCAAGCTTAATGATTTGAAGCTCTGCTGTATAGTCACATGTGAAAAATATCTTGATTATGTTTTCAGGGAATTTATATCTCTAGCTCAACTTGCATAGAAGAACAAACATCCAGCTTACTTAGGTATTAGACTTTCCTATTGTGGAAAATCGTTCTTGCATTGATGCCTCATTAAACTAAAAAGTATGATTTCTCACTCTATGCGTTGCAGAACAGCACCTGAATCTAGTTGTGATCTTGAAGAGTTCATAACAAAGTTCTTTGAAGGGCTACCTTCTGCAACTACAATCTGCGTAACGTTACTTGGGAAAAATTATTCTAGTTTATTACATGATTTGCTCATTTTTCCTTCATATATTCAAGCATGTGTGTTATTATCACGCTTTAATGCAAAGAATCAACCACTTGTCTTGGTTTTGCCAGTGGATACACTTTTAGAAGGTAGTTATTTAGCACCAAAGACTTTTATGATCTTGTACGTCAGCATTTTCTCACAAAAAAGACATAACACCTTAAAACTTGTAATTTTCAGAATCTTCAGAAGAGGTTGAGTTGAGATCTGGTTTTGATACGTCATCTGAGGGAAAAGATTCTGATAAATATTGGCATTGTCCTTGGGGGTTCTCTGTTGTTGATGATGTTGTTCCTGAGTTTAAAATGATACTAAAAGAAAATTATGTATCCTCATCATTATTCCCTTTAGATGATTCTAAAAGGAGTAGAATATTATGGTGGCGAAGAAGAAAGAATCTTGATGATTGTCTTCAGAACTTGCTGCGGTTAGTTTTCTTTTATTTAAGTCGTCTATTTATTTTATCAATTTCTGATTGAGTCAACAACCCATTATTATTTTTATCAAAAAATGAAATAAACATCAGAAGAAATAAGATAGACAAAACCAACCTAATTCGATAGACTAGCTCGAATTTTATAGTCGTGGTTCTAATTTTAGGACCATGATATACTGGTTCAGTCTTATTCTATTAAAGAACCGGCTAGGACTAGAATACGTTCATATCTAGTTAGAATTGATAGTTAATGATGTAAAATATAATTTTGATAAATGTGTGTTTTAAAATTTTTTTATATTAAAATTATAATTTTGTGAATATTTTAATTTTTTTTCATTTGTTATTACATATTCTTATATTCATTGCTAAATATTTTGTATAATTTAGATTACTTTGGATATTGTTAGATTTTATTAATTTGTTGTTAGAATTTATTAATTTGAAAATTATTTTATTTTATGTTAATGGACAATCATAAGACGACCGGACTAAGATTAATTTTTTTGGTTAAGTTATGGTCTGGTCCTTGTAACATTCGGTCTTGGTCTTGTTTTTTATATTAGTCTGGTCTTATTTTTTTAAACAACCAAACTGTACCAGACCACTCAACCCCTTTAAAATGTCACAAACTACTGGAACTGTGAATACTTGAGGGGTATTTTTTGTCTATGGACTATCTAAACATAACTTTCGTTTGATATGAAAGGTAGTAGGAAAGTGGAACAACTATAAATATAATTACTTAAAAAAATTTAAATTATTTTATAGTAATAACATTTGAGCTGCTAAATATGCAATGAAAATAAATTTGATGAATAAAATAATCGTTCACACTAAGTTTAAAAGTGATGATATTTGGCCAAATCACGAATGGTTTGCTTGCTGAATGTGGATAAAACTGTGAAATGATTGAAATATGTTGAGCAAATTGGGACATAACAATGAAATACATTTCATTGAAATATATTAAGTTACCTATTCCTTAAAACGTTTTTGCAAGGGGTTTTCTATAAATAATGGAGGATATTTTAAGCAAGCAAGGCAATTTATCCCTATCCTTGATTTTTAGTTTTACCAAGCAAGGCAATATGTCCCTATCCTTGATTTTCATGAGTTCATATTATATGCAAACTTATCTTTGTGAACCAGGAAAATTGAAGATTCATGGTTAGGTCCATGGCGGATTATGCTTCTTGGAGAGCGGCAACCTCAAACTACTTTGGACTCTATTTGCAAGAAACTTGTATGTGAGTTGAAATCGAAGGGAAAACTAGAAGTAAGCGAGAGCCTTCTCAAAGTTATTCTTGGAGGCACCAAGGATGATGTAAAAGTGGAGACCTTTATGTCAGAGTTATGTTCCAAAAAAGGTTGTTATGTGCGTAGTGGAGAATGTTGTGACGAAGAAAGAAAGTTGGGGGAGAGTGCAATCAGAAAAACATCTGCTTTGGCCATTGAATTAATACGTGAAGCCATATCTGAGCTTGAAACAGACACTGGAAGTAGAGAGCCAATCATTCTCGTATTAGATTGTGAAGTGCAGGTGGGTTACTGAATTTACATGAACTCGCATATTTTTTTGTTTGTTCATTATCCTGGTTATGTTTATTTCTATTCACTCAAAAAATTGACGACTTAGTTTATAAGTAATCCTTTTCTAGTAATTTGATTTCACAAAATTGGCTATATTGACGTAAAAAGTTCTTTTATCAAGCAATTTTCTTTTGTCAGAGAAAGTTAGGCATAATTATCAAGAGATTTGTTTTTTCAGCTGATTATGTATTCTTCAGTGTCAAATGTTGAGCTTTATTGAAAAAGTACCTTACGTGTTGTTTGTATGGTTGAACAATGCAGATGCTTCCTTGGGAGAATGTTCCTATAATGAGAAACCAGGAGGTTTATCGCATGCCTTCTGTTGGCAGCATCTTTATGATGTTTGATAGAAGCCAACTCCATCAAACGGCTGATAATAGAATTTCCTTCCCTTTGATTGATCCCTTGGATGCTTTTTATTTATTAAATCCCAGTGGTGATCTCAGCGGTACACAAGAAGAATTTGAGAACTGGTTTAAAGATCAACGTTGGGAGGTAAAAACTGGAACCTCTTTGGTGAAAAAAAAAGGTTAAAAGAATGTCAGTATTTGGTTTCTTTGCGATTACTTTTGGAAAACAACAGTATCTTTTTATTTTTTCATCAAAATTAAAAACTAAGATTAACCAGGCTACTATTTTAAGCACAAGAAAATCAATTATCCTATTTGAGGAACAAAAGAGTGATATGCTTGCAACATAGTTACAACTATGTACACAATCACACTAACACATGAATCTCCAGTTATAGATAATTGAACTTTCGGTTTTGTTTTTCTACTTCTTGCTTGTAAGGGTAATGTGAAATTTCCCTTGATTGCTTGAAAATTGAAACCGTGTTTTTTCCATTGATATGTGTATGGCAAATAATCCACTTTTTTTGTCATCGGAGCTCAAAACCATTTTTATTCCTTTTGTGTGGAACTAAATGGATGAAACTTCATTTAAACGATCCCTTTTTCACAGGGAAAGGCGGGATCTGCACCCACTGCCGAAGAGTTGGCTGTATTTCTTAAAAGCCACGATCTCTTCATCTATTTTGGTCACGGAAGTGGTACAATTTATAAATTTGGTTGTAGGTCGACAAGTTCTTCTTGCTTTGAGACATAATGATTATTTTTTGACCCAGGGGCACAATATATTCCAAGACACGAGATTCAAAAATTGAGAAACTGTGCTGCCACTCTTCTCATGGGCTGCAGTAGTGGCTCTCTAAAGTTGAATGGTTCTTATGTTCCTCAAGGCACTCCATTGTCCTATCTGGGAGCAGGCTCTCCTTTCATTGTTGCTAACTTATGGGAAGTGACTGACAAGGACATTGACAGGTTCGGTAAAGCCATGCTTGATGCTTGGTTGAAGGAAAGATCGAACATTTCTGCAGGTTTTTGCTGTCAATGCGAATTAGTTTCGGAAGAACTCGAGTCCTTAAAGATTAGTTCCAAGGCTGATAAAAAGAAAGACTTGAAAAAGAAACTCTTGGAAAAATGCTACGATGGCTATTGCAATCATCGGCCAAAGATTGGATCTTTCATGAGTCGAGCTCGTGAGGCATGCACTCTTCGATTCTTGATAGGAGCGGCCCCAGTTTGCTATGGCGTACCCACAGGTATTTGGAGAAAGAAAGGTAATGATGATCAAATTATAAGATGATGCATTTTGAATTTGCTATGAAAAGAGTGACATTTTCTGAACTCCAGTTTTAGAGAGAGTTACAGAATTGCACAATTGGCTGTTAGCAAATTTTCGGGTCGTTTTGACCTGTCTGTTTGAAAAGAAATTCAATTCGATCATCGTTTCCATTTGGAGAAAGAAATTCGATCATCGTTTCAATTTATTATTATGTTAAATTTATTAATTTTTTTTTATAATTTATGACATTAATTATGTTTTATTTATATCATTCTTTGTGTGATATACAGGTACATTAAGAAAGTATGTGCAACTTTTTCTTTGAATAGTGAACCTGCATTTAAAATTATAGTGATCATTTTTTTTCTAGTTTCGTAATTTTTGTTGTTAGAAGCGATGAAAATGTTACATGTGATCAATGTGCTTTCCTTAACTTTGTCTTAGTTTGATTTACTAAATGAACTCTGAATTAAAATTATAAATGACGTCATTTAAAATAAATTAGTTTTAATAAAATATGACAATTACATGGAAACTATTCATTTAATACAAGAATTAAATAACGACAACATAAAATTATGTTGATGGGTAGAAATCATCGTATTCATGTAAGTGCATAATTTCAAATTGCTCAAAAAAATGTGTTCCGAGCGGTTTATACACCAAAAATAAACCGGTCAGTACTGGAGCATAAACGAACAATATTATATTGAAAATAAATTCCATTGACTAGTATGATACACAGATCCAAGAAATTGTCAATCTCATAACAATCTTGCATATGATATGAGCATGAGTTGTTCCTCGAAGAAAGGAAGAAAAATGTAGAAAATTAAGGTCATAGTTGACTTCGGTCTTATTTAAACTCTTTCAGAACAAGCAATTATAAAAGAATTAAATTAAATTATATAAAAAAAAAAACAGGTGGGGACTGCAGAAAGCATTTATTTGAAGTCTCCTCTGGTTGATGATTTCAAGATCTGATCGATGGTTTTTTTTTTAATTTTGTGATGTCATGGAAGTATTAAATAGTAATATAGAACATACGACTATGGCCTTGTAATATTTTCGTCTTCATATTGTATGCTCTAAAAACCAAGTTGAATCTTGCTTTTAATTCGGTTATTTTAACGTGAGTTCGTCTTGATGTAGAGCCCACGGTTAGGCGATAATGATGCTCGATCTAACCCTAATTAATGTTGCCCGTCAAACTAGGTTTAAATTTTTATTATATGGAATGAACAAAGTATATATAATGTTTATATGTATGGCCACTTGTAAGCGATAATAAAAGCTCTTGAAACTTGCTTAAGAAGGCTACGACAATGCATGTAAATGTAAAGTCTCACACCCGATAAATTCAATGTCGATACGTGCGAGAGATTGTAGGAAGTTCATAGACGATCCTCAGACCCGGTCTGATTAGGATCGGTTAGTTCATCAAAGCTTTGGTAATCGTAATAAGAGATTATTAATTGAAACCATGATAAAAAGGTTGTTCTCAAGCTCGTACTATGAGTAGCGAAAGCTAAACCGAATTGTTATTTAAAAAATATATTTTAAATTTCAATGGAGACAACAAATCAAGAAATATATATTATCTTCGAGGAGCGATCTTAAACTCGAGAATGCGAAACTCGCATATACGTATAAACTCGGAAAACTCATCTCTACCTGCTCTGTGTCTAGAAAATTTGAAAAAGAGGGTTTCTAGAGTGATTATCTTGCTACCTCCGATAAAAGATGGAAGTTGCACCGTAAAAAAATTAAAAATAGAAAAATTAAAAAAGGAGTGGACACAGGCCGGTCCCGCCCAATTTCATCCCGAAATAGAACCAGAACCAGAACTCACAATTTTGGAACCGGCACTTGAACCAACCGCTTCAGTTTCGTTTCAGTTTTAACTTAGTTTTATTTTATATTTAAAAAAAAATAATAAAATAATAAAATTTATTTTTTTTTATCATATTTTGATCTACTTTTAAGTAATTAGTCAGATTTATAACTAATTTTAGAGTTTATATCTAATTTTATTAAGGTTTGTGTCGAGTTTTACTTGATTTTAGAATTTTTTGACCCACGGCCCCGGTTCTGGTTTCACAGTTTTTACTCCTAAAAACCAGCATCGGCCCATAAATCAAAGTTTTTTAAAAATTAGAAGTAAAACCGGTAATTCCAATCCAATTTATGGTCCTAGTCCTATTTTACACACCCCTAATTAATGTTGTCATTTGTAGGAGTAACACCGTCCTAATATGGCAAGATAGCCCTTGATTAGAGAGTATGATTACTGATTAGGGCGTCTAACTCACTTTATTGTAAATAAACTGCAAAACGATCCTTGTACAATGGGGATCTTGTTTATCAGTCCCTCAAAAATTATGTTTAGGGGCTTCTGAAAGTCAAACTCCAGATGCGTCCTTTCTCTCTCTCTGATAATATGAGACGAGTGAGTTGACTCTGGTGCCTCCCTCTCTCTCTACATTTTTGCTTGTCTTGTTCAGAGAGAAGAAACAAGAAGAAGAAGCATGGAGGTCGATCTCTCACTCAACACAGATCGTAAAGAAGCAGCACTGTCGGAGAAAGCAGAACCAGGTGAAGTTCGTAGGCCAGAGTTCGCCGGAGAGGGGCAAGCCCAGAAGCAGCAACCCGCCGCCGACGCTGAAGTGGTGGCTGAAGCGGCGGTCGGAGAAGTCGACGACGATGACGATGATGATGTATCCATGGTTGAAGTGTCCTTGCATGATAATACGAAAGCAGATGAGGTTCCTTACAATAACCTAATTCTGGAAAAAGCATGGCTACTCTATACTCTCTCTCTCTCTCTCTCCATCTTTTTCTCTCTCATTCTTAAATTTTATCTTTGAGCTAATGTACCGCTCTAATGGTGTGCTAGTTAGTTGCGTTACAAATGGAGATGGAGAGAATGAAGGAGGAAAATATTTGGCTGAAGAAGGTAGTGGAGAAGACAATGAAAGAATACCATAATCTTCAACTGAAATTCTCAGAAATTCAGCAAAATAGCCAGGAAAAGGTAATCAATCTGAATTTTCTTTTACCCTACTGCCTCTCGATTTCACAGTTTCTATTTTCAATTTTTACAGGATCTAAAACTGGCCTTATTTCACGACGATGATCGGGCCGAATTCGACAAGCCAAACGCGACACTCGAAGCCTCCATCGTCGAGAGCCGGAAACCGCTCAGTCAATCCCCCGGAGAGACAGAACTTGGCTTGACGTTGAGCTTAAATTACGAAAGTTCAGAGAGAAAAGATGAAGATAAAGAGCAGAAGAGAGAAGAAATGATAAGTTCTATATCAATGGAGCAAAGCAAACCTCAGATGAGGACTGAATTGCCAGGAATTTCGTCTCACGTTGCAGGCCATCCAAATAGAAAAGCTAGGGTTTCTGTAAGAGCAAGATGTGAAGCAGCCACAGTGAGTTTTTCGTAAATTTAATTTTACTTAAACTTACATGCATTTACTAAATATAAGAAAAACTCACGAAAATTATGATGAACAATTATTCAGATGAATGATGGTTGTCAATGGAGAAAGTATGGCCAGAAAATTGCAAAAGGAAACCCTTGTCCTCGAGCCTACTACCGCTGTACGGTGGCTCCGGGATGTCCGGTCCGAAAACAGGCAAGCTTTTCCATACAACGCATTGACAAGTTCTAAACTAGTCATCTCTTATCTTATTTTTCATGAAAATTATTCAATAATCTACCCTAAAAATTGTTTCGACGAGATTTCGTGTCACGACCTGAAATGGGACCGGATTGAAAATATTATGAGCAATCCAACTCTCAACAAAAGCTCGGACATGGTCCGCAACATTTGACTTATTAGACAATGAATTGAGGGCCAGATTGCTTCTCTCGATGTTTATATCTCACTCTTCTTTGGGTCGTGACATTTTGCATCTAAAATTTCAATTTTAACCTTTTCATTGCGCGTGGAAAAAATGTTCGATTTCTCGCCATGTTTTCCGAGCTTGAGAGTTAGAAATTTTCACCCTTTTTCCAATATTTTTCAGGTGCAAAGATGCTTAGAAGACATGTCAATTCTAATAACAACATACGAAGGAAATCATAACCATCCACTTCCGGTCGGCGCGACAGCCATGGCCTCGACAGCTTCCGCAGCTTCATCGTTTACCTTGTTAGACTCGAGCAATCTAATTCCAGAATCTTCAACTTCTCTACATGCAAAACCCCTCAACAACATGATTTCCAACAATGCATCTAAAGGAATTCATCTTGATCTCACCCGAAACATGTACGATTCCTCCCATTTCCCGCTTTCAAGTTCCTCGAATTCAATCGGATTTCCAGGTTCAAGTTGGCAAGGAAAATCAAGCTATCGTAATGGAAACTTCATGGGAAGCTATCCTTTTCCCGGCCTTGAGAACTTTGATGAACATGCATTGAAAGGAGAAGGAAAACCCTCATTGGACACCAATCTTAGGACTGCTCTTGCGTCGGACCCGAAATTCCAAGCGGCTGTTGCGGCTGCAATTACGTCACTTATAAACAAAGAAAACAATTCCGCTCATCTCGGAACCGGTTTTGGACTGAAGGATCGACCGAGCGATGCCATGAACGATGGCAATTAGCTGGCTCGGAAAGATAATTCGTCTATTCAAGCATTCACATTGGAGCAATATCTAAGAAGGGTGGATGCAAAAGTAGATTATGAGGGGACTTACACAACAATCCAAACTCTATTTTCTTACATTTGTGCTTCCATTTTGTAGCTTCTAAAATGTCTCGTCGTTTGGTACAATCAAGAAGTTGAAGAACAAATTTGCATGAATGATGAATCCGGCGTAGTTGGATTTTCTAAACCCTAATAAAGTTAAAGCTAACTACTTTCTTGAGTTGGATAGTTTCAAATTTATCTTGAGCATCTTATCAATCTTTACGTGTTTTAAGATACGTTGCGCTACGTCGCCACTTCACATTTAAACATAGTTTTAACGATCCAATAGTTATCCGAGGCATCAAAGGTGATACTTGATAGAGAGAATTCTAAACCCGAAATCTGATCTAAAATCTAGTTCAAAATTCAAAAATTCAAAAAAATCATTTATAAATAATTAGTTTTATTAATTTTAGAATCGAACTGAACTAACGGGTGATACCCAAATCTTAAAGTGGGAGTTCCAATTCCAAAATAAAAATGGAACAGTAACTATAAGTGGATCGATTAGCAACCAGGGTGGAAGTAAAAATTGCGTGTCCAAGTTTGAAACCGAGGTGGGACTAGAACCGCACAGATTTGTTGGAAACACGATGAAATCGGAGTAGCCCGCGCCAACTCGTGTGTGTTCTCTTGTTCTAGACCCTAGAAAGACATGTTTTTGGGAGTGGGAGTCATGGCCAAAATAGGGCTTATAAGTAGTTGACGAAATGGCTCACCCAAGTACGTCGTCTTCTTTTTAGTTTGCTACGCTTGTCATGTAAATTTTCTGAAATTGAGTACTTATGCCCTCCTTAAGCTTGTCATCCGCGCAAATGATGAGCGAAAATTATTGAATATTTCTTCAAAATCGGAGTGCGATCTCTAAATAGACTAGTGATTGCCTAAAAGATACTTGGGACAACGAAGAACGAATTGGTTCAAAATTAGAGTGTTATCCTCAATTGAAGATAAATTACATGCAAAATGATGGATAAATGATTTGGTGGTGCTAGGGCGAACAATTGAACAGGTCTAATTTTAGGATTATATGTCCAATTTCTAATCTTGGGTAAATTTAAAGGTGTAAAACATGTCAAGAAATTTGAGGATTGAATGATTTACTGTTCAATGTTTGATTTATAAATCCTAATTTCCAAGTCATATAGAATTATTTCCATAGTTAAATAGCATTAAATTGAAAAAGGTTTCCCATCTCTTCGAAGAGCTTCAACCGCTCTCCTCCCAAAAAACCAGAGCGCCGTCGAAGGTGGCGGAAGTCGTATGATCACCACACACGTACACTCCCGACCCGACATTTGGATTTTTCATCAAATCGGTCGGCGGACATTGATTCGGTTGCACAAACCCAATTCTATACGTTCGAATATGTTTCCATGGCCTCACCACCTCTTCCCCGAACCAACACAAAAGTTCCCGGATAACTCAGCCGTCAGATCATCGTCCGATGCATTTTCGAATTTACAGATTCCAAAACAAATCCATCAACCAAATCTGTCCGGAAGAAAGGGGATGTTTCGGGAGCGGAGTGGGTGGCGGCGGCGAGACCGGCGCCGATGACAACGACACCGGTTTTGGACGGCGGGGGATTCACAGAGGCGTAGGGTTTGAAGAAGGGAAGAGAGGAAGACCGGCGAGCTCTGGGTGGCGATTGGATGCGGCGAGTTCTGGGTGGCGATTGGATGCGGCGACAAAGCCACGTGGCATAACCAATAGTGAAATCTAATCTATGAAACATTATCCATTACTGCCGGCATAACCAATAGGGAAATCTAAAATATTGTAAGCGAAACGGTTCATGTTGGAATCAACCTAAACTCCCCAAAACCAATTTTGATTTTCGAACCAAGCCAAAAAATTAAAAGCCATTCAGGTCGAATTAGTTCAACCTGAGGTAAAACTGGACCAAACCAGATGACATCAATCAATTCTACTAAAATTGCTAAAGGAACTCTTCACCAAGAATAAACCGATTGAACCGAACTAATTTACGATGAGACCAACAAAACCGTGAACGCACGTTGGTTCAATTTCTGAACCAAACTATACAAAAAGTGTGGCTGTGTAACATGTATATTATTGTTGTCGTATATTCTTGTAAAGTAACATTGTGATAAGCTAAAAAGAAAATGCTTTTCTATAATCCTTGTCTGTTGCATAAGATCTAAGAAGATAGGTCTACTAAACAAATAGGAGAGCAGTGTACCTGTTTTTCTAATCGCGGGTTCATTCACTGCCAACTATTTTTTTGAAGAAAGGCAACCTTTTAGACTTAGAAGGGCCATAGAGAACAAGATCGATATAGCGATTTACGTCTTCTCTAGAAGAGCTCATTCCATCATTTAAAGGATGTGTCCGCACATCAATGACGCCATCATCTTCCGGTGACCAATCTGAATTAGTCAGAGCGGGGATGGGGAAGAAGCTGGTTTGTTTGCAAAGAGGGGGGAATTCAAGCCGGTTTGTCCAGCTTTCTCTCATCGTTTGTTTTGGTTTGAGTAATTTTTTCTGGGTTGCCACTTGCATGATTTGCTGGGCGAGGTGGCTTTTTGACGTATTATTAATACATGGTTTGCCAATCTGCACAGAAGGAAAAAAATCATTGAAAAATTTCCAGGTTGAGTGATTTGACAGATTAATGAGAATATGATGATCAACATTAGATCTGGATGAGAATTTAATTCAGTATGACAAAAATAACTCTGCCGTGAAAATATATAACCACGCCAAAACTATATATACAAAAGAACAAAGTGTTTTCCAGGGGAAAAAGAAAGCAATCTTTCAGTGAGAGAGAGAGAAAGAGAGTACCATGGACATGGCTGAGTACAAATTGCAGAGCTAGACAAAGCAAAAAATAAAAAGACAGTTTAAAAAACAAAAGAAAAATCAGATAAGACGCTGTATAAGGGTAAAGCATCCCGTTTTAGATAGAAACAAAATATCGAAAGCAGTTCAAATCTTCTTCATGGATTTTATCTTTAAAAACAAAGCTGAACCATAAACTCAGTTTTATAAATAATTTCCTCCATGTTCTGGTTTGGCAACTTCTAAGACTACCATAAGGAGTAAACGCACATGGATTAACAGACCTTAGGTTTGTTGTTGGTCGAAAGACGAATTGGCCGCAGCTCCTCTTTGCCATGCGCAAACTGAGAAGCATTAGACATTACAAGTCATTTTAGCAAATGTTTTCAGCCAACAGCATCTAACATTACATTAGATTCTGGAAAAATATATATGTTGCAAATCGCAAGATGGTAATCAGTAATTTCTTTTTCCTCAGTGTTTCCTATTCTAGTCGCTTTGTGGGGCTTTTTACTTACTGGATACGTTATAAATTAATTGAATTAAATGGTTAACAATTTGATGGGATCCTCCTAACAGCTTTCTAAATTTTTTATCATGTTCTACAGTTACCAGTGAGGTTGTGCCAATAATACTCAATGTATAGGTCAGTTGTTCCAGAAAGTCAAAGTATCAATTTTTAATGAAATGTCAGCAACCAAAAAGTAAATGACTAATAAAAATTCGACAAACTAAGCTAACCTGGCAGTTGGACCCATAGCGGCAGCTTCCAGAATCTTCCCAGGACAAGCAAATGTCTGTTTTGTACAAATTCTTACCTAGCGATGATAAAGATCCTCCCTTGTTACTTCCGCTGGAATCAGAGGCAGACCTCATGTTTCTACCCGGCAGTGATTCCACTAATATTCCATCCATCACCAGTACCTCTTCGTCGACCTTCACAGGCGTCCCATAAAATGGGGGTGATCTTATCAGAGGCAGATCCAAGCTCTCCCATGCTGAAAGTGGTGATCCGGAGGATCCTGTTCCGCGGGAGCCAAAGCCACCGCTTCCTGAACTGCTACTGCTGTACTGATGTAAGAAGGCCGACCAGTATTTGCTGGTGGCATCAATCCCCGGGGAAGAGAAACTCTGGCCGGCTATAGATTGTTTTCCAGGAAATGGAGATCGTGAGCGGAAGTATCTATTAATTGGCGACGATAAGTCGAGATTTTCCCCATTTGGATCGAAGGTTGAACTTTTAGTGTTCAATGGACTGTGATATAGGTCGGTTCCACCTATCACCAAGTGATTGTCCATATTCGTATTAATCGGTGAAGCTATGGCGTCAAAGCATTTGATTTCAGGCATTATAGAATTTCTCTTTCCAGGAATGTCTTCCATAGTTCAGCAAGACATCTGAAACAGTTTCATAAAATTTTCATGACTTCACAACCTGTTTTCAAGGTAAAAAAATGTGATATAAAGCGAAAATCTCTAATAGTTCCTGAGCTATGAGTCAAAGTTTGAAAATGCAGCCAAAAGTGTTCTCAATAAATCCGAGATAAAGGAACAAGAACCGCCTGGAATGAACAGAATTACAGAGTTAAAAACAAACTAATTTCCGATTTGGAATCTCGGAGGACATTTGTTTATGAAGAAAACTAAGAGAGAAAGAGCGAGAAAGGGAACACAAAATCGAACTCTAAACCGAATCAAGAAAGTAGGAAGATGATTACGCAATTGACATGAACCTAATCACCTTTCTACGCACAGTCGAGATCGAAATCAAAAGCAGCAAACATAATCAAAGGAAGTTCAACCAATCGGAAAATTAAAGAACATACTTAGAAAATGCGGAGGAGATGAAGCAGTAGAAAAAACCGCGATAATCAAATCCGTCTCAGTCTCAGGCTCTCCTACACGAAAAAGAACACATTCCAATTATCCGATTCAAAGAGAAACGCGGACCTACCGAAAGGCGTCGAAGTGGAAGTAATCCGAGAGAGTTTTGAGGCAGAAAGTAAAACATGAAGCAGAAAAACTGAAGAAGCTTCAGAAAAGGAATGCATTCAAACCTGCGAGGCTTCAAAACTCACGGTCTTTAAGAGTAGAGTTCTTCGCCAAATCGCATCTCCTTTCTCCAGTTTCTTTCGAACTTCAAAGCTGCCGCCGAAGTGACGTTTTTATATGCGGCGAGGGAAAGTGAGGTTTTTGTGATGGGCTGCTAGGTTGGACCCGGAGAATCAGGTCGAACTAACTACATAATCGATCTTATCCTAATTTGACTCAAGATTTCAAATTGTTTCTGTTCAAGATTGCATTCAGTTTCATAACATTCAAACATTCGGGTTATCAACTCAAGGCACCTAAAATTTAATTATTTTACAAATTTGTGTTAGATTGGTAAACCACTAACCTATTAGTCGATTACTATAAAATTAAATTTGAACTCAAACGGATCATATAGTTGATCTGAATCGAGTCCGGCCATGAAATTTAAGGTTAGTTTTAGTCCGAGTTTACATCGATTTTTATAAAATCGATATGAATTGACTAAATAATTAGTTTGGGTCAATTTGATGAATCCATCTAATTTGACTGCCAAAGGGCCATCATTTGTGCCATGTTGTGCAACGATACCTATGGCTGCTGACAACTACATTAGCTCACAAAGGGGACATGCCAATGGACACAAGTTAAGATTGTCTCGCCCGCACGGGCATAACTCAGTTGGCTCAAAGATGGTAGATTCAGTACAAGAGCTTAGGTTCGACGTCTGCGTTGTCCTAGTGTGAGAGTTGTTACCCCAATGTTGGGGTAACTCCTTGGGATATCATGTAAAGGCTTCCTATCTCTGAGCCGCTAAGTCACCGTGATTTAACATCCTCACAAACTGTGAGGCCAAGGTGTTGGGGCCCTGAAGGCGAGAGATTCCATTTTTTGGGTACAAGTTAAAATTGTCTCTTGACATGCTTTACTCATGAGTGAGAGGCGGCACGAGCACATGCCAAGTCGGCTTGTTCAACCCCAGTTCTAAATGTTGGGAATTTGGGGTTCCCTCGCAAGGCGGAATCATCAGTGTTTGTAACACCGATGACGTACGAGTTACATGTTACATGAAAAATATTTAATCAGTAACATTGAAGATCATTATCATGATATAATAATAATTATATGTTATAAAAATCTCAAAAATCTCAAAAATCTCATTTTTATATTGACAAAATAAATTTAAAAGATTTACGAAAACATACATTTTTCCAAGCTTCAGAAACTTTAAGGTTTGATCTTCGACCTTTGAAACCTCTGATCTTCTCTGTCAATCTTCCTCACCTTGAATAATCACGTGTAGACGTGATTGACAAATTGCTTCACTCAATTTATGGTCAATCATGTTCTCAACACTTGAGACGATCTATTTTGAATTTAGAGAATTTTTCTCTAAAATCAAATCGGAAGATTTCGAAAACTGATTTTCACTCCAGAGAATTTTTCAATTCGCTTCAGTTCACATTAATTGTTCTATTTCTTCATTTTCATTGTCAGTTATCAGACTTGATTTTAAAAAGATTTACCTTCGTAACTGTTACGAAAAATCCTCTCATTTTTAAAATTTAAAATATGATTTTATAAAATATTTTAACGTTTAAAATATTTACAAAATCTAAATTGTTTTTCAAAATTCAGATTAAATTTGATTTCTTAATATATTTTAACATTTAAAATATTATCGAAATCTAAACCGACTTTCAAACTCCAAACTGA
>QAOC01051099.1:0-44595 GCA_003255005.1 Begonia fuchsioides | reverse complement strand
TTTTTTTTATAAGTCGTTAAAATTAACTAAATTAAAAAAATAGTTATATTCAATTGGTAGATGTCTTAAAATAAAAATAAAAAATAATAAGAAAATGTTTGTTATAATTATAATAAAATTTAAGATATTTATTAACGATTTTTAGAATTACAATAAAGTTGAAGTCTACATGTGAATCTGCATTATGAGCGCCACTATTCCTTAAAGTATAAAACATGTTTGAGATTTTAGTCAGCACTGTCCACTCCTATATCAATTTAGGAATCTTCTCGAATACTAGGTCATCATGAACCTTCATGTTTATTCATAGACAACATGATTTTGCTAGTAAAACTAAACTTGAAGCACACAACACCTAGAGAATCCAATCATTTGCACTCAAACTAAAAGATATTGACAAATGAATAATTTATGTATTTTTATTTATTTTTAATATAATAATGTGCATGTAATTTAAGGAAAATAAAAATTATTACGAAAAATAAGATGGGCTAAGTGACCTCTGCATTTACATCCAACCGGCGATAATCCTCACCTTTAAGGCCCCCACACTTCAGCTCGATAGTTTGTGAGCGTGTTAAATCACAGTGGCTCAGCGGCTCAGAAATGGAAGACATGTACTGTTGTCACAATGAGTTACCTCACATTAGAGATAACGACTCTCACACTGTGACAATACAGACTTTGAACTGTGGCCCTCTACATCTAAATCTACCATCCTGAATCAACTGAGCTATGTCTATGCGTGCATGAGCTAAGTGACCTAAGTCAACTAAAAAGTGGAAAAAGAGACATATTTTGTTATTTTTATTATTTTTTTTAAATAATCAATTTTCATATGTTTAACGTCAGACTACACAATTTCGTTACATAAAAATACCAACATTATTGGATCATTATCAAACCGTCACTTATTCACATTTTTTACCATTTCGCAAAAAATCAGTTTCGTCGCAATTGGACCCATCTTCATTACAAGTATTTTAGCAACTAGATGATCATTCGGGGTCAAATACCTCGACAAACTTGGATAATAAATAAAAACACCAAGAACTTTGGGCATTGACCAGATTTCAAAGTAAACATTCGAGCGGATCATCGACCCTTTTCGTGGAAGCACTAACCTCCCAAGAACCTTAAGCCAAAATTGCATTTTTTAGCTTAGTCGTGGCTCGACTCAAAATTACATTTTTTGAGCTCACTGGGCTCGGCTAAGCTAGGCTCGATAAGTTAAATTTATTCGGATCAACTCAACTTGATAGCCATGTTTCCTATGTTTACCAATCCTTAACCCAAATATTCATCTCGCGGTCCAACCGCTCCAATTTGACATGGTCTAGATTGACAATTCGGGATGAGCCCATCGATTGAGCTCGAGTCACGAGCGGATCTCGCATGAAGAATTTACCGTTGATCACTGCTTCGTGAAACTCAATCGAAATTTTAAGTATTCGGCCAGGAAAATAAACTAGCTGGCTTGGTTGACAAATCTCTCTCCTTCCCCGGCACTGAGCCAACCTAGTCCAAGAAAATTGGAGATGACGTGGAGTTTCCGTCGATATGTTTCGGTTTTTATACTCCCTATGTTGAAGATCTTATGTTTAATTTTTTTAATTAATTGTCTCATTTTTTAACATTTTATATTTTACGAACAAAACATGGGGTTCGCACGGGCTAATCTGACCCAATGTTATCTCAAATAGAACTGAAACTGGAATTCACGGTCCTAGATTTTTGGAACTGGAAGCGAAACCAACAGTTCTGGTGTTGTTCCGATTTTAACATGACTTTATTTTATATTTAAAAAAATAAAATATTTTTTTTTATTATATTTAAGTTGAATTTTAAGTAATTGTATGAGTTTATAACTAGCTTTTTGATTTATATAGAGCTTTATTATATTTTTTGTCGGATTTTACTAAAATTTATAATTTTTTTCTCACGGTCTCGGTTTCAATTTCATGGTTTTTTATTCTGAAAGACCAGAATCGGCCCATAAATCACTATCTTTTTAAAAATTAAGACTAAAATTAAATTAAAATTAATAATTCTAATCTGATTTACTATGTACGTCCAGTTTCAAACGTTATTCTCAAGAATCCATTAGAGTTAGACTTAGGGTTCATCGTATTATTCTCCTCCAAATAAAACAACTCGTTGAAAACAAAAATGAAAAACAACAAACACAAACAAAAGACAAACAAACAATCCCAAACTTATCTCTATTTGTCGGATCAAACACACAGAATTAACGAAAAGAAGCTGACATTTTTATATTTTGTTCAAACTAATTAAAACTAGATTCTGCGCTCATCTCTCTCTCTCTCGTGGCCTGGCTTCTTCTCATGGCGTTTCAACTGGCCTGTGCTTTCTCCTTCGTCTCTTCTTCCTTCTTTTCCTCAGCTGGAGCCTCTTCCTTCTTCTCTTCTTCCTTCTGATACGTACAAATGTACACAATCTTAGAGATAAAATCAGAAAAATAATATCAATATTGAAGAAAAATGAATACCTCAGTGAGCAAGGTCTGAAGTGACTGCTGGTTTTTATCATCATCTGCAGCATCTGTCTTTTCTTCGTCGACCTTCACCTCGTCGGCGATCTTAACTGGCTCCTCCACCGGCGCCGGAGCTGGGGCCTTTTCCCCCTCCTCAGCCAAGGCCTTCGGCTTGGTCGCACAGCCTCCCATTTCTCTCTCTGCGTTTTCTAGTGGAGAAAGCTGAGGAAGATCTCAGCGAAGAGGAGAGAAATGGGATTCTGTAAAAGTGAAAAAGGGTTATATAGCCTTGTAGGTTCTGTTGCTGAGAGCTTGTGCTCCAATGGCGGAGAAACTTTTCAGGGAAGGCAATGGAAATTTCCAACTCTTGTTTATGGTTCTTTATTTAAACAACAGCTGGAATGCTTTGTATATTTGCCAGAACCACAGGCTGTAAATTCCTCTCAATTTGTTTTTTTTCCTAACGTTTAATTTATTCATGAATTATGTATTGTAATCATCAATCACATTCCGTGTTTAAAATTGCATAATTACTATTTTTCTATTTTTATCATTACTTTATAAATATATACATCGACTATAAAGTATTTACACGAAACTCGCATAAAATGTACAAATCGAATAGAAGAACAAATTAATCGATGGACATTCTTTCGTGTTATTGAGTAGACTAATGTTAGTTCCGAATTTCGCAACTTACATAAACATCGATACAATGTAACTATAGTAATTATACTGTCCAATCATTGTTTGGTTCTAGCAATTATTGTATGTTCCAAGATTAATCTTGGGTAATCTTGCGTTTTAGAATACGATAGAGATTTAAAGATCTTATTCGATATGTTTAACTTAGAAATATATATATATAACAAAATATTTTTAGGAATCGTATTTTCTTTTTTCTTGCCTAGCATGAGAGAGAGAGAGAGAGAGATTGGCCGAGCCGCATGAACGATTTTAATTGCTTGAGTATATCTTTATTTAGAGCTAGCGTAAATTGACGAGAAAATCATAAATTTTATCAATAATGTAATTAACCCACTTCTTGGGTTACTTTCATTCTCGTAATTGGTATCGAAACTAGGTTAACACTTTCTTTGTGATGTTGTCTTTATCTTATTGTAATGATATTAGATGTAAACTCTATTTATATATAACATAAATTTTACTAATTCCAAATGATGTGAAATTGTGCAGAGGGTACGGTTTGGGTCAGGTGGGTTTTGAGGTGAATCAGAACCAGGATCGTAAAATACAAGGCGGTTCTGATTAGTCCAGTTCTTATTTCATATTTAAAAAATAAAAATATATTTTTTTATTATATTCACATTGAATTTTGAGTGATTGGACTGAATTTTGAGTTTTATCAGGTTTTATTTGATTTCAAGTCAGGTTTTATCTGATTTTAGGTTTTTTTTTTATCTACGGTCAATTTTTTTTGATTTTATGGTTTTTAAAATTAGGATCGATAACTAGTTCAAAACTAGAGACCACGATCTCGTTCAAGTTCTACATACTCCTACTCTCACTGGTATGAACTGAACTTTTATAATTACTAACAACAACATATTGAGTCGTTATTGTCTTCGTTGAATTGGTCACCACAATTTTTTGAACTGCACGAACTCATTAGATCAATGACCCATGAAAGCTAGACGTGTCATCCGAGCGATTATAGTTATATCGGCCCAATACAGCTTTCTTGGAGATGACCGGGCTGGCCCGGTGATTTCTAGACCCGCCCGTCATAATTTCGGATCTACTGCCCACCCATTGTGCCCTGGGCCCAAATTGAAACACAACGAGAAGCAATAAACAGACTTCCTAACCGGAGACCTAACTGGGGCCTCGTTTTCTCTGAATCTTCTCTTGCTTAAGGTAAAATGAAGCTAATCCTTTCCCTCAATTGTTACGAAGAATCAATTTCTTGTGTTTCAGATTATTTTGCATTTTCTGTTCGTCATCGTATTTAACAATCTGCTCGATCGAATATTTAGGGTTGTTACTCATTTGAGGATTGTTCGATAATTGATTATCTTGGAAGGTAGGAGATATTTTTTTAGAGTTTTAATTTTCGTTCTGCATATTGTTTTTTTGTATGATCTGCGGAAATGATTAGAAGTCTTGTATTTTTTTCTTCTTAAATATTAATGTTATTGGAGCCTGAGATCTGCAATTCGGGGACGGTCTTTTCAGTGTATTTTCTAATTGTATCTGGAAGTACGTGTAAATAGACAGATGCTTGAATGAAATACCGATGAAATAATCTATTTTTTTGGACAGCATGGTCGTTTAAAAAAACAGCCATCTTTGTATTTGGTTTTATTTGAAATAAAGCTTTGAGACAGTTTTTATTTGAGCTTATAGAGTATACAGTAAAGCATGGGATGTAGTGGTGAATATTACTGAAAGTGTTTATGAATTGAAGTTTACAGATGATTAAATTATTTTTATTGGTACAATTTATCGGAAGTGGGATAATATATGTTCTGATTTTTTGTCTCATTCTACTGTCTGGAAGTTTTAGGTTCTGTAAGATGTTTTCCTTCAGTTGAATATTATTGTCTCCTTTTTTGGAATTTTGGTTTGAAAGATAAAGCGAATCTGATTATTGTCTTTTTCCATCATGAAAATGTGATATTTCAGGTGATATAGTTGTTCTCAAGTTGCTACCATCTACATTTAAAATGTGAGTATATCCTTTTCATCCTTCTACTCATTTCCTATCAAAGGCATATGATACTAAGAGTCATTTGACTTGTTATATTTCCGATGAGGAAAAAAATAAAATAATTTGTTCTTGTTGAAATTGATTTTTGTATTTTTAACCACATTTGCTTACTTTTCACACAGTATGATCCTGACTGAGTTTAAATATATAATTATTATTAATTATATGCTCTTTGAAATCATTTGCCAGTTTGATGAAAGTCGTACAGCATTGTTTTTCTCTTTGATCTATGTATTTATTTTATTGGTTTACAAATATAGGGCAGATGAGGAACCTGTTGATCAGAAGAAATATTATGAAGATACTTGCAAACCAAAGTGCGTAAAGCCATTGCTTGAATATCAGGTATCTTTGATTTTCAACTTCAGCAAACTGCAGGCCTTTGCTGCACCATGGGCCTTGATGTGGTTACAGTTTCTTACAGTTGACTTCACTATGCATTTTAATATATTAGAAGATATGAAACTTCTTTTTATTGCCACATTTGATGAGTCAGAAACTTTCTCAGTCAACAAGCATAGTAATTTTGAAGAATAAGAAAACAAGTTTCATGAAAATTGTGCTTAGTTGATCGTCCAACCCATGTTAACCAGTATCAAATAAATGTAGGCCTCTTTCTTTTGAGCAGTAAAATTGATTATCGATATAGCATCATGTATATTCTTGAAAATCCAGATGATGGAAATGTTATATTTTTTAAGCCTCTTTCATTTATTTCTTTTGTATATTGACAGATGATGGGAAGGTTATCATTATGTGAATCCTCAAAGAATGTCACAGATTGCTTGTCTCAATCAGTATTCATATTTGATATTTTCAGTCGTTCTTCTAATAAATAAAACAAACCAAGTCAATATTTGAGTAGTTTGCTGGTCAAGTGAACGAATATTTGGTTATTTGTAAACACATCTTTCTTTTCATTTTATTCTTTTTTTCTTTTTCTAATGCATTGTAGTTCTATTCTGTGTGGGGATGACCCTGGCTCCCGTTGGTTTATCCATTTACATTATACACTACTAAATAGTCTTTAAGTAGGAGCATGGAATTGACTGCCATAAACAGAAATTACTAAGTAGTCTGTTTCCCTTAAGTGAGGTGCTTGATGCTATTTTCCCTTGTACCAGGCATGTGTTAAGAGGATACAAGGGGATGACACTGGTCACAAGCACTGCACTGGACAGTATTTTGATTATTGGTCATGTGTTGACAAATGTGTAAGTATCTTTTTAAAAATCGATTGTTCGATATTGAATTAATTCATTTCTCCCTAAATTTATTGTAATCTATTGCAGGTGGCTCCAAAATTATTTGTGAAACTGAAGTGAGGCTGCATAACTTTTCCTGGTACACTGCTTTTTAGTGTTCTACTTCCAGTCGCGATGATGCACTGAGATTAATAATTTTGTGCACTTTTCTTCCAGCTGTTTTGTTGCTATTTNCAATAACAAACGTGCTTTGCACGTGGTCGATTCAGGTTAAAATTAACCGGAATAATTGACGGAAGATAAAAATCGTATTTTCCTCATAGTTCAAGGTATTGGATTGAACGTTTTTTAGTTTGTTCTAATATCTGTAATTTACCCCATAGTACAGGCTATTAAAAGCATTTTTCCCTAATAAATATTACAAATAATTATTTTATTGTAATACATTAATTGTTTTTTAGCTCGATCAATCACAGTTTGACACATCAATTCGTACAGTAATAAAATATGCTAAGAATGTAAATCTAATATTATTATTTTTTTATTTATGAGCATGGAAAATATATGAATGCTTGTGTTGTAGAAATAAGAAATCCACATGAAAATGCGGTAGAAACAAATGGTCTGAGTTCTTTGGTACCAAAAACAAAAGCTAGTTACAAATGTTACTTTGTTCTCGAGAGGCGAAATCTCTCGCCTCAGAGCCTCCACACCCCAACCCGATAGTATGTGAGAGGGTTAATCATGGTGACTCAGCGGCCTATATATGAGAAGTCTTTACTTTATATCTCAAAGAGCTACCCCAACATTTGGGGTAACATCTTTCACACTAGGACAATGCAGTCGTCGAAAACAGGCTATTTGTTCCTAATCTATTATTTCTGAGCCAACTGAGTTATGTTCGTGTTATATTCACCCCTTTGTGTCCCTAATCTGTTATTATTTTGGAGTGTAACACTAGATTTGCTTTTTAATTTTGACACTCTTTCGTTGATTTTTCGTTGATTTTAATTTTGAATGTAGTCATTTTCTTTTTTTTTTTGTGATGATTGGAATGGTCTAGCCGGCCCTTTCGTTACAATTGTGATTGAAATTCCTCTTTCGATGTCGCTCTATAGTTCAAATCTTAAAATGAATAATATTACACTCTGATTCCTCGTAAAATTGTTAAATGTTCATGGATTATGTTAAAACCACTCTGTAATTTGTATATTTCCTATAAAATTTAAAATAAATTAGTGTCTATCTTATTATATGAAAAGTAGAGGGTTTTTTTTTAATTATTTTAGGTCAATATCGATTGCACTTAAATTCCGTGAGAGTTTATAATAAATATCTCAAATTTAAAAATTATTAGTCCATACTAAATATTGACATACAATTTTGGTTTTGAAATTGAAAACCGATCCAAAAATTGATTTGTGATTTTGAACTAACTAAAATTTTGGGTTGGGATTAGAATACTTTTAATTTTTTAAATAACATAATTTGAATTAAAAACTAAAATAATAAATTATTTTCAATTTAATAATTATCGGGGTTTGGTTTTTGGAAAGAACCAAAATATAATCGAAAAACCCAAAAGAAATTAAAAATAAAAAACCGGAAAGCGGTTTGGTGACTTGAATAAAATTTGGTGAAAGTATAAGGAGGGGGACGCAAAAGTCGCCATTCGTACAATAATTTTATATTATTATATTCTTTTTCATTCGCCAACTCTTTCCACGTGCCATGTTAATATAGACCGTTAATTTTAAAAAAATATTAATAAATATCATTTCATCATGCTTTTTTTTATTTATTTCTTAATTTGAATAATAATTTTTATCAATTTAAATAATTTGAACAACTTTAACCAATAATAGATTGATAATAATCCTATTAAATAATTTCTTTATTTGCTTCTAATTATACGAAACAATATCTTTCCATATAAGTTCAAATATGCAGGTCTCAAATGCAATATCTATAAACCTAAGAGTTGAAGAAGGGGAACAAGGGGAACAAGTACTTGGATTCGAATCCTGCGCTGTCCTAGTGTGGGAGTTGTTACCCTCAATGTTAGGTAGCTCCTTGGGACATCAGGAAAAAAGTCTCTCATCTCTGGACTGCTGAGTCACCGTAATTTACTCCCTCACAACTTGTCAGGCCGGGGTGTGGGGCCCTCCGAGTTGGAGGATTCAGCCTTTAGGTAACCAGGGGAGGAAGAAGGGGAAGAAAGCTCTTCCAACGGCATTTATTATACACCAAATCATGTTTGCAAGCAATTAGATTATGGAAACTGGATCGTCAGATGATCTCTTATTTTTACAGACAGCGGCCTAAAAAGGATTCAGCTCAGTCGGCGTTTGATCGGAAAAGATTGATGAACTCGGCGCTGACATCGAACGAAGCTTGTAAAACCTCCGGAGAGATGACCCCCCACGCTGATTTCTTGCCTTTCAGTTCGTGAATCACAGGCCTGCACCAGAAGGAACAAAGATTTAGTTTCTTAGATTTAAAAACTGTTTCTTGTTTGCTTGGGATCATGGAAACTTACTTCGAAGAAGTGATAATGGACAAGCATTCCAGCCCTTCTGGGCCGGCGATTTTTCCGACCGTGAACAGCCGTGGAACCACCACCAGCTGGCCGGACTTCACCTCCTCGTCCAGCTCTTTCTTGCCGAATGCGCCGACGACCTGAAACTGGCCGGAGCCTTTCACGACGTATATGAGCTGAGTCGCCGGTTCGGCGGTGGCAATCGGAGGGCTGAAGCCATTTTCACAGATCTTCTCGCTGACAACGCTCAACCCTACTTTATCAAGAAACGGAAACTCCGTTTCCGTCACGACGGAGCCATTTCCGGCGCCGGGTTCTTCTAAGTCGAACACAAGTTTGTTTGAATCGCCATTTTCGTGGGGTTTAGGGATATTATATTTTCCATCTTGTAACTTCACTATCAGAATTCCGGTCTGGGTTTTCACCAGCTTATCAGCTTCTTCTTCAGTCATTTTATAAGTTTTTCTGATCAGTTCATTCGAGAACCCACTTAGAACACCTATAGCTCCGGCGAGAAGAAAGTACGAGATTTCGCCATTGATGAGACCTTTGCTGGTTTCACCAAGAAAAACTATTTCAAGATCTGAATCTCCGGCGTTGTACCACCACGAAATACACGCATAAGTCGCCGGAATCACGTATCCTTTCTTCAGCCTCAAAACGAACTCTTCTTTCTGGCCAGGAAGGATCACTCCCGCCACTCCGGCATCGCCTGCATATTCGGAAACGAAGCAGGTTACATCCAACAATGGCTTCCAACAGAAGAAAACAAAGAAGTCAAGCTGATTTTACCTTGAAGAACAATACAGAGTTTCGAAGAATCACAATAGTGAGGAAAAACGAAGCCGCCAGGATGAAGAACAAGTCTCCCGGCGGCGACGTTGTTCTGAGCAAGCGAAGGATTTTGAGAGCTTGGCCATGTATAATAACCTCCTCCTTCTCCCTCGAAAAAAGTTGCAGCACACAGAGCTCCTAACTTGGACTCCATTGATGCTCCTCACAGAGAAAGATGGAGAGAGACGAATATATAGGCGACAAAACCTGTTCTTCTAAAGATCAAGTGTCGTGAACTAAGATGAGATTCATAGATTTATCTTCAATTTTTCTTGGTTTTTTCGAATGCAGATTAATTTTATTTTTTTATTTTTTTTAATTACGTAATGTTTGGTTTGTAACAAATTTTTCATGTCTATCTACTCTTCTTTTCAAGGAAATTCATTTCGATTTTTGAATTTATGAATATATCTTTGAAATCTTTATAACTTCCAAAGATTATATTCAAGTATAGGGTAAAATTGGACTCCCATATGGAGAGGTTGGCTTCTTCCTTGTACCGAAAAAACAAAATCTCTCACTTCCAGGGCCCCCACATTCCTGCCGGACAGTTTGTGAGGGGTTAAATCTCGATGACTCAGCGACCCAGAAATAAGAGGCTTTTACCTGATATCCCAATGAGCTACCCCAACATTGAAGTAACAACTCTCACACTAGGACAACACAGATGTTGAACCTAGGCTCTTGTACCCAATCTATCATCTTTGAGCCAACTGAGCTATGCCTGTGCGGGTTAGTTGGCTTCTTCCTAAACGTTTGAAACGTGTTTCGAACTAGAGAACTAATAAGGCAAAGATATTGTTCCTTTACCGTTTTTATTCCTATCCCAAAGATATGTGACAATTATTCTACTAATTAAAAAAATTTATAAATTATTAAATAATTATAGCATTTAATAATATCGTAAATCCCACGAAAATAACAAGAAAATTTGCAAATTATCAGTCACAAAGAAGCTCATTGCCGAGAACTTCGAAAAGACGAAGCGTCGCTTATTTTAGGAAAATGAGTGATTTATGAAACATCTCTGGGATTGTCCGAACCCCGGTGTAAAGAAATATCGTGAAGTTTTAGGGAAATGCATGGCAAAAAATTACTCGGCAATCGCAGTTCCAATTCAAAAGGGAGATCGATTTAGGAAGTATGAAAATATATCGAATCAGTTCCACACGCATCTACAATTGGGAAGCTTTTAAAATGCGAGTTGTTGGTAGGGCGACATGAAAGTGATACCCATATAATTCAATCAAATTAATCATTTTTAATGAATAAAAAATAATAATTATTTTACATATGCGAATATTTCTGTATTATCTTTTGAATGTGTTGTTAGAGTTTTGAATATTTTCTTACAAAATAGACATAAGAAACCCACCTTTTTATAATTTGTATTCTATTAGTACCCTAAATTTACACGTAATTCTTGCTATTTTAGTCAATTGCTGTAGGTAAATCCAAATAAATCAAAAAATACAACAAAATCAGTGTCTACATCTGACATTGAATGCTATGGCTGAGTCATTGGGATAGGAATACCGAAACCGTCAACGGCTATTTTGATGACTTAGATATTTATGCTAATTCTCTCACAATTAAATATAATATGAACACAGAAATAAGAAAAATGACGTCAAAATTTACAGAAATTAATACTTGCATTCTCTGTATCACCGCAGGTATTGACAGGGTTAGCCGACCAAAATTTGTAAATTGTTATTTTAATTTAAAAAACCATAATTTATAAATATATGTCAATTTTTAAAATAAAAAAATGCAAAATCAAAATCGATCAAATTTTTTTTAAAATTAAGTAAAATCTGACTTAAATCCAATTATAAATCATAAAATTAATTATAAATTCATCTAATTATTTAAAATTTAATCTAAATATAATAAAAATATATATTCTAATTTTTTAATATAAAATAAAATTGAATTAAAATCAGATCCAAACTATAATCGTTGTTTCGGTGTCAGTTCCAAAAATCACGTGTCAAAGACACGAAAGTCAGAGCTCAAGAACTTGAATCAAAGGATGTAAAAACCGAAGAACCACTCAAATTTTCACTGCCAATTATGCGTTCAAATCCAAACAAAATTAATTTCCAGTAAACAAAGACACAAACTATGAAGATTTTCAAATTCACTTCAAGAACAGAGGGCAAGATTTGTTAATATGAAAAAATTAAAAAAATTAAAAAAATTAAAAAAAAAAGTCTTCAATCATTCAGGTATGATATGTTTTATGCCAATTTAGCTCACTCTATCATCAATTCAAGATGACCAATCAGCGATAAAAATCGAGTAATCATATGGACCCGCTAGCAATCTAATCTCAAAGCTTGCTTAGAGGACGAATATTGCGCTTATAGAAACTAAAATTATAACCAGGAATTATGCAGGGCTTACTTGCTATCCGTGAAATCTGCATCAATGACGTCTTCTTCCGGTCCCTTGCCCGGTGATCCTCCAGGCCCAGGCTCGGAACCTGGAGCGGGGCCCGAACCTGGTGCGCCTGGTTGGTTGTAAAGAGACTGCCCGAGCTGCATCACTTCTTGGTTGAGAGCAGCCATTGCATCCTTCATCGTTTGGGTCGAGCCGCCTGCAATGGCATCCCTGAGCTCTCCGAGCTTTGCCTCGACCTTCTCCTTGACAGCATTTGGAACCTTGTCTCCTAACTCCTTCAACTGCTTCTCGGTTTGGTAGACTACTGAATCTGCTTGGTTCTTCGTGTCTATTGCATCTCTCTTCTCCTTATCCTCCTTTGCAAACTTCTCTGCTTCTTTAACCATTCTATCCACCTGCACGTTTCGCAATGTCATCGCGATTAGGTACGTTGGAAATAAAAAAAAAACCAATCGTATAAAACCAACAATTTTTTTATAATTTGCAAGACCTCGTCGTTGGGTAAGGTGCTGGCTCCAGTGATGGTAATGTCTTGCTTCTTTCCGGTTCCCTTGTCGATGGCAGTGACGGACAAGATTCCATTGGCATCGATGTCGAACTTGACTTCGATTTGGGGGACCCCTCGAGGTGCAGGTGGAATGCCATCAAGCCGGAAACTGCCGAGCGATTTGTTGTCCCTGACGAATTCTCTCTCGCCTTGAAGAACGTTAATCTCCACGCTTGTCTGCCCATCGGCAGCTGTGGAGAACACTTCTGATTTTGAGGTAGGAAGAGTGGTATTTCTTGGGATAATTTTTGTCATCACGCCACCGAGCGTTTCTAAACCTATTGACAATGGCGTCACGTCCAAGAGAACAATGTCACTTACATCTCCAGCCAGTACACCAGCCTAAAAGACAACAAGTCATAATTGTTATGATCAATAAACGATCTGGAAAATCGAATTAAAAACAAGACATGAGAAGTTTTTTGAATCTCAATAGCAAATAGAATGTCACAATCATACTAAACATCTAACTATAGTTGAGTATCGACAAACCTGAACTGCAGCCCCTAGTGCAACAACTTCATCAGGATTCACTGTGACGTTGGGATCCTTTCCAGTCAACTTCTTCACGAGCTCCTGAACAGCAGGAATACGTGTCGATCCACCAACAAGGATAACCTCATCCAAATCTTTGAAAGCAAGTTTTGCATCTCTTAAAGAATTCTCAACAGGTGTTCTTAGCCTGAAATTGAAGCGATTGAATGGCACAACATCAAAACCATTATTCCAAGTTGGTTATAAATGAGAAATGGAGGAGATATGACTCATCCGTGAGGTCTCACATTCCTAAAGTTCACATAATAAAAAGATATGTATACCTATCAAGTAAATCTGAGCACAATTCCTCAAACTTGGCTCTAGTAATAGTGGTCTCAATGTGCTTGGGGCCATCCGCAGTGGCAGTGATAAAGGGCAAGCTGGAAAATAGAAGCCTTCAGTAAATCTATAAATCTTCAAACAAGAGAATTTCCAGTTCAAAGATATAGGCCCCGAACCTTATATTTGTTTGAGTCAAAGTTGATAATTCCATTTTAGCTTTCTCAGCTGTCTCAGTAAGCCTTTGAAGAGCTTGTTTGTCTTTCAAAAGATCAATACCTTCGTCTCTCTTGAAGTTTCCAGCAAGCCAGTCAACGATTCTCTGTAAAGTGTCATATTTTATAGTTAGTGCCGTTACTAAAGTTTAAATATAAACCAAATTTTATTTTATTCATAACAGAACTCAAACCTTGTCAAAATCATCACCACCCAAATGAGTATCACCAGAAGTTGAAAGCACCTCAAACACCCCATCACCAACCTCAAGAACTGTAATTAATTTGAATATCTTAATAGACAGTGGAAAAAGAATATGAAGAGTGAGCACCAAAAACAATACAGATGCGAGCGTTTACCTGAGACATCAAAAGTTCCACCTCCAAGGTCAAATACCAAGATCGTCTCATTGTTTTTCCTTTCAAATCCATAAGCTAATGAAGCAGCGGTAGGCTCGTTAATGATACGCAAAACTTCTAAACCAGCAATGCGACCAGCATCCTTTGTGGCTGTTCTTTGGGAATCATTGAAGTAAGCAGGCACTGTCACCACCGCCTTAGTCACTTTATCATTCAGAAACTTTGAAGCATCATTGACAAGTTTCCTCAAAACCTACATTGAGCATCAAAACAGATTCATTACTTAGGATACTTGCACAAAAGAAATAGACTTCACTACTAAAAGTTGTCTCCAAATATCTCCTTGGAGCAAAGGACACGATTTGAAGCAAGGCGAAAAAACCTTAACAATTTAAACACTAACATTTCATAAGCGCATCTAGACAGTTAAGCATATTGTCAACATAGCAAAACCATTTATTTTCATTTTCTATTTCACTTCTGCATGCTTGCAAATAATCATCAATCAGTTCTCAGACATGAGTTCTGATAAACTTATTTTCACTATTACATATGAAGATAAAGTTTTTGCAATCTCAATACCACAGCACGCTTGTTCTTGATAATTTGAATATAAACAAACTCAATGTTATGCTTCTATTAATACGGTTCAGATTATATCATCCCAAAAACAATCAAATCCATAGCCAGTTAACGAAAGGCAATGAAAACGGAAGACAAAAAAAAACCTGAGCAGAAATTTCTTCGGCGGCAAACTGTTTCCCAATTGCGGGGCACTCAAGCTTGACGTTTCCATTTTCATCGCGTACTACTGTATAAGAAACTTGCTTAGATTCCTCATCTACTTCCGACATCTTTCTACCAATGAACCTCTTCACCGAGAAGAAAGTATTCTCAGGGTTCACCACAGCTTGGCGCTTCGCTATCTGTCCAACAAGCCTATCACCATTCTTAGTGTAAGCCACCACCGAAGGAGTCGTTCTCTGACCCTCAGCGTTCGTCACTATTGTCGGTTTCCCGCCCTCCATAGCCGCCACAGCCGAGTTAGTCGTTCCCAAATCGATACCCACAACCTTCTCACTAACAACTCTCAACGGTACAGTACCGTGACTTCTCCGACTCCTCCTCAGTTTCAAGAACGCAGCGGCTGAAAAAGCCGAAGAATCCCCCAATTTCTGGCCAAAAAACACAGTTCTCGAAGGCGTTGAGGAACTAGGCCTCCGAGCAGAACCGGCGGCAAAAGATGAAGTACCAAGGCCATGAATTTGGGCAGCAGAGGCAGCCATTTCCACTCGAATTATGCGACTGCAGAGAGTGTAGATGATCGAGTTCCAGGAATACGAGAGAAATTTTAGGTCAGGAAAGGTGAAAAGAAGAAGAAGATACGGCGGAGACTGCAGAAAACAATGGCTGACGGAGGAAAGGGGAGGGGAGACGAGAGGGTTAGGCAAGTACACGTTGATTAGGGTTCTAGAATATTCTTCCTCCAAGCGTTTTTTTTTTTGTTATTATTATAAAAATTAATTTATCAAGTATGAAATAAAATTATGAAACATTAGAATTTTAACCTATTTTCTAATACTAAAGGTTTTTTTTTCCTTTTTTTAAGATAAACATTAAATTATACACTAAAATTTATAATTCTCTGTAAAATATATCTTAAACTTTTGGGTAAAAGTTAATTTTAGACCTGAGTTTTCGAAAAATAGGCGGAATCAAGCCTGAGTTTTCGGAAAAGAAAATTTGAGCTCGTTGGACGCATAATTTTTTGCCTCATGCGTCCGATCATGCCTCACTTGGACGAATATCAGACGAATGAGGTAATAAATTTTTTCCTCATTCGTCCGATCATGCCTCACTCGGACGCATGAGGCAAAAAATTATGCGTCTGACGAGCTCAAATTTTATTTTTTGAAAATTCATGCATGATTTCGCCTATTTTCTGAAAACTCACGCTCAAAATTAACTTTTACCCTAAACTTTTTTATTTGACAATAATCACCTTCTATAATACTTTTTGAAGCTGAGAGTTTGAGAATTGTTTCCGTCTAGAAAAATATCAAAATGAACTTCAAATATTATAGAATTTTAAGTTTTGGATAGGAAGTTCGATACGAAGTGAAATCATCGTGACGTGTTGTTACAGATTAAACTTTAAATTTTAATTTTAAAATTAAATGTTGTTACAGATTCAAGATATTTTTCAAAAAATCATTAAATTCGAGACATTCATTATCAAGAAAAAAAGTTTGACGCGCATGATTAAAATAGTTGGAAGTGAATGAATCAAAAAGTTTATGGCATTAATTTATATTTAGTGTTTTTATTTTCATTTCCTAATATTTCAAACTATATATATTGAGAAAATTTGATAAAAGTGAGTTAAAAAATATGTATAAATGTGAGCAAATATTTGCTCTTAATTCATTGGGTCAATTGCTAAAAGTTGAATCTTGACTCAAACCGATCAAATAATCAAACCAACAGAATCTACCCAAAATTTTGAAACGAATTTACATTAATTTTTGAGTTACGGAGTTTGACTTTGCCTTAAGTTTTTTAGCAACTGGCCCAAGTTCGTGTCGGTTGCTCGGTCGAACCTGCCACCCCAGATTGAATGGCCTAGACCAATACTCTAAGGTACTCTAACCCAAATTTTGAGACATTATTGGTTTTCAACTATCAAATAAGGCCGGAGACGAGAAAACAATACGATACATTCGCAAAGTCATATGATAATCAACTTCATAAAAAGCTGAATTTATATTTTATTCATTAAATATTCTGACAACGATGCAACCGAAACAACGACGAAAACTAGTAATCTCTCAACATAACAAAACAAACACGAGAAAATCAACAAAAGCAATGACAAAAATGGTTGGGCGGAGATCGATTAAGAACTTTGCAAGCACCACCCTTGTAGCAGCTAGCCAAGCACAAGTCCGAGCAACGCTGGTCGTCAGTGCCGGGTATACACCGCCCGATGTGGTTGTCATGGCAGCACTTCACTTCCTCTCCTTCGACTCCTATTTTTTTCCCAAAAACAAAACTCTCGTTGGAAAGAAATTATCAATAGTAATATTATTCACTGGCTTCTTGAATAACGGCAACTTATCGAACACTATTCACAAAAGGGTGTCGATAGTGTCACTTCTTCTCGCGTAAAGTTAAGAAAAAGAGAGAAAAATACGACTCGTAAATATGTTATAAACGAATCAGTACCGGCAAAGAGCACGAGGAGAGCCACGACAAGAACCAAAGATGCTTTCATGTTCTTGGAGTAGTAGACAACAATGGTCGATTTGTTACGCCGATGATCATTGATCGAACCGCATTGCCTCTAAATATAGTGCTTAGCTTCTTCATAATTGGAAATTTACATTTACTAATATTGATTTTGTAAAGTTGGAAATAATTTAAATATGGGTATAATAATATTTAAATAATTTAACAAATCTAGAATTACGAGAACTAAAATATAGGACATTTCCATAAATAGAAATTGGTTAATTGGAAAATTCAAACATATATTAAAAATATTTCAATGAATTTATATTAATTTTAAATGGTTGTACAAATTGTATTTGTAAACTCCAAATTTAACCCTGCTCATCTCACAAGAATGCTAGTTTGCAAAACAACTTTTACCGCATATATTAGTCCGTATATGTCGCTTGAAACCAAGTAAGGGTCCATGTTCGGTTTTGGTCTAGACTGACTCGTTCGATCATCTCTTAGGACGCTACATATACGAATAATATTTTATTTTAATTATTTATAGTTATTATATAATCAATGAATGAGATTAATCACACCCTATGAACATGGAAAGAGTAACATTTATAATTAGGGGCCAAAGCTATCATTGCCTTTTGTGCTGAAACCGAATGTCCTCACATACACGATATCGAATGTGATCATACTTGCATCCACAACCATGATTCATCTTGGACGATATCATGTCATTATAAAAGTTGTCGAAGGGTGGGTTCGACGAGGCCGAGTCGAGCTCAATTTCTCGAGAGAGACCGAAGACGTAAATATTATCTGGCGCATGAAATGCTCCCACGAGAAAAAAACGTTGAACATCGAAGTCTATGATGATACATCATATCTCGTTGATGACCTAAAATTTCACGGACACAATAGGCCGGATGTCATCAACCAGGCATGTCAATTGCATACACAGACTAAATTACTCATTAATTGTCTTAGACCCATGGGTCATGTGGGTTTTTTTTTTAATTAAAATCTAACCCAGAGAATCAGTTCAAGTCTGTTTGACGTGTCGATCTGATCCGACCGTCACTCCTAATGCTGACTTTGAATTATAATCATGCATAGAATATGCGTAGAAATTAGGAATAGGGTAATAATCAAATATCCACCATACATCGAATAATCAAATATCCATCACAACTTAATAGCCACAAACACTAACGGATATTCAAAAGTCATCAAACACGACGACATATTCACAAATTTCATTTATTAAACTAACCAGCTACCTGCTCGGAAAAATCCGCCGGAGTTGAATCGGACTTGTACTTCAGAGCTTATCGCCTGCATTCCTCAAACTTCCACCGAGGAACGACATGAGACCACCTCCATGAACCCTTCCCTCAGGAACTACAAATTCAAACCTCTTTTGGGCAGCTGAGAAATCAATACCATTCCTGTTTCTTGCTTCCTCCTGCTTCTCCAAACTCGCAAGACTAGAATAAGACGTTGACGACTTCATGGACAGAGGAACCAAAACCTGCGAGGGTATGAGATGTCGGCGTTTAATTGGCTTTTCTGCCAAATCATTGGAATCAGAGATGACGCTGACAGCAGAGGAAGATTGATAATTGTCCAAACTTCCTGTCGAAGCGACAGAGATAAGGCCGTGAAATAGGCCGGGTCCGATGAGACCTTCCTTGTTCGGCTCTCGCACTAGGGCCATGCTGCAATGGGCGGCACACAGACCACTCTTACCTCTGGCAAACTTATCACACTTGCCCTCACCCCAAGTGCATCTCTTGCCTCCACCATGGGCTTTACAGAAATCCGTGCTTCCTTGGGCGCTCTTTTCACAGCTGTTGAACTTGCATCGTTTGCCACCTCCGTGCTTGACGCAGCAGTCGGTGCGTCCACGGGCACTCTTCGTGCAGCCAGGCACTGCACACCTCTTACCACCACCATGAGCCACACAGAATTTTGTACCTCCATGGACGCTCTTAGGGCATATTCCTCCACCATCATAGAGGCAGCGCTTTCCCCCACCATGCCCCTTGCAAAGAGGGGTGCTCCCTTCTGCCCCTTTGTTGCAACCAGTAAATATACACCGCTTTCCACCACCGTGCGCCTTGCAAAACGAGGTGCTCCCTTGAGCGCCTTTCGAGCATCCATCAAATTGGCAACGACGCCCGCCCCCATGAGAGATGCACAAGCCGGCATGTCCTTCTGCGCTTCGAGTGCAGCCTTCGATCATGCATCTCTTTCCTCCTCCGTGTTTGATGCAAAGCCCTGACTTGCCTCTGGCAGCCTTGGAACATCCTCCTGCAAATCCACATCGTCTTCCCCCGCCATGGGCAATGCAATGTTCTGTCTTCCCCTCTGCACTTTTAGTACACCCCAAATGCTGGCACCTCTTTCCTCCACCATGAGCCTTACAGTAAGCAGTTCGACTCTCAGCACCCTTATTGCAACCTGGTTTTTGACATCTTTGTCCACCTCCATGGCCAATACAAAGTCCAGATGCTCCTCTGGCTCCCTTAGTACAGCCCAAAAACTTGCATTTCTTAGAAGCTACAACGCGATTTTCTGGATCATTCCTAGCAGAAGTTTGTTCCGTAAAAGTTCCATTGGAGTAGTTAGTGATAAGGAGTGATTCTTCTGCGTGCTGGGCTTGGGCCCCAAACTCAAAAGGCTCTCGTACCGGCAGTGAAAGCTTTTCAGCATCCATCATTGGGGCCAAAAGAAGTGATGGCATGTAACCACCTGATTTTTTTGCTGATGTAGAACCTTCATCAACCACAGGTATCCAGTGAAGATTAGTTTTGGAAGATACTTGGTCGGCAAGATAGGGTGGTGCATTGACATCAATCTCTGTAGTCAATGAGCCATCATGAACACTAGCAGTATCATCAGTACCTCCGGAAAGACCAAGGCATAAAATTGAGTCGCTTTCAGAAGTCAATCCATGGTGTATTGCTGTGCATACTTGTTTTTGCATGTTTTTACTACCATTGAACAAATCATCACAGAACATGCCAGAAGTTGGACCTAATCCAAGAACCAATCTGCATCCATCATCAGGAGAATTGGCAGAGTCAGCTGGAATGTTCTCAGGAGAATAACCATATCTGCCAGAGTTGCTTCTTCCAAATTCAAGGTGATTCAAACATAGAGTAGTATCCCCAAATCTCCCATATTTGGCAATCTTGCCAACTTGAGAAAACTGAGCACTTCGGTTATAAAGATCCATTTTCTTGATGTTGACACTAAATCTTGACCAGTTCTAACAACTAGAACCCTTATTTAATATAATAACTGCAGGATATTTACATCCAACTAAATCAGCAAGAAAAAGAAAAGCGGTCTGCTACAGCCCACATCCACCACTTACAAAGCCCGATGTGTCCGATCTGTCCATTTTTTTCCTATCTAATCCAATTTGATAGACAAAAAACTTCTTAGAATGCCAGCAAATATTTTGTGGTGGAACGCTTTTGATTACTGAGAATAGACTTGGAACTCCTTGTGCACCATTCGGAGAAATTTAGCTCCATTGTCTCTAAAAGAGGAAACATTAGTAAATGAATTTAATAATACCAACACTTTAGGTGCCTAAAGTGCACAAATTAATATCGGACACAAAACTACGCTAATGATATAGTAATTGAAGAGATGTAGATTTCAAAAACATCATTTATCAGAATATTCCCAAAGTTGAGAACAATTTCCACGATCTCATGAATGCCAAATGAGTAAACATGATTCACAAGATATCTTCCCATCTTGAAAGCAGCAATATCTACAAGTCACACATTTTCGATCTTTCTCTTCATTAATTTCTAAAAATACCTATAGCCACTTAATTAAAAAGAACAATAACTTCCATATTTACTAGCTTAGCTCTTCCCTCACGAGACACAGCACAGCTTTTAGTTACGAAGCTCTATTTAGATATATCACAATGCGTTTTGAAAATTATTAACTTACATAACTAATGAAAATTCCAACATCATTACAAAACTCCCAGAGGCCAGAATACACTCCACAAAAGAATAAAAAAAATGATAAATCTGATATTTGCTGCAAAATAAATGCTCTTCTAAGGAGGTGAATTCAAGCAACACAGCTTACTACATAAGAAACACATGAAAAAAAAAGTGATGCACAACTGGTTAAACAACTACCATGCCAGAGTTAAATTCATGGAATCAAGCAACACAAATGAGTAGATATTAGAAAAAAAAGATAATGAAATTTTCCAGTGTCTCTACAGATAATGGATCTATCTTTTTGCACTCTAAACGTTCTAAAAAGCATTTGAATTTCCAAATAAGACTACAAAGAAATAGATCTATCTTTTAGCACTTGAAACGTTCTAAAACCATTTACATTACCAAATAAGACTACAAAAAAATAAAACACGGACAGTGGACATAAGGCAGAGGCAGTAACACCAGAATCGGTCAGTTCCATCTCAGAACCAGAAAGAAAACTACATCAAAAATCTAAATTTCAGCTTTATTTTTTAGTTATTCCAGTCACAAGATGTTTCAATCATGCAGTCACTTGGTTGAGACTTGCATACCCGTACGATTGGGTAAAAAAATACTAAATTGGAGAGGGCCACAGAATTCTTCTCCAGATTTAACGATTCCACGGACTAAATGGTCCGTGAAAAAAAAATACTAATCTCAAAAAGAAAACATATCTAAAAATCAAAAACCAAAACAGAAAGGGAAAAAATTGAGTACAATTAAACGAATTGGACAATTGAATAATCAATCGGCCATGAAAACATAGAAAACCAGAAGATTCGGAATAGAAAGGCATTCGGAAAGCGAGGAAGTAGAAATTATACCGGATTAGATGCTTAATCGGAAAGCGAAGCCGATGAAAGCCGAGAGCAGGAACATCGTTTGACTGGACGATTCTCAGACACAGCGGCGGACAGAGAGAGAGAGGGATAGAGGATTGGCCAGAGGCAAGAAAGAAGAAGAGACAAGAACAGAGAGACGAGTCCTAGGCTAAATGTTAATGGACGGCAGATGGCAACATGGGGGCGGGCAATTCGTAATAACAAAAAAATTGGAAACCGAACCGGGCCGAAACTTCGGTTTGATCCATTTCCTGTCCCGGTTCTTCGGACCGTAAGACTAGAACTAAATCGTGGAAAAACATTTAAAATCGGAAAAATTAAATATAAATTAAAAAATTGATTTTAAATTTGATCAAATTATTCTAAACCCTATAAAAATAGTATAAAAAATAGGGTTAAGTACACTGAATATCTTAAATAATTTTTCTCTGGTCCAGTCCAATGATATTAATCCTAAAAAATACTTTTTATTTTTTATATATATTTTTTTAAATATAGAACTAGACTAGGATAAACTGAAACGTCCTATATTTTACGGTTCATTTTTTGATTTCGAACCACACTAAACCGGACCGACCCACCTAAGTTTTGACGAATTGGGCACTCCCCCAACCCTTCTACATTGTTCTTTTCGTCCTATAAAAATCTACTTTGACTTTTCTCGTTAAATATTTATTTTTAATTTCGAAATTAGAAGTAAAATGAGATGGAAATTAATATTATATTAAAATAATATAATAATTCTAATCTTGTTTTTTCCTCGCCTGTGATACTAACTTACAAAGCATCCACCTTTTAGTTGAAAAGGACTTCATGCGCAAAGACATATATACCCTTTATTTGAAAACAGTAGTTTGGCGTTGAGTAAGGCATTTTCGTCTATTCCTTTGTAATTTCCAACTTGCAAGTGCTTGCCAAGTTGGGTGGTGGAGATTAATTTAACCGGTGTATGGTCCACATCACTTCTCTTCTTATTTATTTCACGCTTTCTCTATTTTTAAATAATATATATTTTTTAATTATTTGGAATACATTTACAATTTACCAACTATTCTTTCTAAAACTAACCCCCATTTTTTTAAGCATATACTGATAATTAGTCATAAATATTAGGGTAAAATATTAAAAAAAATAGTATTTTAAAATATATAAAAATATTTGATAAAATGGTACTCAACTCTCACCCAAGGAGCTTGGAGAAAGGGCAAGAGGCTAAGGAAGGGGTAACTGGGTAAGCCCTCGATCAACCTCAATGTCAATGTAGGGGGCATTGTCAAAGTTCGCACGGACATAATTTAATTGGTTCAGAGATGGTAGATTGAGTACAAGAGCCTAGGTTCGACGTCTGCGCTGTCATAGTGTGAGAGTTGTTACCCCCAATATTAGGGTAACTCCTTGAGATATCATGTAAAGACTTCTTATCTCTGGGCCACTGAGTCACTGTGATTTAACTTTCTCACAAATTGTTGGGTAGGGGTGTGAGGGTCCTGTGAACGAGAAATTTTGTCTTTTAGGTACAAAGAGACCCTCTCAAGGAGTTCCCCGAGTTACGCCACAAAATGGAGGACCCTGACATAAAATGATTGATTCTATCATATTTTTAAATTAGATCCCTAATTAAGAAATTGCACAAAACAAAGATACTATTTTCGTAATTTCTCCAAAAATGAAAATAAAAAGGGAATAAAAATCAAATAGTGGGACCCAGGTGTGTACGTATGATAGAGACGAGAGAGGTCGTGACTCGTGAAAGGTATGGAGGCTGCCTTGCCTCGCCGCCCATTCGCAACGTCCGCCACCTTTCAGGAAGTCAAGTCCACGGGAAAGTCGGATGACACGTGGCGTCTCTTGATTGGTAACGCGTCATCCTCAATAAAGCTCCTCCACAGCTTCATGGCATCTTCTTCCTCTGCATCCAAACATGGAATTGAGTCGTATTGGTTTGAAACTCTAGTAGTGTATTATTGGTTATATTATCATATAATTTAAGAAAATATATTAATTAAAAAAGAATTTTTCTAACGATAAACACTTCATATTGACATTAATTTTATTACGTCATTTTATCCTCCTTTATCGCTCATCAGCCCTCTTCACTCTTGATCACTCGTACTCGTTCGTTAGTCGCTCATCAACCCACGACCGAGTGGCCGACTGAGAGTTGACCATGGTGTCCAATTACTTGAACTTCTGTCACATCTAGAATTGTCTATTCCGCCGGTACACTATATTTCCACAAATTACTTTGAACTTTCATCTGTTATACTAGTTTTTTATCAATGATATTTTGGTATGAGTTTCAAAGTCAAAATCAATAGGGTATGGATAGAAAATCGAAGTGTCGAGGGTCAAGTGGAGGTCACGCCCTCGCCAGAGTTTTTTTTTATATATTTCAAAATTTGAGATTTTTTCAATATATTTTCTCAAAATTCAAAAAATACTGTAAAACAAACGAGATGTTTTATGAAATTAACCTTAAATTTCATAGGATAGTCATGTTCGTGATTGGATTTGTCACTATTGTGATCCATAGCACACATAAATTGTATTAAACAATTATTTTTAGAATAGAAAAATATTTTAACTTATAGTATAATTTAATATTGTTTTGTTCCGATTTCTATGATTTTTGCCAACAAAAAATGAACTCACTCTCTTCTATTCACTAGCAAAGGCGAAGCCCAAGATGAACGAGTCAATCTCGGCACTTGCATGATTCGAAGTTATTTGCTCATGTGGTTTAAATAGAACTATCAGTTTTAATCTGGTATTGATTCAAGTTTTTAAAAAAATCGTGATTTATGAGACGATGTCAGTTTTTGGGAATAAAAAACCGTAAAACCGAAACTGGTATCGTTGATAAAAAAAGTTTTAAAATAGAGTAAAATCTGAACCAAAACCTGATAAAATCTAATATAAATCTTAAAATTTGTTATAAACTCGCCCAATAACTTAAAATCAAAATAAAATATAATAAAATATATATTTATTATTATATTTTAACTTTTTAAATATAAAATAAAAACTAAGTTAAAATCAGAATAAAACGAAAACTATTAATTTCGATGTCCATTTTAAAAATATGAATTGATTTTATTTTAAAATAAAACACGTACTGCCCGAGCCCTCGCTCACCCGGAGCCCACTCTCTGCAAGTATTTAGAATTAAAGCCCCGCGGGTTAGGGTTTGCGGTTTAATTAACCTTTGAAAACTCGTTTTCTTCGTCGATTTTTATTACGGAATTCTCCCCCTCGGTTGACCTGGCGTTTTTTGTTTCGGCCAATCGTGACAGAATCTGTTTTCAGGAATCAAGATTAACTTTTGGGGCCCTCTGCTCAAGTTGGTATTCTCTTCTTGGATAGTTAGAGACACTAGCAAAAAATGTCGAGGGAAGGAATGGTACACCGAGATTGCAGAAATGCTTCAAATCCTTACCATGAGTGATGTGCAACGGGAGCACACCATGGAGCATACCGGGCAATTCCTTGATATCCGNATAGTTAGAGAAACTAGCAAAAAATGTCGAGGGAAGGAATGGTACACCGAGATTGCAGAAATGCTTCAAATCCTTACCATGAGTGTAGTGAGTATTGTTTTAAAATAATTGCTGAAATGAAGTCTCAGATTCAAGTGGAGGAGAAGGAATCAGGTTGGTACCTGCTGATATTCTATCGTCGTGCCTGATCTCTGTTTGATTTATTCTCTTTTAGGTGATGGTCATGTGAGTTTACAATGCTTGAAATTTTATGCCTTTACTCAAAGTCTTGGGGTTTAATGTTGTGTGGTTCCAGATTTCATTAGTTGTGATGTTCATGTGAGTTTATCTGTAAGCTATGTCTTGGGGTNAAAAATTGTGCTTTGCACCTTCAAACCTTTGGTTGAAGCTCCCTCCGACGTTTCCCCTCCGGTGAGTCATATCCGGCCGAGTTCGTCAACCCTCAAGCGTACGATCGGTGAGTCACATCCGAGTGCACCCGAGGTCTACCTTTCTAAACACTTTGATTGCTCAAGTGTTTAGATTGTCCGACCATCTCCTTCCCGAATTTCCATCCCATTACACTTCCGCACCCCAACTTTGAATTTCGCCCGAACCATTTTTGCAAACGCCGTGCACGACATCCTCACCGGATCCCGTTTACGCGCTTTGTCCGATCACGGTGCGCCGCTCATCGTTTGACGGCACATCAATGAGTGTAGTGAGTAAGCTGAAATGAAGTCTCAGATTCAAGTGAAGGAGAAGGAATCAGGTTGGTACCTGCTGATATTCTATCGTCATACCTGATCTCTGTTTGATTTATTCTCTTTTAGGTGATGGTCATGTGAGTTTACAATGCTTGAATTTTTATGCCTTTACTCAAAATCTTGGGGTTTAATGTTGTGTGGTTCCAGATTTCATTAGTTGTGATGTTCATGTGAGTTTACAATGGAAACCTTATATCTGTAAGCTATGTCTTGGGGTTTAATGATGTGTGATTTCACATTGATAAGTTGTGATGGCCACGTGAGTTTACCATTCTGGAAGTTCTATATCTTTACGAGATGTCTTGGAGTATAACGATGTGTCAATTTTCTTCATTTAACAGTTATTTTATTTTATTTTAAGGTTGTTTGGTCATTGTACGGTCTGATAATTTCTTTATACGCACCTTTTCATATTTTTTTCTCAGTTCATAAAGTTCTGTTTGACTTTTCTGAATATTTTTCGTAAAAGCTACTGCTCTTGGGGAGCATAATCATCCTTCAACCTCTGGACCTCCTGATGAGTACGAAGATTTAGATGATGAGAAACCAAATCTGGAGGGAAACTATGATGATGATTATGATAAAGCTTTGGAGGGCGACTTTGCTAAACTTACTGGAAGGAAGAAAAAGTTGTTTGAACTGAGGCTTAAAATGGTAATTTATTCAGATCTTTATGCAAATGGTCTTTGCTATTGCCTATTTAGCTGTCACGTGTGCTGTTATCAAATCCTTGCGAAAGAGAAGAAAAATTAAATGTTGCTATTTGAGTGTAGAACGAAGCCAGGAAAGCTAATCAGTCAGCAATTGCGGCTGAAAAGAAAAAAATGGAACCTCCGTCGGAGTCGAGGGGCATTTCGAAACAAAAGTGGCTCGATGAGAGGAAGAAAAAGATTGGAAAACTTTTGGATGCAAATGGTTTGGACATGACAAAAGCGTATATGCTCGACACTCAAGAGGCAGCAGAAGTAAAATATAAGAAATGGGATAAGGATCCGGCTCCATATGGTTGGGATGGTAAGTTCATATATACATTTTTTTACTTAAGCTTGTTGGCAAATACTTGCGCTGCCATTTTAAATCACATTTGTCTATACTAGGCGGTTCTGCTTGTATATGCAAATTAATCATATTGTCTGTAGACATTATAAAGACGTCATTTGTAGCAATATCTGATAGGGATGAAATGTCTGTGTTTATTTTATCTTAGTTGATGAAAACTAGATATTATTGTTCACTTTAACTTTGTCGACGCTAAGTTTATATTCATTCATGGGAAATTCAATAAGATGAATTTATCTTGGAATTGGTCATAGGGCTACGCTACTAAAGGGCTGATTACTTTCACATCCACATGAAGTCCTGCTTCTGCCTAATGCTCTTAAGTACTGATATCTGTCATAATATTTTTTTCCTTGATGTTCTCTAGCTATTGTTCCTAGCCTCTAATTTGGTAATGGTCAATTTAATTTCTTAGTGAAATCATATTGTTGATCTTAATTCAATGACGGATTCTGCATGAGTAAAAACTAACCCACCTTTTTGTAACAGTGTTTAATCAGAAGACCTTGTACAGTGCCTACAAAAAACGTACAAATAATATTGAGGTCGACTTAGAAGAATACAACAAAATGAAAAAAGCTGACCCAGAGTTTTATCGGGAAGCCTCAAGTCTCAAATATGGGAAGGTAGTGGTTCTTACATTTCACCATGCAAGCTGTCTACTCAATCTGTGTTCATCACTATGCTTCAACAATGTTTAGGCACCTAAGATTTCAGAGTACAAGATAGACAGAATGGTGAAGGAACTCAAAGACAGAGAAGAGAATCGCAAGTCATTCAGCAGAAGAAGGAGATTCCATGAAGAGAAAGACATTGACTCAATCAACGATAGGAATGAGCATTTCAACAAAAAGATCGAGCGAGCATTTGGTAAATACACTCTGGAAATAAAAAACAATCTCGAGCGTGGAACCGCCTTGCCTGACTAAGGTACTCATCAGTGTGTGAAAGAGCTATGTGTTTTCTTTTGGGATTGATGCCTTGTCACCTTTTAGCATATATAAAAACCTGAAGATGGATTTTTCTGTGGAATTCACGATTTGGTTTTCTAATATATTGTTCAGATTATTCACCTTTGTTAGAATTTTGAATCTCTACTGTGTTTTAAGTTCAAATCATCGTCCTTTGCTTTGCCCCCCTGTCGTCAAACATTTGGTGGAAATGGTAACTGGAATTTCAGGCCGTGAATGATTAGAATTTGTTTGCTGTTTTGCTGATTATTTCTTGCTCATCATTCTATGGTTAATTTAGACTTATGTTTTATGATTTGGTTTGCATGGTCTGTCCTAATTTTCTTAGGGTAATTTATTTATTTATTTATTATTGTACAGGGCTGAAGATAGTTTTTTCTACTGGAAATATACCAGAAGAACTAATTCTATATCGTAGGACAGCCAATTGAAATGATCATAATTTTACAGAGGTAGTCAAAGAGAAAATGAGGCAAGTCAGAGCAAGGCCTCTCTCTTTTGAACAAATGAGACAATGACAGCCACGTCATCAGGCTTCCCGCCCGTGTAGCCGGCATACCCTGCGGCCTGGGCTGCATCAGCAAATGGACTTCTCGCCGATGTTGATGACCCTGCCTTTTGTGCTCTTGCGGCTAACGCTTGGGCTATGTCCTGTACACATTATGAATGGTATGCCCTCACAATAGAGAAAATCTTCAATAGAACTAGGGTGAGCTGTGAGTAAGACCGATTTAATCGGTTTAGTTTCAAATTTGATGTAAAAACTCTTAAAATTTGGACTAGACCAATAAGAAATTAGTTTTTTTTTTTTAATTTTGATTTTTTTACTTTAACTAGAACTAGATTGAGCTGAATGTACATGGTTCGATTACGTTCTCCTAACGGTCTTGTTCAGATCCGTAACATTTGGAACCAAATTTTCATAGATCGGATCTATTTTTTTCAACAAATTGGACCAACCTAGTGTTATAATCATGTCAAGTCAATGATGACTCATTAAGAAGGTACTATCCTTACGAGTCATGGTGCATAATTTTACATCGTTTAGAAAAGTAGAAAACATCTGGTTTATAGGTATCGATCATCATCCTAACTTGAACAATGGATTTTCAACTAACTTCACAAACAAAATTGAGAGCAACATCTGAAAATAAATAATATTATACTAAGAGTCTGACGGAAGTGTAAAAATGTAATTATCGAAGATTCAGTTCGGTAAAAGAAAAGTTTCTATAGATCCTTTGATTCAATCATCATGATGCTTTGGAACAAAACCTGGTTCGAGAACGAAGTTTGAACTCAAAAATCCGGGCAAACCATTTGTTGTTTTCAAAACATTCTAATGATGAAACATCGTAGGACTTCGAATCTCCTATACCGACTTGAGATCTAGAATTTCTCCTATGGATGACTTGCAATAACTCCTATTAACTTATACAAATTCTTACTAACTTATTTATCTGCAAACGTCTTAACTCCTTAACGCTGACATAGATCTCCTGAGACATGATGCATCATAAATTAGTTTCGGTACGGGGTTTGGAATCTAGATCTCAATATATTTCTGAAGTCTAAGTTTTTAGACCAGCAAAAAAGACTACATGTTTCTTCCATAAGCATGAATAATCAACCCTCCAAAAGAAGATGGCTTTAACCAAAGAAAGGAAATCCAGGCAGGAGAGAGCAGTTTCATCTTTGGTAGGTTGATCAATGTTACAAGCATAATATCAATAGTTCATTTAGTAGGGAAGCAATATTTAAAAAAAAAATCTAATTAATAAATATTTTTTCTCTTTTATTTAAGTTAAGCTAATTTCTTAATATTTTTTAATTGCTATTTTTCTTATTTTTGAATTACTATATATACATAACTAGTTTCTTAATTTTAATATTTTTTTAAGTTAAATTAAGTTATTTTGTAATCTATTTAAAAACATCTACCCTATGAGGTTAATCATCAATTAAGCCTATTTAATATATTTTTTTTAAACGTTCTCTTGCCTCTATGAGTTGGGAAAAAATGTTATCACCTAATCTAGAAACGAACAACCCGAAGAAGGTCATATTAATCTATATTTCTTGCATGCTTATCTTTTTTCGAGAGAGATGTTCGTCGCTCTACTCAGTCTCCAGACTGCATAATCTTAAAACGATAATAGCTGATTAAACAGCTCTATGATCTACTAGCTACTCTCGAGTCTAGATGAGTAACATATTCTACACCTATATTCTACACCTTGTAAATTCCATTTAGGATATTTACGAAATTGAGATAGAAAGATCCTGAGTACTTACTAGGGGTTTCAGGTTATCCTGCATTGACTTCACTAAGATTGAGACTATCTCTTGCTCATATAAATTGTCAAAAAGAGCATCTGTTGCTGCAACAATTACATCTCCTCCTTCCATGTCGATCTTGTATTCCTTAAAACAAAACAAAACAAAACAAAAAACAAAACAAACAGCATTAGACCCTTCATTTTGCAGTGAGGTTCATGCCTTGTTTCATGAACTCATAGGATCAAACTTTTTTTGTTAAAAAAGATTTTATAGGTTCTTACCAATTGGAATGATTACAGCAACTTCTCTCTTTTCTTTAGTAACAACTTTAAACTCTTTTTCTTTTCGGAAATTCGTTTATCCATTGTTATTTTATTAATCAACTAACCGTGAAAAATATTTCTAAGATCGAGAAAACATTCCCTCATCAAACGGCATGACTTTTCCATGAGACAACACAAACCTAGTAGAATTGATAAAATTATCACCTCGATAAAGATAAGACTAAGAAAACAATTCAATTTCCATTCACTAGGCAGTATAAACAAACCAATTAACATCGATAAAATCATGATCTCATTCACTATTTCTTTGAGGAGTCTTATTTTTGTGCAATGACTATCAGACAAGACAATCAAGTATACACATTGACTCATAATTGGATGGCATTATACAGATCAAATATCAATACCTCTATCACGGATTTTGGATCGCCACCTTTTTCAATTTGTATTGGGAAATTGAATTCGTGAAACATAAGCGATGATCTTTTAATAACCACACCATTTCTGACTATCAAAAACCCAGAATCTCCAATATTAGCAACATGGAAAGCCTGCGGTTCATTCAACTTTTCAAACATGGTTGGAATTAATGGTACACTACTAAGCACTATAAACTAAAAAACACTAAATAATATTTTTTTTGTACTACGCGGTGTTTTGCCATTGTGTACTTTCTAGTTTTGCCCTTCAATAAAGCTAAGATGCATGGAGCCTCCATTTAATCAGCCATGATGACACTTACTATACCAACTTGACAATTTTTTCAAAATTCATTTTCTAGACACTTGGAAGATACTCGCTTCTGAATTTAATAAACGTGAAATCGATAATTTTTCGATTAAACTAATAAAACTCGCAAGCAGAAACATTCAATTACCTGGCCATGAAAATAACCAACCAAAACTGTGGTGGAACCAGATGATTGAGTTTCCCGCACGCAGGCAGTTATAAGTTCGGCTGGATTTTGAATAGATTCATTTTTGGAATCTAGAATTGATCTTTTGCAATTCTCCATCAGATCCCTGGCAAAACCTCCAACTTTCGTCCCTGAATATCAAAAAGATGATACAATCACATGAAAAAGACGAAAACATAATTTGCATTCACAGCTTAGCATTTATAGAAGTAAAAAATAGGTAATGTTAAGCTCACCTTCTTAGCACATCTTCTTAACATACTTTTTGACGTGTCGAGTTGTAATTTATGTAATTAAATAATTATTTTAATTGTAATACATTAAATTTACTTTAACAAGACTAACCAAAATTAAACACGTCAGAAAATATGTTAAAATGTTATACTAAGAATGTAAATTTAATATTAAATTTAAAAAATATGCATATACTTAAATTTACTTCGTCTTGAGTAACATGGAAGAATTACAAATGAAAACTGCCCTTACAAAGAAGCTATCCAAATAAAAAAATACCTTCGAGCGTCCATCGACCAATACCATCAGCCAAACCTAGCCAATTGGAAACAACAAAATATGCATTCTCTCCACCTGCCAATGCCTGGAAATTATTATTATTTGAATTATTCATCCTTTATTAGGTTCACGGCAAGCTGAGTATTTACATCTATGAGTTCACGAGATAAGCTAATAACATCCCACAATGCATTAAAGTATATTATTATTTTTAGGAAAGATATGGTCTTCTATTCCTATGATTCTAATGATCCGGTGGAAACAGTAATTAATAAAAGCACTTTTCATAGGTACTTGGAGATGTATCCATCTTCTTTCACTCTCAATTCAAGCAAACTGAAGAACATGCCTGCCCAGAAGTAGTACTTTCTAAGTGATTAGTTATAGCTCTTGATGACTTGAAAGATGAGATGATTGATTTAATCATTAACACGATGAACTTAAGCAAATAAGAAAATCATCTACAAAATTACAGGATTAAGGTAAACCACAACATTATAAAAATCAAATATTCTTGACCGCTCAACATAGAAGCAATAAACAAGAATAAAACCAAAACTGGGATGGAAAACATATAATCCTATATGCTACCACTCACACCAACATAACAAAAACGCATTTCCAATCAGCACAAGTGTATAATAGTAGTCGTGCGACAAATTATGGCATCAAAGTACATTTAGAAGTTACCTTCGAAGGATGTGACAATGAAGCGGCACCAGATAAAAGGATCAATTCATCAGCCAAGATCTCCTCCCTACATATTTATTTAGCAAATAAAATTAATGGAAGTAATTTTACCAACTGTTTATAGGTACCTACTTAAAGCCATATTAGGTTCGAATAACAGACATGCCATTTTTGGCAAAATCATGCTGCAAATTCCTCATCAAGAGTTAGGACTTATAATATGAAAATTTCCTTTTTTGGTAGTAGAAAATATGCAAGAAGAAAAATTGATAGAAGGAAACCATGGCATACCCCTTCAAATTACCTCCAACATCCATATCTATCGTTTGAAGGCTTGACTCTAGTTCATCATCCTCTTTATGCTGGTCAATACTAAATTCACTAGATAGGTCCTGCCAATTAAAGAATATCACAATGTTGTCTATGTAAATCTTACCAAAAACTAAAAGGCATTGATGACTTCGATGGATTGAAAAATTGGTATAATAATAAAATCAAAGTTTTGATTCATCTAAACTAAGCGTTGATGCATTCAGGCCTTTACAGTGTCAATCATATGAAACCTCAACAAGCACATAACATTAAGAAAGGTCAAGGAAAACTTGGAGCAGCTCAAAGTAAACCAAAAGTTTAGTGCAGTTCTGAAGAAAATTATTTAATTTTTTAAAGTGATGCAATAGAAATGATTCTTTCCCGCTGTAACAAAAGTTATAAATTTTCTCATAGAAGAAAAATATTACAAAGCAGACTGAACTTCATAAGGTTATGGAAAGTTTCAGCGCCAAGCAGGTCGTAATTAACAGATCAATATGGTTATTAACTTGCGGCCACAAAAATCGTTGATCCCCATTTTCAAATTAGTCAAAATCCAGCTTCTAAGAGCTTATTAATAAATGCCACAATTAACTGGACTAGAGTTAAAGTTCATGACACCATGTGGGAAAAAATAAGTCTAACAATCTGATAAGGCCCCAAGCCAAGCTTAGCCCATGAAGCCTTTTTTAATTGTATTATCTTTTATGTTATGTTAATAGGCCTATATCCTAGTTAGTATAAATATGTTAAACCTTACTTTTTAGGGTTATCAAGGAACAATTTAGGTTGAACATTAGGGGAAATAGAGTTTCCATTAATTACTCTCAAGAGGAGAGGTAGCTTCCGTCAATTGCTCACTAATTCTGTTTTCTTCTTGGTTTTTTGCCCTTAATTCCAATACCGATTTCTTGATCATTTTTTTTGTCTATATGCTTTATCACAATCATGAGTGGCCAATCATGAAATAGATTTGATGAAAACACACATATGTGCTTAGGGGTAAACCAAAGTTGTGGAGAGTTAAGGACTGACCACATTTGAGCTTTCTATTCTATCTGTGTCATTAGATACTTCCAACAAGCTACGAGTTATCTCCCCATTAAGAGCTGGCTCATTATTTGATATTGTAGACACATGTGTAACCGAAATCTGATCACCTTTTACAATATCTTCCCTATTCCAACCATTGAATATAGTAACCTTTTCTTGAGCTTTACTTTCAGACTTTGAACGAAAACCAAGTCCATTTTTTTCTACCTCAAATGCATTTGGCTCATTTAGAACAGTTTCTTGGGATGTAATTTCAGAGCTAGAATGACAAGAAGCTTCATTTTCTTCCATCTCGCTTATGTTTGGATTGTTGAACCGCTCAAAGAACAAGTTGCGATCCCTTGCCTGATAAGCATTCTCATCTTCTCTCCTGTTCAAGGAGATTTCTTCGTGAATAATAGTTCTCTGATTCAAATCCATGTCAGAAGCCTGAGATTCCATTAAAACAACAGATGTTGGATTGTTTTCATTACTAGTATTTGACCTCCCATCATCTTCGATTCCTGTGCTTACAGGACCTGCGATCTCTGACATTGTACTTGCACATTCTATGTTTCCCTCCTTGATTTCCAGCACATTATTCAATAATTCATTAGCATCCTCTTCGGAGACAGGCATCTGATTAAGAAAATTGTCTGTTTCAGCAGGCAGAGTAGATTCTCCAATTGAAGAAAAAGACACAGATTCTACTTCTAGAGAATCAATAAGATCCTTGCAACTCTCTTCCGACTCCATAGTGGCCGAAGCTTGACCAGCAGATTTTTCAGTTTTTTCTTCATTCATTTCTACAATTTCAAGGATAGAGCTTGCATCTCTAAATCGAAACAAAAAGCTGCCATCGGAACACTCTGCCCAACCAAATGCCACAAAATTAAACCACAGAAATGATCGAAGGGAAAAGTCAATAATTAAAACGACAAAAAACATGGAAATTAGTTAAAACTATCCAGTCTATTTTACGGAAATCAGTGAAATATTATTTGAACATGAAAGTAAGACACAAAGCAGGACATCTAAATACTTGTTAACTAATAAATCTCATTCAAACTAGGCAAAGAAAGAAAGACAAACACATCGACGCACACAGAAGAAAGCAAAGCTTATAATGTTTTACGAAAACGAACTAAACTTCTTACTTATAAGTTCAGCAACTAGTCAGCAGACATTTCATTGTTTACTTCATTTTAGTAGAACTACCAAAAGCCATAAAATAATCTTGGAGCAAGAACTTCGAACAGAGAGGGAGGGAGAGAGAGAGAGAGGCTCACCTGCGGTCGAAACAAGGCGAAAATCCTCAGAAACAAAATCAGAAGAAGAGCAAAAACACATGGACGGAGAGAGATAATACGGTCCTCGTCCCCATATCAGGTATCGGACGGCACTCAAACATGGAACTGCACTCAAGTGTTTCGAAGGAAAATCAAAGGGTGTGGAGCGATTGCGGCAGCTATGAAAAACCCAAGAAGATTTGGCTCCAATTCCAAGGGAACTTGCAAACATGGTGGCCATGTCAATTTTATATACTTCGCAAATTAGCTACCCGACATAGTTCGCGAGATCTGTGGAGAATTCAGCAGAGGACTGGCTCAGTCAAAGAAAAGGGTAGCTTAGATACGTCTTCGATAGAGCTTGAAATGAAGGAAAACGAAGGTTTGGAGAATGGATATGTCCATCATCGTCATCTCTGGCCTACGACAAGTAGCAGGAGTGGCTTACAAATTTCTCAAGAAAGTGAGGGTGGATAATTACTAATGTATATTCATTGGATAATGTTAATTCAATATTATTATTATTATGGGCCAAACCAGTCAAGTACCTAAGCTCTGACCAAACCTATCAGTGCAGTTTGGGCCGGTCCAGTTTTTCCTATGAAAAAAACCACTTAAAATTCTCTAAAAACCAAGATTTACGGTTTGGTTTTACAGTTATGTGTCAAAAACTGAATATCCAAACCACAAGAAGTTAAAATATATAATAGAGTGGATAGTTTTAACTAATATTGAATTTTAAAATGTATAAAAAAATTTTGAACGAAGACAGAAAGACCATAGTTGGAGGGTCGGTTGGGAGTGGACCGGGGGGTCCACCCTGGCTCAACCCCCAGGTCAGGAGCGCAAAGAAGCATGGGTCGAGAGCGGGGCTCTGGCGGGGGTGACCCACCTCTCGCCCCTCATCAGTGGGCGGGGGCATGTGACCTTATGTGTCTTTGCATAATAGATTAAAGTGCAAGTAATTGTTAAAAATAGAGTGTGTGTATCGTCAGAAGACCCAATTCCAAAAGTCCAAGCCCCCGTCGAAATTTTTTTGATATATTTAAAAGTTTAAAAAATTTATATATTTTTTTAAAGTTTAGAATTTTCCAAAATTTTTACCCAAATATTAAAAACTCATTCATAAGAAAATGTAGGAGTGAGCAGCCCGAACCAACCCGAAAACCCGAACCAACCCAAACAGTTTGGGTCGAGTTTTGATTCAAATAATCAATTTTGGGTCGGGTTCAGTTGTGGATATTTTTGTTCAGTTTTGTTCGAAAACCCAAACCAAACGAAAAAACCCGATGTCTTCCCTAATTTCATTACAGACGCGGTCGACACCTTACAGACGCGGTTGACACCTTGCAAAAGGCAGTCGACACCTTGTATTTGCGGTCGACACCTTGTATTTGCGGTCGACACTTTGCACATCGATCATAACGAATCGTTACAAACTTACAAGAGTTACAATGTATTTACATTTGTAATTTTTTTTTAGTTTTATATGTGAACAAACTCAACCCAACCCAACCCGAAACCTTTTGGTTTGGGTCGATAATTTTTTTTTTCAGTTTGAGTCGAGTTTTGAGTTCTCCTTTTAACCCAAAACTCATTCGTGTTGAGCTGATCAGGTGAGAACCCGACCCAACTCAAATTGTGCCCACCTCTAAGAAAATGTGCCATATTTGATCAAAATTTCAAAAACTTGATAGGTATACATTACTATAAATACACACACACATATAATAATAATAATAATTACGCTCCTCTTCTACATGCATTTTACAAAGAGTAAATTTTGTCACTTTTAAACATTAAACTATTTATTACTCATAACAAATCTATAATGTATTTTTTGGATTTCCATGACTTCTAAAATGGCTGCCATGGTAAATTAATTCCAATGTTAGCCATGATGTCTTGTTTATTTGTTACCTAGATTGTCGAAATAATCACTTCCCATAAATATAAGTTTGTAGCAACTAAATAATTAAATTAAAACATAAATATGACATTAAATTTAAAAAATAATAATAATAATAAAAAGGGATTTCAATTGTCGATACTAGAATTTATCTACACTCTTGAAGGAGAAAAGCCCTACAATCCAAGCGCACCAAGGGGAGTTTTCCCCTGTCCAGCTTCGAAGTAGAAAATAAGCATGGCTAACATGGCGATTCTCGCGTGCTTGATCTCCGCCAGCTTCAGTCTCTCCAGCTTCTCCACGTCGGGAATGTAATCGCCGTCTTTCAGAGTTCCGGCCAACCCCAGTGGGTCGAAGAACTTCCCGCCGGGATACCCTTGTTCTCCGGTTGAGTTGGCGAAGTTCTCCGCCGTGCGCGACCACGGCGTCGCCCACTCCACCGACTGCGACTCCGGGTAGAAGAAATCCACCCATCGTTTGCTCTCGACCCAGCCCATTAGCAGGAGCTGGGTTCCGAGCAGGGTGCCGAAGGAGAACGGCGCCACCGCGCCAGGGGCTGCTCCGGCCTCGAACCAGGGGATACCGCTCCAGGCCTGGCCGACGAAGATTCCGACGACGGCGGCCATGGCCCACCGGCCGTGGATGACTTCTGCTTCTCTGTACCATTTTAGGAATGCTGGGTCTTTTCCTAGTCCGAGTGGATCAAAACCGTAGTCTCCGGCTAGCCTGACATTGTAAGCTTCGTTAGCAGATTCGAAACTCCATTGCTGAAACAAGATTTATCTCAACGAGTAACAGTATCGAAAAACTTTATGTTTTTGAGATTTGGTTCGAAATCGAAAAATGGTGGATAAATTTCAGGGTGAAAAAAAGGGACTTACGACCCATCGAGCCATTCTGGGTCGACCAAATTGCCACCACCTCGAACACCAGGCAGCCAAGATTTCTTGACGGCGACCACAACCAGCTGCCGTCTAGAGACGGCGGAGTTAACGGTGGCTCTGGTTGGTGGTCCAGCAAGCAATGCTTGGCTTCCCTTCCCTCCGGACAAGAAAGGGGATCTCAATCCATTAAGAACCGAACCAGATGTTGCAGCCATTTCCTCTCTCTTACTCTCTCGGTGGCCTGTGTTTCTCTCTCTAGGAGCGGCGAGGAGTGTGTTCCGGTGGAGACGACGAGATTATGGATGGTCTTATGAGAAGAGGAAATCTAAAGGAGGGGATTGTATGGAGCCACGTAGGATAGAGGAAATCTGGAGGAGAAGAGTTGGGATCTGCCATGGATAGATTACCGACCAATGAGAGCTTAAAGCTCTTCTTTCCAACATCTCCACGCTTGCCTCCTCTTACAATGTGGGCCATTAATTTAAAAAATAAAAATTTAATTATAGTTCGCAAGAAAAAAATAAATATCTAATTTAGAATAAATTTATTTTCTCCAAAAAAAATGAAAAGCCCAAAACTAGGCCCAAAAGTTCTAGACCGAGGCCCAAATAAAGGCTCCTTAAAACTTTGGCCTGTGGCTCAATTTGGTTTAATAGTTGAGCCACGGTCCAAGTATTCCTGAACCGTGGCTCGCTGGTCGTCGGCGAACATGAAACGGTGTTGTTCGCCTCTGGACCATTGTCCGCGTTAGTGCGCAGACTAGCCAGATTCAGTCGACGAATCCGGCGTCCTCGCTTAAAATCGATCACAATCGTACGAGTTCAACATTCAAACTTGGAGATCTAAAGTCAAATTTCAAGCTCTTGTTGGAAGCTTTCTCCGAGACGTCATTCCAACGCAGAAGTTCCACCATTTGCGCTTCAGAGCTGCTTGAAGGTAATCCAAAATCAATTTCGATCCATACAACTTCTAATGTATAGGAATAATTTGATTCTTTTCTTACTATCTGTAGTCTCTGATTTACGCCTTGTGAAACTCCCCGTCCTCACGGAATTTTCTTAGCTAACTCCTTTCGAATTATTAGTCTTTAGTTCAAGTCAACGACAGTGGTAACAAAATGTACTTGAGCTTCTCAATTTCCTCGACGAAACATGATTTCCTAATCAACGATTTTCCTCCGCTGTCAAAACTCCAATCGAATTTCCAAATTTCTTTGCAAAATCGCGATGAGAGAATTCTTACAAAGTGATATGGAGCTCTCTAATTAAACTAAGGAAGCCGAAAATGAACCAGGAATTAATCCCCTCGAGTGCAAAGTTACAGCAACTAATCAGGGAGTTTCCCCAAATAAATCTTCAATTAAGATTTCTTTCTTTGTAAAACTTACTCTTACGGCAAAAATGCTTGTAAATCGAGGAGAAAAGGAAATCAACATGAGTTTGATCGTATTACCTGTGCTGGTTAACATTAGTTTTAAATTTATTGAAATCAAAGTATTTGCTTCTTGGATAAACACCTATAATGAAGAATTTCGATCTGAATATGAGCTGCCATTCTCGATATAATTTAGATGTTTATGCTATGAGAGATTTGAATTATTATAAGGATTGCTTTATTAGTTCGTTGTTGAAACATCGCATTCCATACCTTGTATTTTTCTTTTGTTTATTATCATTTTTGCACAAGTATGAGAAAACTACGAAGACTTAGATGTAAGATGCACGCAGAGGGTTTAGTTGGAGTTTTGTGTCTATTTGGATACATAAAGGAAGTGCCATGTACCTGCTTTAGTTGGAGTATAAAGCGTACATCTTGAAATTCCTGATGTTTTTTTAGAATAACAGTTATGCTAAAATTTGCTGCTTGACTAGTGAGAGAGTAATTAAACTGATTTGCATGAAGCACCATGGGAGTGAAAATGGAAAAAAGTGAAACAATCAGATGACATGGTTTTGGGACATTATCATGGCTGTGAAGAATGTGCTATCCACCTCTTTCATCTTTCGTAGGTGTTTCCTGTCTCGTTAATGTTCCTTAATAATTTAAAGTCAATGTATCATAGAGTATTTAAGGTAGCTTTGACCCATTTTTCGTAGATCATCATGTATATGAATTTAGTTGGTTATTTTGTTTTGTGCAAATCTTGAGTAGATTTTCATTATTATCATGGTTTTCATATTGTTCTCTTCAAATTCAGAGACTGGAATCAGGAAAGGTGGCTAGTTTAAAGACAAAAGCATGTTGGGATCAAAATTTCCTAAGCGGTACCTGATTGTCATTCTAACCTTCCTCAGCACGTTTGTTTGCTATGTAGAACGGGTGGGATTCTCAANATTGAAAGCATCTATAATCCCATGGAAGAAAATTTTGTTCAGCTTACCTGTATGGGCAATAGTGGTAAATAATTTTACCTTCCATTATGCTTTGTATGTTTTGATGAACTGGTTGCCAACATATTTCAAACTCGGACTTCAACTAAGCCTCCATGAAATGGGTTCTTCTAAGATGATGCCTTATCTAAATATGTTCATCTTTTCAAACATTGGTGGAGTTCTTGCGGACCATTTGGTCACCAAGAGAATTTTATCTGTCACAAGGACTAGAAAATTATTGAACACAGTTGGCTTTGTAGTCGCATCTCTTGCTTTAGCAGCAATTCCAAGGTTTAGAACTTCTGTCGGAGCTGTGTTTTGTTCATCTGTGGCTCTCGGTTTCTTAGCTCTTGGAAGAGCTGGATTTGCGGTAAACCATATGGATATTGCTCCTAGATATGCAGGAATTGTTATGGGGATTTCGAATACTGCTGGAACTTTGGCTGGAATAATAGGAGTTGATCTAACTGGCAAGCTTCTTGAAGCTGCAAGGTCTTCAAATTCTGACCTTTCGAATCCAGAAAGCTGGAGAGCTGTTTTCTTTATTCCTGGATTGCTATGTGTCATTAGTTCTATAGTATTCGTACTATTTGCCACAGGTGAGAGGACTTTTGACTGAGATGACTTGTTTCTTTCTTTTCATAAGGATGCGCAAGGCCATCATTGTCGGAAGCAATTGTGTTTACACGTCATCAATTCTTTCTGAAATGATCTGTCTAGAGCGGTAAAGGTAATAAACTTGTGAGACTTGAAAAGAACTTCAACCCATTTATTTGAAATTTTAGGAAGGATAGAGAGGTTCAGTAATTAATATTTTGCAGTGATTATGTGAATCACCTCATTCTTGCTCTCTTTCTTGGTTGATATGCTGATTTCATTGAACATAAGGTGCATCAAGTTATAGTTAGTGACCTACTTATTTTGCCATAAAAATATACCAAATGAGGTAAAAGCTTTCCTCTGTTAGTGACATATTCTATGCTTTTGGTTATTTGTCACTCCACATGTCATTAACAAAGTAATGTGTCAGACAGGCGCATCCATCTTTTAAGTAGCTTGTTAAAAGATTCTACTCATGAATTAATTTTACTTTTAAATATTCATGAGATTATGCTTTTCGCTTGATTCAAGCAAATTTTGTTATTTTTGAAGTCCATCTACTTCAAAAAGGAGGTTTGGTTGGCAATTTCTGCTGCCATGACCAATGACAGGGGTCCTAATGGTTGGCATGACAAGCTACTGTACATTTTCTCAATCTACTGTCGCTTTGTCTAGGGATTTCTGGTCACAGCTGGTTATTTTCCTTGCCTTGACTGGAGCCTGAAGGTGAGTTATGGCCATTACCTTCGTTTTCTCCATCTTATTCCTTGGATTGTGCTGAATTCACCTTATCTTTATCCTTACAAAGACTATTGAAAAATATGACTCTTCTAAGTTCTATATCTAGTTGAAATGATTAGTGGTCTAATTAATATTATGGATTTATTGAATTATTGATCTGGTCTAGCATATTTTATGAGGGTGTAGATGTTTTGACACATAACTGTAGTGAATTTATATGATTTGTGATGACACGTCGATCATTTTTCGATTCTTTTTTGTTTCTTGCACCATAATTTCGTATTTCTTATGTTTTTTATTCTGTTTTCTGATGAATTTGGCATGATGCCTAACTTTACTTTTATGTATATTTCATCCCTTAACAGGTAATTTTGTTTTGAACTAGAAATAATGGATAAGATATCCTATTTTCGCCCATTTTGACTCTAAAAAAGACACGATTGAGGATTTTCTTTTGGGTCTCAAGATATAGTATCAAATATTGAGTAATGTTATGTTTATTTTCTTAGCATACTTTCTTATTGTATATGTTGGCGTGTCACTCTGTGATAGTACAATAAATATGATAAATAATTATTTTAATTATGATGTATTAAATACATTTTAACTGACCAATTACATCCTAATACATTAACATGTATAATAAAAATATATGCTTAAAAAGTTAATATATTATTACTATTAAATGAAGTTCGTGTTTAGATTCAGTCTACCTAAAACTTAGCAATGATGTCATCAATAATTTATCATTTTGACAAGATTGTTTTACGCTATTGGTGGATTGAATTTGGTCTGATTAGCTGTTATCGTTTTATTAGTGGGATGTTGTGCATATGTTTCTTTCTTCGTCGTTGTTTCAGTGTCAGCAATTTTTGATAATTAGTCTCGATAATAAGGAAGTTTTAACTTAAGGAGCTTATTGAATTGTGAAATAGAAATTGTCGAAAAGAAACGAGAGGCAAAATCAATAATAGCAAATTAGCAATGCAAAAAAATAAAATAAAATTTAAATGGAATTGATATAATAATTAATTGAAATAATAATGGTAGAAATTCAGTAAAAAGATTAAACAAAACTGAATTTTACCCACTTTCAGTAGAATTTTGCTGGATTTTGTTTCATAAATGGAATTCTAGACGCATTGCGCTGGTTAAGAAGTAGGGGTGGGCAAAACAGGCATGCACCTGCGGTTCGCCCGGACCAGCTGGGCCGGTTGTAGTCGGATTTTCCACTTCAAAAAACCGGTCACCAATCTAAATTATAGAAAACCGTGAATCACGGTTTTGTACACATTTTTGGACTTCAAAAACCGGCTAAACCGTGAACCGTAGAAAAAAAAATCGGCTAAATAGTATTTATTTATTATTTCGTTACTCATTAGGTTTTGCAGTCTCACTCCCTCCGCCTCCACTCCCTCCGCTTCCACTCCCTCCAGCCGATTCTCGTCTCCCGTCTCCTTCGCCGTTCGATTTTTTATCAGCAGCCTCCCTCCCGATACTCCGCCGCTGCACTCGTCGTCGATTTGGCACCGTCGCCTATTTGCCGCCGGCTCATCTCCTTCGTCATTCGGGAGTCGAAAGTTCCGACTTGCTCGGGAGTCATCTTTTCTTTGAATTTTGACTATCTTTTGAATTTTGACTACTCGTATTTGCCGATAGATATTTGAGTTTTGTATATTAGTAGATGATGAACTATGTTTTAAATAGTTTTTATTTTATATTATTAATGATCGTCGATTGTATTTTTTATTACGTGATGGACGTTTGAACTTGAAATTTAAGCTTTGAAATGAATAGTTTATTTTTATTCTCTTCTTAATTTAATAATATTCAGTGTTTATATATTGTCATGATGTCATTCACTCATTTTAAACAAAATATTATTTGTCTTTTATTATTTTTAAACAATTTTTTCAAAAGTTTTAAATTATTTTTTAAAAACTGTGAACCGGCCCGTGAAAACCGGGCCGAGCTGGGCATGATTCACAGTTTCATTTTTGGGTTCACAAGTCTAATTTTTTCGAAACTGTATTTCACGGGTCTAGTATTATATTAGGTAAAACTGATCCGGCCCAGCCTGTACCCACCCCTATTAAGAAGTACTGGATTAAGCTGTTGTCGGGACGATCCATCCTAAGCGATGTGTGACTAACACCAATTATTGGGGATCGTCAACATACAAACAAAAATTTATAGTAACAAGATTTGCTAAAATTAAAAATACTATACGAAATCGGAATGTTGTGTTGGGTCTT